>CM036546.1:6903937-7386437 GCA_020745685.1 Tautogolabrus adspersus | reverse complement strand
AACAATTAAGCTTCCAAGGCCACTGCATAGGAACCTGCATGCAGATTGACTCGGAATTTGGACTGCAGTACCTATTTCAAACGCTAGGTGTCAGAGTTACGTATTGGTCAATTAAGCTAACTTTTGCATACCCTGGAAATTATTTTTCGTTAATGTCATTCCTCAACTCTGTTTTCAGTGAGAAATATATAATAATAGAGATCTCTAGATGTGGTAATGTCTTAAAATCTAGAAAGAAATAAGCTAATGTGATCCAGCTGATGTGAATAACATTGTGCTACGAGGATGTCCCATGTGTCTCATGTAATAGATAATGTTTGTTATGACTACAGTGCATATCCTCACAATATTGTAATGGATTTTTAAGAACAGTAGGAGCTTATGACTCCAAGGGACTCAGGAGAGGAGGATGTTATGAGTGTGGCAAACACGTCAGGGAGTTGTATGTCTTCATGGCAATACAGGGAGAAAATAGGCTCTTATTATCCTCTAAAGCAGGATGAAGGAGGTTTTACAGCGTGACATCTTAAAGCCCAAATCCTCATATCTGCCACAGCGACATGTGCTTTTACTGTAAATCCAGTGTTGTGAGAAAACCGGTATGCACTGGTGTGGACAAACCAGTCAAAATGCATCCTGGAATTAATCTCTCCTCAGGGATGAATTTTTGATGAAACGGTCTGTTGCTCATTCTGTCCAGAGTGACTTCAGCTACAGTCCTGCTCATATTAGTGGAAAGAGATGGCAGAGATCAGAAGCTTGCACATGATGAAACAGAGTGTATGGTCCTCCTGAAGCATTTGTATACTTCCCCTGATAGAGATATTTTGTTTTTTTCGTGGAGGCTGAGATTATTCAGACGGTTAACCGAGGACATCAGCAGTTGTTCAGGTCTCTGATTCATCCTCTCCCCTCCAGCTATGGCCTTCACCTGTCATTGCATCGTGCCGGCAGCACCCTCAAACTCACTCAATTATCCCTGCAACCACTTCATCGGACAGCCAATACAACAACAACGCAAGATCATATTCTTGTTTTCTTCACAAAAAAAACCTGCATTAAAAAGACATAAACATGAAGTTGTCTTCTGGGACAAAAGAGTCAAACAATAACACGTGACGGAAATGTATCTAGTTCTAGTGTTAATTGTCACAGGTTTCCTTGCTCATCAGGAGCTATTGACTGCAGCTGTGACGTTCTTCCTCAGCTGATGACACTCAGCTGGGCTGGGAGGCTACATAGGGAGGTGGAAGCTTCCCTGCTCAGTAGGTTGTGTGTCTCCAGAAAGTCAACACCGTCAGTTGTCTTGCTGTGTTTTTGTTTTTAAATGAAGATCCCAGTTGTGTTTTTGTGTGTTTTGAAAATGTGTATTTCTTTCACCAATTTGTGACTCCTTCCATTTACCGCCCTGTTCATTGACTCCCACTTCTCTTCTGTTTTGGCTCCAATTTGTGTTTGTCTATCGTCTGGATAGAATCATTGGGTGGTTTTGGAGGGTTATGTTCTTCTGCCACCTTTAAGAAACCCCATTTATTTGGTACCCATTTGTAACAAGTGACGTGTTTTGCTCGTTCCCAACTTGTGACCCCTGCCATTCATATTTTGTTTTCTGGGGTGAATGTAACAGTAAGGAAGTGCTGGCTCATGTGGGCTGATCCAACAGAAGAGCTATTGGAGCTCAAATTGCTGGTGAACTGGTGACAGAGTCATGGGCGGCAAAGGCTCATTGAAGCGTATTGGGAGCGGGCAGGCCCATGTGGTCCGATCCAACAGAAGAGCTTTTGGAGCTCAAATTGCTAAAAAGTTAATTCCGGTTCTAGGATAAAGGTGTTTCACAGTTCGATCAGATCGATTGACATCAAGCAGATTCAGAGGCCAAGTAAAATGTATAGATATGAGGGGTTCCAGACAACAGGGTGAGATATTTTCAAACTGTAAATCATGCAAACTTATGACTGCTGTTTTTGAGTGTTAAAATATACAACTTGAAATGTGTGTCATAAGGCCACTTTCATTACCCATATTTAAACTCGACCAAGTATTCCTTCTAAAAATAAAAAAGTAGAATTAGTGACCAAAACAAAATCACTGTTTCCTTTTTTGATTCAGGCACAACAAATACTTGTATAGCTTTAGGAAAAGACCAGAGTTAGGAAGTATCACCTCTTGAGTTGTGGTTTCCATCAGGACATCAGCAGTGGTTTACAGGAGAAAAGGGATGCTGGAGACAGCAGAAGAAAAGGTTTCAACTTTGACATTTGGTTTTGTAACAAACTTGACCTTCGACCTCTTTTGTGTAATCCCTGTGTTTGTTTCTGTTATTTGTTTTTCACCCTTCACCCTTAACTACCACGCCAGCAGTACTCTTGGCTCTGTACGCGACATCGACTAACTTCCTAAATGCTTCCATGTTAGAGTAAATAAGTATCCAATGGAAACACACTAAAATACAATTGGTGCTAAATGTCACAGAAAGGGTGAAAATGTGTCAATGTACAGTATCATGTATATTTAGGTGTCTCTTTAACAAAACTGCTATGACAGGGGTTGGAGTAGGAATAAATGTTGTTGGTTCTCAAACACAATGACATATTTTCATAAAGTAGGAACGTTTGTACTGTGAAGTATTGTTGTGCAAGATTAGCATTATGTTAGATTGACATTACAGGGTTGCTAATGCTTCTATCCTTATTGTTGTAAGCACTGAATAAATCCAAAACATATACTGTTCTTTATACTGATGCTCTATGAACACGTTAGCGGTATTTCAGAATGTATTTGTAAGCTGTTAACCAGTAGGCCTGTCAAAGGCCGGGATTTACACAGTCAAACCTGGGGCCTGTACTACAAGGCAAGATGAACATGTCCAGGGTATCTTTGGGTTATCTGGCTTCACTAACTCTAACAACCGCAATCAGTATAAGCGATTACACACGACGTTGGTTATCAACTCGGTAAGTCTACCCAGGTTTTCCTAATCGATCTATGAGCGTGTGCACATAAAAGGGGCGGTGTTTGCAGCATATGACCAATCTCAAAAATGGATAAAACAAGAGCTGCACATTTCACAGCAGAGGAGCAAACCATAATTCTTCAAAAATACGAAGAATTAAAATATGAAATACAAGCAAAAACTAACACCACTGCAGCTGCCAAATGCAGGACAGATTGCTGGCAAAGCATCGCGGATTGTTTAAATGTGTAAGTTTATGAGTTTATAAAATCAACGCCCCATCATTAAGGGACAAGTAGTTCTGACTGTAATTACTTTTGATGTATTCTTAATATGAACAACAATTTTATCCTTATTTTTTCAGATGCAACCCCAGCAGTACAAAGCGCACATGGGAGCAAATCAAAAACAAATATAAGAACATTATCCAAAGTGTCCTACTGTCATATCGTATAATTACAACAAATACTATGCTTTAACCACTTTCTGTTGTAGGATGATACCGGTATACAAAAGCGCAATGAAATGTTTTTTATCTTGCTTGCAGCCAACAGGAAAAAAACGAACAGAAGAAGACAGGGGGGGGGGCCTCCTCCACAGGAGTACACACCTGGGGAGGAGTTGGTCCTTTCTAACAACGAGGGTCGCCCCTTAATGGACGGGGTGGAAGGGGGGGGGGGGGTCACATCAGACCCTGGTTGCAGCAGCTCCAGGCAAGATCTGTTTTTACAGGGTAAGTGTCCATTTTAAACTGCTTTGCTATTACAACACAATTCTGTAATATAGTAAAGATTTTGGGAAGAAGTAAGATGGATTTACTTTCTCTACAGTTGATGGGAAGACACTGCTGTTTCTGCCACCACCCACTTTCACACTGTCTCATACAGAGGTAAGGTGGTGAAGCAATCTTTCATATACACTGGTATCAGTCATCTATAGCTGCTGATCATTGATTTAAAGGACTATTTACATGTCTTGTTTTCTCAGGCGGAGGCCCAAGATGATGAGACGTGTCAGTCTGCTCGTTAAGTGGAGTGGAGGTACACATTTATACTTTATTCCTAATTTTATGCAGTTTTTCATTTCACTTTTTTTTTTAACACAGATGGTGAGAGTGTGGATACTTGATTTAAACTCTCATTACTAATTATGGTGGTGGTCTGCACATGGGGAAAATAACAGTTTCAAGTGCTTTCTCTCCTAAAATAATCAATTGCTTCCATTTGCTATGATGTAAATTTAGCAGGAAAAAGGAAACATTCCTCCCCATGAGGCTGTGGCCTCAACCTTTAGGCCAAGAGGCTCATAAGTGGTAAAGAATTAACCTTAATCAAACAGGCTATCAATTTAACTGCTTCAAGTGAGTCTTGCAAAGGCACAATGCTTAAATGTTAAAGCAACTGTATCATTTCAGGTTGGCGCAGACAATGTGAGGGCTTTATACAAGAGGACCTTGGAGCTGGATATTCAGGCAAAACTGTTGGACATTGAACTAAAGAAGATATTTATCAAAAAGGGGAAACTGGAGGTGGAGAAATTAGAGTACGAAAAGAAGATAAGTCAGCAACTTAATTTATTACCAGGCATGGTGAAACAATTAAACTAAACATTTTTTTTCTTTTTCTGCAGGAACGTGAAAACAAAAGATGATTCTAAAATAAAGAGTCTTGTAAATGAAAGCAAAAAGCCTGTTTTTTATGAAAAAAATTGTTGTGTGATGGCCTCTCTGACAGCCCTGCCAGTAGGATGGTCCAGGGTGATGGGATCCACCACATCACGGGGTTGAGGGTTCCTCTCCCTCCTTGCTGTGGCCACATTGTGGAGCACCACATGCTGCAATGATTTTGCAGGCCCGGCCTGGGGCCACTCTGAGGCCACGAACGCAGCTGAAGCGGGCCTTCAGGATGCCAAATGTAATTTCTATCCTGACCCTGGTTCTGGTAAGGGCCACATTGAATGCGGTTTGTGGCCCAGCATCAGGGGGTCATCAGAAACGGCTGACAGGGTTAGCCCCTGTCACCCAGCAGCACTCCACTGAACAGCCCTGAGGATAGGAGGATAGATTGAATATTGCCATGATCAGTATCACAAAATGCATTTTAAAGAACACATACAACAATATACAAGTACAGTTGCCTTACCCTGCTCAAGTCTATGGCACAGCATAGACTCCCTGAAGATGCAGGAGTCATGGTCCGACCCAGGCCACTTGGCGTCAATGCTGGCGACAATGCACTGATTGTCACAAGTCATCTGGAAAATCATTTGGAGTTCACAACACAAAAGTGTTAGAATAAATGTATTTGAAAGGACTCCAAGGTGGAGAGATAGATGGTCCAACTGACGACTGTGTTGTGTGAATATTTCTACGTGCTAAAAGACAATGAATAACTTTTAATTATCCAGACAATGTGTCTGTATGACTAAACAATGAGTTGCCTTTAGATAGAGTAACAGTACTTAATTTTCCCCAAAGGGACACTTTTGTGTTACAGTGGCTACATGACAAAAAAAAGCATGTATCTTACAAGAACACACAGAGTAGGTGTGTGTGAAAATACCCCATCTAGTACTATACAGTCTTTACACAACAATGAATACAACTCCAGACATGAGCAACATATTGCTATTAATGTGACAACTGAATGTAAACTCTGCATTGGGCATTTGAAATTGCAAGATTTACCTGAATGTTGAGGCTGTGGAATGATTTGCGATTAACATAATCGCCTTCATTCTCACCCAGATGCGCACTGATTGGTACGTGTGTACAGTCGATAGCTCCAATCACTCGGGGGAATCCTATGAAGAAAGTCGGCGGCATTTAATATAAAACACGTGATAGGGTCTACATTATACATATACGAAGTAGGCCTATAGGTAATGTAGCCTGTTTTATATTATATTACATACCTGCAATGTCATAAAAGCCCTCTTTTATGGATTGCGTGGGCAAGTGGCCAGGGAACACCACAAACGAATCCATTAGTTGTGTGAGAGCCCCTGCCACCTTACGAATGGCATTGAAGACAGTGTTTTTGCTCATGTTCTCTGCATCACCCACAGTATACATAAATGAACCAGATGCAAAGAAGCGCAAGGCAATACAAACCGTCTGAGGGACAGTTAGTGCGCGACTCCTACGTGTCCCACTCGCGACATAAGGCTCTAGAAGTTGGCAAAGGTAAATCATTTCCTCCGACGAGAACCTGTAACGCTCGTATAAAAAGTCGTCCGGGAAAGCCAAAGGGTTTTGCCTGTCTCTGAACACCCTTGCCCTCCTTAGTGACCCTCTCACAATCCACGCGTCGAGCTCCACAGGATCTTCGAGAAAAACGGTGATGCCATTTTCCAAGACGTGTGACTGGAATAGGCGGTGCGTTGATCTCATATCTGGAACATAACCTGCTCCGGAGCAGGTTAGGCGTGCAGCACAAGTTACCGTGGCGATATACCCAGGTAAGAAGTGAATCTCCTTCGTAGGATTGTTAACCCTGAAGTTACCTCGCTAACCACAAATCCTGCTTCGTAGTTCAGGCCCCGGATTGGTCAGATTTTGCCCATCGTCTAATGTTTTGTTGTTATTTTGCGCTCATTTATCCATATTCTCATTGAGTTTAACCACATCATTGAACAATTTGTCTTAGACTTGGAATAACAATGTATTCTATGATAGGACTTGATCCATTTGTTTTTCTCACTCATTAAGTCTGCATTAATGTGACCTTATAATGATATTACACCTGTCCAATACAGCAGGCATCCACACTGTTGGCCCAGTGTGTGTGCTTAGACCACCTACAAAGAAAGTCTTTAAACTTAATGACAACATAATGAGATTCACTGAACTCTCCTGATCACAATAATCCACCAAAAATGTGTCCCCATGATTCCAATTCAGTGAAAGATTTTATCCAAACACAATATATCCATAACGATCCAAAGACTGCTGCAAAAAACCTCTGCTATTCAGCTGACCTTTTGATGACACCTCATAACAGCCAATGAGAGCCTTTGTGGAAAGTAGGTGCCTGCCTCTGTTCTGACAGGCAATTGCACGCCACTGTGCCGATGACTGACATTTCTTGTAGCCAATGAAAACATGGATATGCTGCTTCTATGAATACTATAGGGTGATTTCTTCATGCACACTCTAAGGAGATTAATTTAAACACACAGTATGTAAAATCCGCTGCTAGGGGTCTCTCAATCAAAACAATAACAAAAGATGACGTTGAGGCTGGCGGGGTGTCATGGGAGTGATTCTCTCTGCTAACCCCCCCTCGAAAACGAACAAACTCTGTGTTGAATCAATATGAACGGACAAAACTGACAGTACAGCAGCTTTTAGTAGCAGCTCTCGCTTCCTTATGCAGCGGTCTTTGACTTAATATACGGTGTTTCCTTGGCAACGATCAACATTTTGTGTCTCATCATGGTGGCCGCATACAAGACACGGTCCGTTAAAAATATAAAATTACGGATTTCTCTGGCTTGGATAACTTCTGGAAATATTTGAGGTAATGTAAGTACTCAACAATAAAATATATATAACATGGGTTTAGTCATTTTTTTATTTAAGTTAGATATTTCAATGTAAACATTAGCATGCAATTCTACATACTGTACCTTTAAAGCTGTCACTTTTATGTAAAATTAGACATCAAACTCTCCCATATAGCTTGAATGGAATAATAATCCTTGTGCTCGACTGTGATGGTGCATTCATTTGGTATCGAAAAAACAAGTTTCCGAGTTGTAAAATGCGCATGAACACCTGCTCAAGTCGGAACAACAACTCCGACTTGACATCAGAATCGTCATCACAAGGGGCCAAATATGTGTTGTAACATAGCCTACTTCTTTTGTATTTACGTATTGCACATCAACTGTTTACTCAAATAGCTTCTTACAGTTACATTTCACTGATCTTCTTCAAAGCATTTACGATGTTTTTTGCTGTTTTTACAACATACCGACTTCACGTTAACAAACTGGCAGGCGACTGAAGCTCTCTGGAACGAATCAAATCTGTTATAATAGATGTCAAAATGGTTGTTGAACAGTGTTAATGTGACAGAGCAGAATGATGATTGAGAGAGATGAAACAGCACCTTGATTCAGTTATTTAAAAAACCCTTCTTAAACACTTGAATATTATCTAATGCTAATGGGAGATACAATGAGAATAAACTTTCATCCCTCATGAGAAAATGTCTACAAGCCTTTAATTGAATACGAAGTCTACTGAA
Source organism: Tautogolabrus adspersus (assembly GCA_020745685.1). NCBI lineage: Eukaryota > Metazoa > Chordata > Actinopteri > Labriformes > Labridae > Tautogolabrus > Tautogolabrus adspersus. The sequence continues at coordinate 7,378,232 of CM036546.1, read as the reverse complement.
ATAAATATTTCATACAATACAAAAAGGGTTTGTGCTGTATTGATAAAAGCAAAATCCCCTTTGTTCCTTCTTTATTGCAGACTTTGGTCTGAGATTTAGATTTTGTCTTCAGATAAGACACAGAGTTACATCCTGTGGTAGGAACATTGTTAGTGTAAGAACACTTTAGTTCAACCTCACCTGGATGGAATGAGTTGGATTTCAACAAAGATGTGTTCATTCTTTTTGTTATAAAATTAACGCCAAAAAACCCAGAGGACACCCTCCTTATTTTCTTGGAAACAATGGTACTGGAATGTAGTCACACTAGTGGCTTATTAGTTGCGGAAGTGAAACGTATTTATACACCAAAAAGCTTGAGGCAAGAATTTGCATGAATATCTCGGAGATCTGTCACTGGAGTGCAACTGCTGCCATTCATGTAAAGACCACAAAGAGGTAACAGGCAGCTTGACTGACACCGCAGGTAACAGACCTGCCCCGAAATGTCTGCTCCTTTCACAGCTTTGCTCTGATAACAAGGTTAGACTAGCAGGAGCTCAGGATCTAACACATACAGATATTGATGTCATTGTGCTGAGGCTTTATCTCCCCATATCAGATCTGACAGCAGTGACACTGAAAACTCCTATTTATTAAGAAAGGGGGAGTTTTTATGACATTGGTCTAACAAAGCCAATGTCTGTTAGTTAATTATTCACCTCCATATGGTTCTTTTCAATTTTCTAATGTTTTTGATATTTGTTATTTTTACAAATAATATGCCATAATATTGATAACGGACAAAAAATGGTAAATACTTAACACTTTTCCCGCCATTGACGAGATGTTCCGGCAATCCGTGTTTTCACTGAAATACGATAAGGGGCGCTCCTGCAGTTATTGTGAAATAGTACAGGACTGTCAGGCATAAAAACTAGCGAAGAAGACGACCCACGGGAAAGCGCAGAGAGAGCGGATGAAGTTTACCCGGAGTTAACGCACATCTAAAACTACACATTAGCTCTATAAATGTGAGATAGAAGCACTTGAACTGCACAAAAATGGCGACGCGGCTTCCCAAAACATGGTTAGAAAACCTGATACAACTATTTATCACTCCCGTAACCATGATTTTCATTCCCAAACATGACTAGAAGCCTGACTATTCAGCAAGTTAATGAGATGACTTCAGGATGTACTCTGAGTTTTGAGTACTATGAAGGTGGTTAACTTTTTATTAAGGTATATTGCCTTCATATCATATAGCATTTCTCATATGATATTCACTGTGCTTTACTGATATATTATCCCATTATATTTATTTAAAATACGATTATTTTGCATTTCAAAACATTTTTTGTCATGCTTTTATTTTGTATTTTTTGACTGTCTTGAGATTCATGTGCTTTACTTCCTGTTGGGATGAAAAAAGGCTTTTATTTGAAAAGAAAAAAGAACTTCTGGGAGACAGAAAATTCCAACATTATCTTAACCTTGAAAAAAAGGAACTGGTTGTGGTTCTCAAAGCAAATGAAAACAGCTAAAGGTAACGGTAAAAAAGTGAAATGATTCATGACACAAGGTGGATATTACCTTTGACTCGTCAACTCTGCTGTCTGGGAATTTGTTAAGTAAAATAAGCCATTCAAAGGCGCCACATTGTAGTTTATTCAGAGTGATTAAAATAAACGACACACCCTAATGCACTTTTGTTTGTACCTTCTAGATCCACACCAACAGCCAAGAAAACCTTGTTTCTTTTGAGGACCATCTAAAATTATCTTATTTATCACTCAAAACTAATAATTAAAATGTGGTTGCTTCCATGTTCTCTTTTGTCAACAATATTTTTGACTTTAAAGTGTGTCTGTAAACTCACAAATGTCACTTATTTGTGACTTGGCCCCATCAATGTTAATTTCATTACCTAAAAACCTGACATAACAACATGTTCAGTTCAAATCAGTGTTCACTATCAACCATTTTTACGTGACAAAGACGAGACGTTGACAACCTTAAAATAGATCTTGGATAATAAACTCTGATGACATGTAAGTTTTGTTTTCGTTAATGAGACGAAAAAGGAATAAACTGTAGTGTTGGGCTGTGGGACATCCAAAATCCATGCTATTTTCCACCACTGCCTATAGAATGTGTCCTTTAAAAAACAAGAGAGAGTAGAGTAGTGTGCGCCTGCCAGACAAAAAGCAGGAGGAGCGTGTGTGTTTGTGCTTGAATTGCAGTGAGATCTGTATGCTATCTTAATATTATTGACCTCGTAAGACTAAGGCTTCCCTTCATAAAAATGTATAGAAATATGTTTAATTGGTTACTCTGTAGCTTTTCTGTGCTAAAATATTGTTATATTATATGGTGACACAATATGTTCACTGTGAGTGTTTTGTAATTATATAAAATGAACACTGGGCCCCATGAACATTTAAATCCACACTACTTGCAGCTCTGTTTTTGGTCTCAACCAACTTTAGAAACACATTTATAACTGGTTGCCTTCTGAGTGCAGAAAGTTTCCCAAGCTCTTTGTTTTACCAACACTTTTAAGAGAGCCCTTCAAATGTACTTGAAGCTTGAGAAACACAACAGGATATATCATTAACAGCAGCCCATTAAAGCCAACAGGGACTAGTGCAAGATGAAAAAATGTGACAGTAGTATCAAAGTCGGAAGAAATGATTGGCAACCTGAATTGACATTTAACCAGTTTATGGACATTTTTGCAATCTCTCAATCAAATGATACCATGACTTTATACCACATTAGTGTCCACTGTATGCTGAACCTCCAGTGAGGTCAAAAAACATATCTAACAAGTCACACAAGCAGCCATCAGTGGGATCAGACATTGTAAAATCATGTTTTGGAGAAATACAAAGTAAAAACAGCAGACTTCAAAATGCCCAGAGAAATATGCATTAAGGAGGATTTTTAGATAGTTTAATGCATAAATCTAAAATCCTTAAAACATAAACAAAAATAACAAACAAACATAATAAAAGACCAAAATCAATGTCAACTTTCACTGTGGTTCATGATCATAAGCACAAATAAATCTTAAGTTAAAATTGTGTCTGTTAATGGGAATTCTAAACAAATTTATTCAAGATTATTGACATCAATACTTGTCATGTCCTCTCATTTGGGATGGAAAGGTGTACACAGACCCCTCACATGAGTGTAACAGGTATCTGATTCTCACCTGTCTTGTGTTTTTTTTCCACAAACCTCGAAAAAAGTCACTGTGACAGTCTGCTGGTCCACCATCGTTACAAGCACAAAACTTTACATGTGAGTACATCAAAAGCATTCCCACGTTCAACATCCCTGTTGTTTTGTCTTCATCACACTTCTTCATCGTTACGCACTGAAGTGAACTGACAACAGCAGAACATCACATAATCAATCACTTGTGCTTTTATATTCTTGTCACTGGAGATTTCTGTCCGAGGCAGACTAAAAAAAGATCCTTGAAAATGCATCCAATGACCACAGAGTACAACCATCACTTCTGCAGTCTGCAGAGCAGTGTCTGCTGGTTATCTCTGGGTCAACCCAGGTTAAAAGCACACATTCACAACACCTGTAAAACAAGCCTCATAGCAGCTGCACGGAACATTTATGCTAGCTTTTGTTACATGTAGATTTGATATGGATTGGCACTGTGTGCCTGCTCTGCAGATCAGAATTTCAAAAATGACTCTATTGGTGTATTTTAATTGAGAATTGAATAAAGGACCTTCATCCTGCTTATCCTCCTTTTGAAATAAGAAAATGGTGATAAATATTTTCAGACCAGTTCTTTAATGCAAGAATATGTTTGCATATTACCTGGATGGTAAGAAAGTATTTAATGAGTCTGTTTTTAGACGTTTAAGTTCTTACATTGGTTGGTTAAGCTTTACAGCTATAAAATCAGAAAATAATTTAGTACATTTTAGTGAAAGTTAAAAACCATGCTGATTACCACAAATCTAACCATGTCCTATATTTAAGAACACTGCTTGTGTTATAGTTCCACATATTGGTTAACATTTGAATTGGTTGAAAGCCTTTTGGTTATAACGCAGACCTACGCAAAGGTTTGTTAATGTGTCTGCATGAGACTACAAGGGGGGGTGGGACTACTTAAGTTACTAAGGGCGCACTCACACTATGCAATCCGTACCGTGCCTAAGCCCGCTTCACCTCTAAAGTCCAGTTCGTTTGACCAGTGTGAGTGCTCTGATCCGTGCAGTACACTTCATGTACGGGCACAAGCACGGGCACACAACGTGGACAGCCTTCATTATCAAGAAATCCCGGAGTGTTATGCCTGAATCTGACTATCATGACTCAAAATAAGCCACAAAGTAGCTGTCATGTTCCCTGTGCTGTTCTCCGATGTGCGGACGAGGACCCGACCACACGTCCCTATTTTTTATTTAATTTTTTCTCGAGTTCGCCTGTCTTATAAGACTAAGCACGCTTCATAATTACGTTAAGCCATGCATGTGTTGTATTACGACCTTATGAACAAGAGGTAACCGTGCTCAGGCCAGGTTAGTCCTGCAGCAATGCGAGTGCAGGCCAGCGGGGGAATAGGGAGGAGGGGACAATTGTGCTTAAGCACGGTACAGGACAACTTTACTAGTGTGAGTGCACCCTAAGAGTTACAGTGCAATGTTTTTTTAAGAGGTTTAAGTACAAATGGGTAGAGATGACATGAAGGACAGATAGGTGTCAGACACAGGCTTTAGTTTTTTCAGCCCTGCAGAACAAGAGCAAGAATGTGAAGCAGTCATGGGAGGAAGTAGCAAAGACCGCTTCCTGGTCTTGTAACATCCAGAGCCAACAGAAGGAAACTAATGTGCCGTAGACTTGCCATAGACAACATAAACATGTGTTTTTGTTGGACTATGGTGCAGTCCCTTCCCTTTGCCCAACAGCAACTCATTTTACGACCAATGAGGCAATGGATAAATACGAGGGTGCAAGATAAGTTAGTAACAAGACCAGGACAATAGGCTTGAAAATGGCAACTGTGTCCTTTGGAAATTAGCAAAGACACTTGTGTTGTACTTTGCTCTGCTTTGAGTCAGGTTTTTGATAGAGCTCAATGAGGTAAAGCATTAACTTGACAAAATGAATTGGATAACTTTTCATCAACAACTTCCATGTCTTATCAAAGACAGATGTCCCCCTTCTTCAGGAATCCAAATTCATCTGAGTGGAGTTGAAACAGGGCTGATCTCAAACAAAGACATCTCTTCAGTCATCTCTTTACAGCAATGCTGCCCAACACATAATGCTTTAGTGAAGGTTGCATTCATGTCATGGATGGGTACAGAAGTTACGCCTTTACTTTCTTCCATTGTTTGACTCTTTTCACTGAAGGTCGCAAAGCTTTCTGAAAGGAAAGCTGCTTAGATCAGATAACTGCTGTTCACTAATAGAATCAGTAGAGTGTTCTGCACATTCAGTCTGATGCCACCTGTCCATTTACGGTGAGATACAGGAATTGCTGAATCTCTTTTGGGATACAGGTTTCTGGAACTCCTCCATGGTTTTCTCATGATTCCTTTGATGCAGCTTTGCTTTCTAAAGTTACTCCCCATTATTTGATCTGCTCCACCCCTCATGGGAATTACCTCCATCGGACTCTGGCATGTACTTAATTTGTTTTACTAATTTTCTGCATGGTCCTGGACAAACGGGTACAAATGGGAGCCAGTCCCATTGATCACAACTGGTTTGGAAGCCTTTTTTATTGGCTACTACAAGATTCATTCACTAGTTCAATGTAGGTCTGCGAACCAAACTAGTCTTCAGGTACTGTAGTTCCAACGCCTTAAAAGAAAAAAATTGTGAGGCCCCTCCTGGAGAGAACAACAGAATAAGTCTCTTGAGGCAGTGCTGCTGTTGTCAGCCCCCTAGAAGTACACTGGAGCAGGAGCATTCTTTGCTCAACACAAGTTTTTTATAACACAAGTTATATAAAAAAAACAAATCAACCTTCTACACAGTGTACTGATAAAGACATGAACTATTCAGACCAAAAGCTGCATTTTAACATGCGTGTGTATGTGACTTCTGGGGCTTTTGCAGACAGCCTCAAGTGGACGCTTCAGGAACTGCAGTTTATTTGTACTTCCACATTGGCTTCAATTTTCAAAAACAGAAGTTGCTGCTTGGTTTTTAAAAGTAAATTTCAGTTAAGTAGGATGAACAAATTAATGAATTGCCCTATACACTATTTTATCACCAGGCTTTATCACACTCATCACATATAACGTTTTAATCATAAAACATCACAGCAGGGTTAATTCAGGCTATTTAAAGGTTTTTAGCAGAAAACTCCAGACCGCTTATGAGTGGTCAACATTTATTGACAGTATGCATGCCAACAGATAGTTTGCATAACACTGAAATTTGATTATGAATCCAAAAAGTTTACCTGTCAACCAAAGGAAAATGGTCTGTGTTTTTGTAAATCAATATTGTTTCCCTTAAAAATGAAACTTTTTTCAGACAGCTTGAACTCTCAGAATCAAAATGAGTCAGTCGCAACTTCAAACACAACTTTAAATGTAAATGTTCTTTTGGAAAGTTCAGCGCCATATGAAAGATGAGATGAACCTGGTTCTTTATTGAGAGGTATGGATATAGGTTAACAGGAATATCAAATCAATCAGTTAATTTTGCCATTTTACAAAAGTGCACACTGACCTACATCTTTTCCCAACTGACATATCGCATTAATTCCTGAAAATCTAATTTCATGTTTTCAGTAGTTAGTATGCCGTGAAGCTGCTATGACACTGTGAATAGGTGTTTAAAAATGCCATTTGATAAGAGTATGCATTTAGAGATAAACAGTGCAGGGTTTTCTGTACACATTTGTTCATTTTCTATACACACTACCATGGAAATAAAAATTTGGATGCACTATGCTGTAGGACTTTGCCTGAGAAATCATGGGGTGCTATCTACTATTCTGATCTGTTTAATATGAAGGCTCTGTTACTCGGTTTTGCATACAACTGTAAAAATACAGTAAAATTCAACAATCACATTGCATTTTTTCCCTTTTTTTGTCATTTACTTAAAAAAAGCTTAATGGTATTGTACAGATATTGAACAGGACATGACACAATAATAATCTGAATGTACACTTCAATATTGGGCAATAAACAGTCAACTATCAACAGTTACATGTTTTTTTTTTCCTTTTTTATCCCTTTCCACATACAAAAAAATGGGGATAAGCAAACTCAGTAGCTCTACCATCATCCAATTAGTGCATAAATCAAATTTCCCCATCCTCCAATTAACACCAAGCACTCTTGGGGAACCAACAGAGCACAGACTGATGCAAAACCATGAAGAAAAAAAAAAGGGAACCTTAGGGTGAACCACTGGCGCATTTGTTTCCATTCTTCTTATGGGACTAAAAGTCTGTTCTTGTTGTTCAACACTGAGAGGCTCTTGAAGGTTGTTGTTACATGTCATATCAGAACTTCAGCAGGTAGAGTGAGGTTACAGTCAGCACGAGACATACAGAGCAACGGTGCAACACGGCAGCCCCGTTCACATCATGCATTGCGCCGGGACCTGCAAGAAAATGACATGAAAAGGCATCAATAAGGCTAGCATATTAGAATTACAAAGCCTGTCATTTTGACTTTTTAAACCTTGAAATGTAATACCTTTTGTGGAAATAACACCAGTTTGAAACATAACTGAAAGGCCCAGAATTTTCTTTAAATTGTGTGGATTTTTTTTCTAACATTGTTATTATTAAATAGTCCAAAATACGAGTTCTGAGTTATTCTACTTAAAATGATCAGGAAAAATAAGGGCCTACATTAAGGGCCTTTTTGATGCCAGTGGGAAGGGCCTCACATCCTCGATGTCCAAGCGCTTCTTGTTGTCACAACTTAAATTAAAACGTACATATGGCTTTGTTCCACGGCTAACTAAAAGCTTTACATAAGTACAGCTGTCCCCATGGAAACTGGTAAATTTGACTAAATAAATAGGAGAACCAATGAAAAGGTTTCATATAATGATTGATTTTTTTTTCTTTTTTCTTTTTTGTCTATTATGTGAACATAACAGCTGCATTTATATTCTTACCATACAGGATTATGCTGGCATTGGTGATTCCCATCGTGTTCATGGCAACACAAGTGTAGTTTCCATAGTCCTCTTCTGAGACGTTGAAAAAGACGAGCATTGACTGTTTACCTTGATTCTCTATCTTCACCCCATTAAGTCCATTGAAGAGCCTATAAGAAAGAGGGGAGCAGGTTTTTAAACTTCTGCTGCTGTGTCATAAACAACATAAACGTAGCTATCCTTTTATTGAATCTTTGAAAATATGTGTGATAACGTCACGGCAGCACAGCATTATCCTGCAACACCGGAGCTAGCTGCTTGATATCTCCGCTGCTTGATATCTCTAATTAGTCAACTCGTCTTTTTGAGCCAGGACACTTTGTGTATAGCCTTTTTTTTGATGACCTTCAAAATAAACATAATCTGTATTGTAAAATTATCCCAGTGCCTTGTTACAAACATGTAGCATTAACACTTAATCTAACATTTGCTGACTCCTGGCCCCTCTCCTGATTCTCCTTTCAATGTCACTTATGGGTTCAATAAAACATGGTAACATCCAAAATTAAAATCTCAGCAAAAATGTAGCCCACAAACCAATGGGTAGCATCAGGGCTATGGCCATCCATCCATTATCTATACTGCTTTTTCCTGTTTGGGGTTGCGGTAGGCTAGAGCCGTCAGTGGACGAGAGGCGGGGTATACCCTGGATTGTTCGCCAGTCAATTAAAGGGCTGACATATTTAGAGACAGACAACCAGACACATTCACACCTACGGGCAATTTTAGAGTCACCAATTAGCAAGCATTCTTTGGACTGTGGGAGGAAGCCGGAATACCCGGAGAGAACCCACGCATGCTCGGGGAGAACATGCAAACTCCACGCAGAAAGGCACTGTCCGAGGATTCAAACCAGGAACCTTCTCACTGTGAGGCAACAGCGCTAACCACTGCTCCACTGTACAGCCCATCAGGGCTATGTCTCCTTCTTACATACAGATTTAGCTAAACACCAGTACTTGGTAAAATTGTAATTGTTATATTTCTGCTGGCGTAAAAGGGTACTGAAAACAGCTTACCACCTCACTTTGGTAACTGTTCACGTTTCAGTGCACAACAACCTTCCTTCACTCATTTCACTTCCCTTCTGATTCTGTATCAGTGCCGTATTTCAAGTTTGAATGTCATTATTTTTTAACGCAACGGTTTTGTCTTTGTCAGAGACCATTTAACAGTGTACCATAGGCTCTGCTAATACCGTCTCTCGGGCTGCTCAGAAGCGTTTCCCTTCTTTCGCCTTGAGTTGGAAGAGACTGCATTTTCCATGATATCCTCTTAATCTCCAATCCCTACATCCCACTGACATAAACCAATTACAGTGTGGAAATAAGAAAAGCTGCCTCTACCCCTTTGGCAGCTGATTCCATTCAAGTTTATTTTTTATTTTTAATACAAACTTTGATGAAAGCGTTTTTTAACCATGGAGTGAAAGACAAATGCACAAGCTTATGTATATTAAACAAAGACTTCTGTGTAAAGCTATCAATTTAACGGATGATGTAGTCCGTCTTATTTCACATGAACTGTCCAAACCCTGGAGCAGAATTGTCTGTCTTTGAGTGTATGATGTTATACTGACTTCAAACAATTCACTGCCTGTAGATATCACAGAGTTCAGATAAGAAACTTGCCTGCGGTCTTCTTTGTACCACTCGAAATCCGCCCTGGGCACAGCAGAGGCTTCACACTGCAGGACTCCTCTCTGTCCAACTGAAGTTCCCGTGCCCCTAGCTTTAGAGATGAATGGAGGATCTAAACAACAAAGTGAAATGCTTTTTAAAAAGACATCATACAGATTGCATTATGAAAAGACTTTTGCTTCATACTTTGTAATTGTTTATAATGACCAAGGAGTGGCCTGAGTGAGCAATGTCTTACTACATCCAATGAAACTTCACCAATCCTCAACAAACTTTACATCTCCCTATGAGCTCTTGTAGCTATGTTAAGATTGTATAGTCTTTGTTAATCTTAATATAAAAAGCATTGCTGACAGTGTTATATAATTACAGGATGAAACAGTAAAACATATAGAAAAATATTTGTTTCACCCATAAATGTGATAAATGTGCCCTTACAATTGACGGTGATTTGAACTGTCCTGACATCAGGGTTTGAGATGTCATTGGAAGCAATGCATTCATACGATCCTGACTGCTCTTTGGTGATGCCTCTCAGTTCCAGATATTCCCCTTCCGTCACAAATTTATGAGTGCCTGTGGAGAAGAAAAGCAACACAGAGAAAGACATGCATCAGTAAATATTTCTTGTTTTGAGTTCCTCGCCATCACAGTAAGGTAGTTTGTTTAACCTTTGTTTTCCTAAAGCTGGGAATACACTGTGCGAGTTGATGCCGTCTTTGACTCGATTTTTGAGTCACATGACTTCTGCCGTTTTTGCAAACGGCAGAAGTTCAGCTTCGTTTATCATGCAATATTTAAAGGGGCATGAGGGCCGATCACAGCCTGGTCTGCTGCTACCGATCGCTCAAAATGGTTTCTCGCGTGCTTGAAATGTTGTTGGTACCACTGCATAGTCTTGTGAGATCAGAGCCACAAGCCAATTCCCTGTCTGCAGGGCTTTTTTTTCCTGATTGCGCCAGACAGCATCTCAAAGTACCATGGCAACCGAACACATGCATGTCTTCAACTTCAGTCTGTGGGAGTTTTCAAAGGAAACTTTAATGACAAACTGTCAATGCTCCATAGTGATTTAACAGGCTCAGTGTGAGCACTCAGGTCGTGATTGACAATCAGACCGTACAGTGTGAGCACATAATTCCTGAGCATTGGTTGCGAGTTGACATTCCACCTCAACATTTAAGAAAAACGTATCATCTTATTGACATCAGAGTAAATCAATAAGATGTTAAAAAAGAAAAGAAAATGTTTCTCTCACAATGTGGAGTCATTTTAATGAGTCTGTCTGATGGTAATCTTATGCATCTTATGCATGATGGAAAAATATCACAAAATGAATGTAGTCGTAGTCTTGCAGTCGGTGACCCTGCAAGATCCCAAGTCTTTGCAAAATCATAATCTGTGTCTAGAAACTCTGTGAGCTGCAAACACATTGTTTTTAGATGTGATAGGGTGTCAGATGTGAGCCTTTTAAAATAAGTTTATTCAGTCTATAAGTGTTTCAGGGGCATAAATTGTCCTACACCAGTTTGAGATCAGTTGTTCGATACCCTTCGTCTGTATGATAATGTGTAGACCTTAATTTATAGAAAATAAATCAAAATTAGGAACCACAACAGCAGTCTGTGCCCAAATTTGGGATTTCCACTCTCTGCGAACGTCTGCACAAGGCAATGACTTCTCAGGGCATGCACTCATTACACAAAGAAAATACACTAATTGCATCAAAACAAGCCCTCTTGAGTAACACCATAAATTAGCTATGACACCAGCAATGTTAAAAGCATGTTCTGGTGACAGAGAGACCTTAAGCCGTTGCAGAGTGGGTGGGAAAATTGATGGGAGCACTAATCCCAATCAGTAGAAATGTCAATCCAGCAATACTACTAAATTAGCATAATACCATCATGTTTTTTTTCATCCTCAGCTGCAGACACTGTTGCAGGTGGCTGGGGATTCACTGAAAAGGTTGTAGGGTAAGGATAATTATCCTGTTGCATAAAGCCAGGGAACTGCAACTCCTGGTAATTACCAGTTTTCATCATGGATAACTTTGTTAGGCTGACTGTGGGTGACAAAATCCTCTTCAGTTACTATCAATCAATCAATCATTTTTTTAATTCGTATATTGCTTATTCATTACAATTTGTTTTCTCAAGACAAAATAGCAACACGTCTAGACAGTTACTCTTTATTATATTACTTACAAAGAACCAACATTAATCCACCAGCGGTGCCCCCAGCCCTGCTTTTCTGAATTAACAAGATCGTTATTGTGTTGTTTCAGAAAACGTGTTTATTTCAGTCAATGCATTACCCTTCTGTACTTACTTAAGTGAGGTAACATGCAGTAGGTAAGCTAGTCAAATACAAATGCATGTAGGTTACAAAAAATACATGCTAAAGGTTGGTGTGTCTACTTAATACATTTAATATAAACTCTTTTTCCCATACATAACCAAGATTTGGTTGCCTTTACATAACCTTTGCAACAGATTCCTATTTTGCCTTGTGTTCATTATTGGCACTTTTCATGAAATTATCAAGTGAAGTGTTTCTCAACAGGAGTTAAACATAACATTCTCAATCAGAATTTAGAGCGTGCCAACAGTCTGAAATATGGCGTGTTTATTTTCTTAGAACAAAAGAAGATATGTCCTGTACTGGTGTGTGGGATTTTTCTAAACTCCGCTAACTCCAACTCAACCCACTGTTGAGGAGGGATGTTCATTATGCATGTGTTTCTGTGTTTGTTCTTGTGAAATGTTTCTTACAGTAACTAGTCAGGATTCAATTAATGCAATCAATGCATTATGGATTACGGTTGAGAAACAGAACAGAGTGAACAAAATGTGGTTTAGAAAATTTACAAGATAATCTAAGTATTATGAAATAAGAGTCGATCTAAATTACTCCGATGAATAAAAAAGTAATGATTGTTGAATATCACTGGGGATGAATGAACATAATAAAAACAATAACCATCATCATCAACTCCCACATCAGTGGTCTGCAGTGATGGCCATAATCCCGGCACATCAGTGTCAGTATAGCATCACCGGATGACTAATAGGAGAGCTGTTTAAGTACCGGGTGGCAGACGGCACAAATGAGCGTCTAAAAGCACTCAGCGGATCACCTCAGCGATACTCGCCATTAGCTGAAGGAGCTCTGCTGCTCAGACACAACTCTGCAGCTTTTGTAGAGTGATTACTGCTGTCCAATTACAAGCATTACAATATTACTTTCCTTTATTCCAGTGTTATTTATAGCCAATAAAGTGTCACACTTGCAGAACACTTAGCCTTTCAGTTCCCTCTTTCAAATAGCTGCTTTCAAAACCTAAACACACACACATGCATTTCTATATTGCCAAGAGATATTCACATTACACTGACAATATGTGGACCTGTTTTCTGTTTTTTTTCATGAAAACCTGCAACCTGCAAAAATCCCTCCTCTGAACAGGCTGTTTGTGTCTATAGCTTTAAATACAAGTGAGCTGTGTCTGACCACGCCCCTCTGGAAGGGCTTGGGTGGCTTTCTAGCACCATGCTCGATTGTTAACAGTGAGAAGGCAGACTTAGAGGACGAAGAAGAAACACCTAGCTGTGGGAGTGTCATCCACCTAGGGGAGGGGCTACTGCCCTTTGTGATGTCATGAAGGGAAAAGCAAACCTATTTTAAAAGTGGAGCAGGCAAAAGATGGAGAGGATGGACTTTTGTCATAATTGAGGGGTTATTACTGTTAGAAAAACATGGTAAAGCGTATTTTGCATAATATGTGACCTTTAAGCATTTGAAGATACTCCAAAATGTTACATCAACATGAGCAAACCTGCCAATAGGTGCTCCATTTATTTAACAGATCAGAATATTGATGTGCTTTTTCACAAAAAATAATTAAAAATCATATTTTGAAATGAACTTCAGATTCTTGTAGCAAATGAGAAGGATAAGCCCTCAATGAGGAAGTGCCCCCTCCTCTCACTTTGCAACCTCTTCCCACTGATCTTGCCCCGCTGATAACTTACTTGGGCCTTAGTGGCCACCACAAACAAACAGCATTGCCACCTTCAACAGCCTGAGGTTCTGCTTATGTGAGCTAGCCTGGCATTGCCAATGTTGATACTACCCACTCTACCACATGGCCCTTAATGGCTCCCAAAACTCAACTGTGAACCTAGATTGGCAGTGAGAGCCAAAACTTCACTGGGGCATCAAGTGGGCAGTCCCTTTATCAGTGTTTCATCCAGTAAAGGCCCAAGACATTTCAGACAGGCTCAACAGTTGGATACAGCATCCCAAAATCAAACCCTGCATGCTAGCCCTCACCGCCCACCATACCCACATGTATAAATGTTTTTTGCTATTGCATCATTGTGTAAACAAAAAAAATACAAGAAGAAAAACCTGCACATAATCCTGGTGCTGACAAACACAATAGAAAACATGCAATGGGTGGTGTTGGAACCCAAATGCAGCACACTGGAGAACAGATGGCAGTAGTATAACTTGAATATTCACTTTGCAGGTACAGGAGAAAAAAGTTCAATGAAGCCCTATTAGTCCAACACAAATATCCGTGTTAGCCCTCTACTCAGCTTCAGGGGCTTTTTGTCCTTGGCTGATGACAGCTGCACCTTGCCCTCATTGTCAGCCTTGAACAAAAGTTAGGAAACTGTCTCTATAGTGGTGCTTCCCGTAGTTGCAACAGTCTTGGAGGGCAGGAACCGATACAGAGCCAGGACCCTCAGATAGACGGCCCAGGGGCAGGGCAAAGGCAGAACAAGGACCTTCAGGGGGACGGCCTGGAGGTAGGGCAGAGAAGGAGCCAGGGCAGAGAAGGAGCCAGGACCTTCAGGTGAACAGCCCAGGGGCAGGGCAGATCGCCAGCACAAGTGAGCAGGCATGCCAGGAGGAACAGGAAAAGGAGTCTCCATGGCCTCCCACAGGGAAACAAATGACTGTCGACCAGCCAATTGAAAAACAGGGGCAGATATCAGATGGACCACAGACAGGGGATCAGGGATAGGTGTCAACCAGATTTCCAATGGAGAAAAAGTAAAGACTTCACAAGCTTGACCCTACCAGGAACTGGACTGGCAAAAAGCAACACAGGAACAGACATCAGACCTGGACCAGCCACTGGGTCGGGAACAGGCCAATCCAGAACAGCAACAGGGACAGGAAAACAGAGGAGTTATGAAAGAAAACTCACTCTGGGTTGTCGTTGTAAGAAAACCACAAGCAGTCAAGGGGACAGATAGACAAAAATCAGGGTCACAGAGACAAAACTCGTAGTCAGGGACAGTAGGCTGAGGTGATTTCCAGGGACAACGACAATGCCAGCAGGTCAGAGCTAGGCAGGGTCGGCAACAGAGAATCAGTCCAAAAGTGAGTGCTGGAAAGCCTTGCATGTCTGAGTCAAGAGGAGAGGCCTTTATACTGGCTTGATTGAGGATGAGGCAGCTGTGTGCACATGTGAGTTAAGTTAGCTGATGACCTTGGAGTCTCTGACCACAAGGTCATTTCAATGGAATTACCACTGCTGTGCTCCCAAACCAAAACGCCAAATCCAGCTCAGAAACCCAAAAAACCCAGCCTCCATAACATCTGACCTCCAGCATCTCTCTTCCCTGCCACTTTTCTCATCAGCCAATGAAGCAGTAGATTTCTACAACCAAACCTTGAGCAGAACCCTGGATATCCATGCCCCTGTTAAAACCAGGACAGTCACCTTCTCAAGCTCAGCCCTCTGGTTCACCAGCCCCACGGCTGTGGAACGCTCTTCCTGGCCATCTGAGAGCCCCACAGACAGTGGACTCCTTCAAAAAGGACTTAAAAACATTCCTTTTTAAAAGAGCCTTTTCCTAAAAAGTCCTGTCCTGATAACCATAGCTTTTAGATCTTGTTTTTATGCTCAGGTTCTTAACTCTGCCTGATTTTAATTGTCTGACTGTTTACTATTGTTTTTATCAGTTTTTATGGTACTTGCAGCACCTTGAGATTTTCTTTTAAATGTAAGGTGCGTTACAAATAAAATGTATTATAATTATTATTATTATTAGCAGAGTGAGTGTAAAAGTACTCAGTGACTGAGTGACGGCAGGTGAGCATACTGTGACAAAAACTGAAGAGTCTGTAGCGAGAGGACAGGAAAGGCAGAGCCAGGGTGAGATGCCTGTTCAGGCTAGAAGTCACCCCTACCAGATTGGGCAGTATGCTCCATCCCCCCCTGGATGGATGGATGGATGGATGGATAGGTAGGAAGGTACTTTATTAATCCTTTGCAGGAAATTACACTGTTAAAGCAGCTGCAATCAGAGTCAAGACAACACATAGAGTGGACAAAGAACAATACGACACCAAAAAACAAGACATCAAAAATCTATTGTTTAAATACACGACGATTTACAAATTATAAATCAAAGAAATGTGATTAACATTCTAGGCTTTCATCTTTTTATGGAAGAGTAAACTAAGCATGCTTCATAATTACGTAAAGCCATTCATGTGTTGTATTACGACGTTATGTACAAAAGGTAACCGTGCTCAGGCCCGGTTAGTCCTGGAGCAGTGTGAGTGCAGGCCAGCGGGGGGGGGGAATGGGGAGGGGGGGCAATCATGCTTAAGCACAGTACAGGACAACTTTGCCTAGTGTGAGGGTGCCCTAAGGCACTTAGAAACAAGACATTAAAAAATAAAAACAACTTTTTTTTTTAAACAGACTAAAATGTACAAATTATAAATCAAAGATATTTGAGAAATGTGATTAACATTCTAGTCTTTCATCTTTTTATGGAAGAGTGGAGAGAAGAGAGAAGAGATTATGTGAGTAAGAGGACCGGGAAGGCAGAGCCAGGACGAGGAACCTGAGAAATGGTGTCGTACTTTTAAATATCAAGATATTTTTTTCCCATGATTCTTCATTCAGAATAGTATACGATCAATGAGATTTGTGTGCACTTGTTTCACAGACACACACAGCAGCGCTCTCACTGCTCAGTTAAATATAATGTTGTATTTGCTGATACCTCCAAGTTATTCTTTTTTTATTTCGACCCAGGGCTGAGAGCGAGCTTTTGTTCTTTATCATACCAACTTACTCTCTGTAATACAGGGGAAAAAAACATACACAAGCACACAAACAAACACACATAGCTGAATGCCACTGACAACTGAGCCCCCAGATAAGCTATCAATACAGCCAGTGTCCATTACGCACACAGTAGAGAATATAGCCAAGGATCCCAGCTGCAGAAATAAGTAAATAAATGTTTACAGCCCACCATTATTTTATGTTGAGCAACACAGAATCAGAAATACTTTATTAATCCCTCAGGAGGAAAAAATACAATAAGAAATATAAATATAAATAAGGAAATAAGTAAAGGATTTTTGAAGAAATAATACAGCAATGGCTAAAAGCACAAATTGAAGATATAACCAATATTTACAGATATAAATATACAAATGCACAGTAGAAGGAAACTCTTGCACTTCAGGCCCTCCACAGATAGAGGTCGGTGCTTTAAGAGAAGGACCTTAGGCGTCAAAATAATTCAATGGACTCCTTTACACAGGCAGAATCCAAAGAAAGTAATGGAGCACATAAATCACGTATGGCAAATGTATTATGGTGCAAAGGACTAATGTTTAGGACTTCCTCAGAGTCAAACGGTACAGGTCCTGATTTGAAAAAACGTACACACCCTCCTCTGCATTTGATACAAATGCACAGTGTTGCCGTAGATCCTGTCCGATCCTGTGTGTCTGGAGGTCTTAATAGTAAATAAAGTCATGCTGATGTGCCTCTTGTGAAAATGTTAACCGCAGATTGTTTCTGATGTTGTGGGGATTCTTCAGTGAAATATAACATCAATCAGCCATCTAAATCTGTAATACAGTGTTCTGTGTGTTCAGGAACACAATGCATTGACAGAAGTGATGTGAGCCAGCCGGAGCCTGGGACATCTTTTGTGAAAAGATGGTAAAACAACATGTGAATAGTAACACACCCACCTGCAGGCGCACCTTGTTCTAAAGGCAATGGGCCTCATTCACTAACATTGCGTACGCACAAATCTGTGCTTAAACCGTGCGTACGAACGTTTGAAGCACAAATCTGTGATTCATCAATATATTCTTACTTGAATTTGTTCTACTCTGCAAACACAATTTAGAACCTCCTGAGACCATGCGTACGCACAAATGATTGACCAGCTTTCTCAGATAATGTACACTCTTAACTAAATGCATGACATATTAAACATACATTCAGTCAAAAATAATATATATATAAATGTATTTTAATTTTTGAAAAGACAATAATTAAAAACGTGAATTAACTAATGCATTGACTAAATGCATTAAGTAATCATGAAATGCCTTTTCATCCTTTAATCTAAAATCTTGAATCTAATCATCGACCTCTCTCACTAATACTGCCATGAAATATCGCATCTGTTACTAAAACCAGCTGATTAATTGGAGCCTATTTAAGAGCATGAAGGGAAAATACATGGGTGTGATTTACGTCTCAGAAAGTGTAAAGATCCAGCCTTGCTGAAAGATATTGCAGCCGGTGCCTTCAGAAGAGAGCGCATCAGACCGTCACAACATGTTGGAAGAGACGAGTGACTGATCAGCTGATTCCGGATGCCAATGCACGTACAGAATTGCTGTGGACACAGCGCTCTTTTTTACCTTTTGGGGCCGTCTCTTGCAACTTCTGCGTGTCTCACGTCGCCGCTCTCGTCATGATACACCAATCGGATGTCCTTATATGGGGAGATGGGGGCGTGGTAGTATGCTGATTGCAGGTTGCGGGCACGCGCCTGACGATTTAGAATGATTCTGATTCACTACCATACGCATGGTGGTGAGAACAAAATTGGCTGGTACGCACGTGTCATGAATCCGACGGTGATTTTGCACATGCACTTATTTTATGCGCAGAGTAAGAAAATTTCTACGCACATATTAGTGAATGAGGCCCAATGAGAGCTGACACTATGATTGGCATTATTCATGCTCCTCCCAAAACACACCTTTGCATAATCAAGCCACTTAATCCAATCTCTTCATACCCTGCATGATGCTATTCAAGCGGGCTCATAGGGCCGCTTAAACACTTATCGCCATGTGCTTAAGACCGTGCACTTTGGATCATTCAAATAGGGCCCTAAAGTGTAAACATAATTGGGAAATGTCATTCAAAGAGCTGGGCCAGTAGCATAACCTGCGTATGAGTCACCACCTTATGTATAGTATGACTGTGAATGAGTCACTCTGTGTGGTCCATACAGTATAATTAGCCTTAAAGCTCTTATTTTTTGTTCTGTTCATCATTTGGAGGGAGCTAAGCTTTGAAAAGCTTTTGCTGGAAAGGAAACCTAACACCTACCTTGAGTCTATTTATCACACTGTGTAATTTTTCATATAGAGAACACACAAAGATGGATAAATCGAACACGTCATTTTTTTCATTCAGGTAGGTAATTGTCTGCCTATGTCGGTACAAGAAACAGCTGCATGCAGAGTATTTGGCTGCAGAGTAGGATGGTCCGTCTCAATGAACAGGACAGGGAGTCAGTTGCCCGAAAAAGACACTTGATGTGAAGCAGTGTGTCAGCAGTCAGTAGGTAATTCTAGAGTTTCATGGTTTGTGACCATTTCATAGCCCTGTGGTCAATCTCTAAGCTCGATCCTTCACAAAGCAGACGGTACTTGAAACAGTCTATGGTCCATTTGATGCCTTGACACTCCAGCTGTCCTGTTGAGCACCGTGTCTCTCTCAGGACTGGTTTCCTGCTGACATCAGCTCCTGGCCTTTTCTCTTCTCCCTCACCTTCCCGACACTTTCCACCAATAACTCTGCCCGAGGCGTCGGTCTGGGTGTTGAAAGTTTAGTTGCATCTGCCATCGTCTTTATCTTTTTTTGACGACCTTGGGCCACCTTCACTCTCCTTTCACGGCTTCCCCTGGGAGTGGGAACATCGCTACAATGCAGGAAACAGCGTGGCCATATCCTCTGGCACTGTCTCAAAGGAGGTGGCCGGGTACAACCAATCCTCTTACAGCCTCTTTCCTTCTGCACTGGAAGCACTTTTCCCAGATTACACACTCGTTTTTTTCCCCTTTGTTGGCACTGTTAAGAGAATTTCTCGCACCAAGTGTAGAGATAAAGTGTATGAATAATAGAGTCTAAGATGTGAAGGAGTGAGGAGAAAATGCTTTTATAGAGCTCGATTGTACTTACAAATAAAGACCTTTCAATTGCTGTAAATTCTTTTGCAGCAAGAACTGTTCAGAAATACTCTTTAAAAAACAAGTCAACGAGTTTCATTCAAGATACACATCACTCTTATTGTCTGCTGACAGGGACGAGTTAAAACAAGCTTGCACAGAAGAGGTGGACATGATCATTTCAGGAAATGGCCCTTATTTAAATTGATAGTAGGGGTGGGCGATACTGCACATTTTGGTATCGATCCAATACCAAGTAATTACAGGGCCAGTATTGCCGATACCAATACTGATACCGATACTTTTTACTTGAAAATGCCTGATCATTGAATGATTTTGTACTTTTGCCTTTAATTAATTATAACCTATCCGTGTGTAGCCTAAAAAGGAATACTAATCTTCCTTCAACAGATACACAAAGGGGTTATTATATTCTGCCATATTCATACTTCAGATTTGAGGGAGGCTGGAAATAAGTGTATATTTTTGAGTTCTAGTAAAACAATTAAGATTTATTTCAACTGACTGAATATATGATAATAGTTTAATCTCTCTGCTAAATTACATCTCTGACCACCAATTACACTTTGAAAAAACAACATTAATTAATGCTGGAAATAACTTTCACTTCTAGAAATTGCTACCTGGATATTGTTGAGGTTTTTGAAAGGCCTCTGTCAGTGACGTCTGTCTCTCTGCCAGGGGTCTGGTTTGGGTTTGGGGAGCTCCCTCCTCCTCCCCCCGTTTGCTTTGCAGCTCAGCATTTATGTTTGGGTGTACAGCTTTTAAGTGCTTGTACAGGTTTGTAGTGTTACCACAGGTTCTTAAAGCTTTACTGCATATGTCACAGCTAGCAGTTTCTCTGTCTGACGCTGTAAAATATCTCCACACAGCACTCCTCTTCCTCTCCGCCATCTCACCAGTCAGTCTCTGCTCTGACTGCCTGGCAGGCAGCGGGGCAGGGGGAGAGGAGGGGAGGGGCCTAGTGGACCTGAGTGAGCGAGCGGACTGAGAGAGAGGAGCGCTGCGCATAAGGACTGAGAGAGACGCTGCGCTCACACAAACTCTGTGAAGAAATCTGAGTGATTTGCTGAACTTATAGAAGAGAAACTACAACAAAAATATCGATCTCATCACGCTAGTATCGATCCGATACCAATACTCACCTTGGTATCGATACTATCGATATTTGGATCGATCCGCCCACCACTAATTGATAGATCAGGGTTTTTTTAAAGGGTTGTATGAGGTATTTACCAATGATAAGTGTAATATGCACAGGAGCTTGCCAAGTTTCTACACAGAAGCTAAGCTATTTACTGCTGCAGACTGGTCACAAGAAAAGTAGTAGGTCTAGGCCTATTTTAGCCGCTAAAAAAGTCCTACATGTTACACAAGATATCCGTTTAAGTGTACGCTGTATTTGTGGATTTTTTTTTTGCTTTATCTTTACATAAATGTACAGTGGTAAACAAGGGCAAACACTCTGTAACTGAAATCCCTTGTTGAAGGAAGTCACACCTAGCAGTAACTCTAGCTTGCTTTATTTGCCCAATGTAGGGCTTGTGTTAGCGATGGACCTAAGTTAGCAGCACAGCTAATGTTAGCTGCAGGCTTCCCGTGACTGGAGCTAGCGTTAGCTGCATTACCAACTGAGCTCAGTTGCTAACACATTTCCTGAGAGCCTACAGCTGGGCAGAGTCAGCTAAGTGTACCACTAGCTGCACAGCTAACTTAAGCTACACTTAGCAGGGGCTACTTAGGCAGAGCTATATGTCCAACAGACATCATTAATCAGTTTTAAGTTTTGTGGATTTGTGTAACATGTTATAAAGTTGTGTTTTTGCACAGTTGACAGTAGCGCAAGTCCTCAGAAGCACTCTTCTAACTTAATGTCAGTCAGTATATGGTCTTAAAATAAGTTCCCTCTCTTGTCAACAACTTACTGCTCCACCGAGCGCCTCCTGCAGGCCTGGAGCATTTCCTTTATATTTTTAAATTTAACTCATTTCTGATTTTGCAAAACATTTTACCAAATTTGCAGCATGTAGTTGGACTGTTGCAGAGCGCTTGCCCTTGCCGACAGCCATATAAACTACCTTTTCCTTCAACATTATATTTCTTTCCATAAAAACAGCCCTTTGTTTCCATCATGCCATGCAATGTAACCTATTATGCCATCTGCATGTCAGCATTTTGGGTCAGAAAGTGCCGTGGTTAGTCCATGCTGAAACAAACATCACTATTCTCGAGATATCATATTTGGTTCTGGCTGTCTGGTCACAATTATAACGGCCCCAGAAAACACTGTGTAGAAAACTCTGCAAACAGGGACCATGCTGACTGTAATCTGCCATGCTTTAGTACACATACAATTGATAAGTACCTCATACAACCTCGGTCCAAATAACCCTAACTATCCCTTTAAAAGGCAAGCTGCATGGAGGCTGGAAACTGTTATGAAGCTTGAATGTAAGCTATATTCCAGTTTTCTCTTGTTTCTGGGTCTGTCCTCTTTTTTTGTCCTCTGCATTTAGCTCTGGAACATGACTAATTCACAACTTAGACAACAGGACTGGCCACAACATCCTCGCTAGTGTCCCACGAGGCTCTAAGGATTACCACACTGCTGCAGAGCTGCAGTTATAACCCTCGTCCCATGGGGTTAAGTGTTTAACTGCTCTTGCCAGTTTTCTGCTCTTGATTTTTTATTACCTGAGGCAACTGCTAAAAACACAAGACTAACAGAAGTAAACTACTCTTCTTGATGCCATGATACACTTGCAATTCATGGGTAACTCCAGTAGCTTTGAGCATGGACCCATGTTTTCCATATTCTGTGGTCAAAATAACTAATAGATTTAAAAAAATAAAATACTGTGGAAACATGATTTTGGGGTGAAGAGGCAGTGTATCGTTGCTCTGCTTCACGCTGTTTTGTGCTGTGTCTCTTACTCGTTGTTAGGACACTAAAATAGGAAACAAAGGAATGAAGCTGGTTTTGTCCCTGACACTAACAAAGCATGCTGTTAGCACACAGACTAACACAAATAGCTCTTATTAAAGCATGTATTAAGTCATGAAAAAATATAAAAAGCCACAGCTTTCAGAGAAAGCTTCTGCTTCTGTGTCCTGATAGTTTCTCTTGCACTAAAGAATCTGTCATTTTTAAACATAATCACCGATATTTTTTGAGTATAATGTCTCGACAGGAAGCGTGTACAAAAACATAATGGTTACAAAAGCTTTCTCGTTGTCTTAGAAACAACATAGTGGCAACATGCGTTCACCTTGAACAGAAGAACACAATGTAATCACAGCTGTCAAACCATCACTGTTAAACGTTCTCTATAACCTCATACAGGTAGGCTATTAAAGGCAGGTAGGAGTGGTATTCATGTGAAGAAATGGTTGTGTAATTTTTAAGGGGAAACAATACTCTGATCCTTGAGATTAAATGGCAGACCTATTTTAAATATCAAAGCAAGATGGAAATCACATTTGAATGTCCTAATATGCCATCGTCAAGACCTGATGGTTCATTTTACATTTTGTGACTGTGAAACTTGCCTGGGATACAAACCAGTGATGAACATGAAAAAAAGGCTAAGATTTGATTCAGATCCCATTTTCCATGAGCCATTAGAAGGAATATTGACGACTAGGCAAGAAGAAATTGACTCAGTGCTTTCAGGAAATCAATCCCCTCATCAGACTGTATCAGAGCTGCTTTAACAATCAGATAAGTCCTGCATGTTCTCGTAAGGACTTGTTTTTGGTTTAGCATTGAAATCTGAAAGACAAAGGGATTTTTTTTAACAATCAAGGGAGTTTTTAATAACTAGTTAAAGCTACATAACGTACAAGAACCATTTGCCAAGTATGTAATTTAGGGACCGACCAATATCGATATTGGGAGAGAAATCCGATACTGATATATATCGGCCAATTTCTTTGTTAGATCTATGTTTGATCTGTTAAAGATAGATAGATTTAGATATGCACATTCATTGCGTTGATCCCTCAAATGGACACTCTGGAGAGTGAGAATTCTTGTTGAATACAATGATATTCAAATGAAATGCTTTTTTGAATGGTGAATAAATCGAGTAATATCGGTGCATATCTGCGATAAAATTAGTTGATACACTATACAATGGATATGGGCGATATTATCGGCCGGCAGATTAATCGGTCGGGCTATAATGTAATTGTCCTATAGAAAAACATAAAGGTGAACCTTCTTTTAATCTTCGCTGCTCAACAGATATTTTGAATGATAAACGTTATTCGAATAAAGAAATCCTCTGATGTATAAAATGAAGTTCTTTAGCCAAAAAGGTGGAAACCAGACTTTTTACAAATGCATACAGACCCCAAATTGAGTTCATTCTCATCCTTGGGGAAAAGTCAAAGTGAAGACAAGGACATAAAGCATTACAAAATTGCTAAACTCTAATATGCTTGTGACATGTATTGCCTTGACGGAGCTTTTAGCGTGTGCACTGGAGTTCTGCAGAAGGTTATCTTATACTAAAGAGTTTGTCATTTGACTTTAAAAGTCCTGCAGTACACAGCAGCTGTTGTTTGAGTTCAAGGAAAGTAGGGCGAGCATCATACAAAGTAGATCAGTGTGAGCTTTTACATGTCCTGCATAAGTTATCTACGTTACTGAGACCAACCACAAGCCCTAAAATCATTCGTTAAGAAACCATGCCTGGGTCACAGTCTGGAATTATCCTACAGTATGTGTTAAAAGCTCCTGTGTGGAGTTTTTAACGGGTTTTGAAACAGACTCAAATGAACATGGATGCCTCTTTATAACTTACAACAGCAAACCAGACCATCAGCGACCTAAACAGCAGCTGGCATTGAAATATTCCTACCACAGTTCATACATCGGCAGCAGCAGAATGTGTGCAGACCTTTTACATAATCAATATATGTCATTTTAAACAATGGAGTCCGTTTGGTGTGTATCATAATTACTTGATTGAAATGTGTAACTGCAAGCAGTAACTACACTGCACCAGCTTGAGAAGCTCACACTGGGCGATCTAAGAGTCAGACAGGTTGTCACCTCTCCACCAGGACAGTGTTCAGTGTGATATATTATGCCAAAGCTGTTTTGTCAGCTAAAAGGTAAAGGAGACATCAGCCTTCTGTTGCTGCAAGACATTTAATTCCTGTATGACCGATGCCATATGCCCTTTAAAGCTCCTGTGGTCGTTTAGCATGCACCGTCAATATTAACCAACGTGGCTTCTCTCAATTACCATCTGTCTGTTTAAAAAAGAGACTGGCCTAAGTTTCAATAGAGTTAGGAAAACAGTTGTGTGATGGATATTTGAGGCTGATATTTAAAAACCTTTCATTGTCTTCAATTTAAAGATGCACCTTTTAATAATTGTTATACCAAAGAATTACAAGCATCCACTAAGAATCAAGGTCAAATATAAAACCAATATGCATTAAAGGTCACATATTATGCAAAATACACTTTGCAATGTTTTTCGAACACTAATATGTGTCTCCAGTCTGTCTCCAAACACCCCAATTATGAGAAAAGTCCATCCTCTCCGTCTTTTGCTTCCTCCACTTTTCAGAAAATGTGTGCTTAAACAGACTGTTTGGAGATTTTCCCTTTGTGACATCACAAAGGGCAGTGACCCCTCCCCAAGGTGGGTGACACTCCCACAGCTAGGTGCTTGTTCTGCCCTCTGAGACTGCCTTCTCACGGTAAACAATAGGGCATGGTGCAAAAAACCCTCAGCCACTCAAGCCTTTCCAGAGGGGGGCGTGGTCGAACACAGCTCAATTACACTTAAAGCTGCAGACACAGAAACAGCCTGTTCTGAGCACGGCTGACTTCACAGTCATGTTTTAGGGAAATCTGAGACTTATTGAAACTTTTTGAAAAGGAGTATAATATGTGACCTTTAATTTTATTAAGAATATTAATGCTATTGATGATGAATGCACAAATAGAACAAGAAGGTAAAGGAAATCGAAAACAGACAATTGAAACCAAATGTTTCTATGCATCAGTGGTAGCATCGGTCATCTCTCAACCAAAAGGTTAGGGGTTCAATCCCCAGCTCCTGCAGCCACATGTCCGATTTGTCCTTGGGCAAGACACTCAACCCCAAGTTGCTCCCACTACTTTGTCGACAGCATATAAATGTGAAAAAATAGATTCGCTAATACTGATGGAAACTTTACATATCAGCCTCCGCCATCAGTGGGTGGGTGTGTAGGTGTGACTTGCGGTGTAAAAAGCGCTTTGAAAAGTCCCTATAAAAGCTCAAGTCCATTTACCATTTACCTTATAAAACAGATTCATACAACAAATATTTTTCAGGAAATTAACATCTGCATACACTCAATTATGTATTATGCACACATTGCCTCGTATAATTACATTTTTCCATACCAGAACATTTTCATTTATTTTTGTATGCCAATTCCCCCTAGCAACCATAGACTTTTTAATATATTTATTTATTAAAGTATGTTTACTTGAACCTTAATGTGGCGACCTGCATGCCTGTTATACCTGTTACAGGTTACAAGCTATCATTCACACTACAAGTCAATGAATTACGCCAGTGGCCTGATTTCCATCTGCATTTGCTTAGAGTGCAAGCAACAATCCACCTCTTGTTGCTTGCACTCTAAGCTTTGACTATAAATAAACTCTTTCCATTTTCATAAAATTAATTTTAATTTGGAATAAAATGTCATCTATCTTTTTTTTAGAGCTCCACTTTGCTCCACTTTAGAAACGCATATACAAAGAAACCCCGGTAGTTATATTAGACAGAAATTATTTGTCACAGATGCTGTAACAATTCTGTTAGTTACAAGAAAACCAAAAACACATACTGTAAGAAATGCTAGTTTGACTACATTTCCTTTGCTTTGGTAGAAAATGTTATACCTGATATGGTAAGTGGTGATTCATGTTTCATCAGATCCAAAAACACAAATGGTACCAACGATCATAAGCTGGGTGATTCTACTGTTTTAAAAAAAGGAAGATTAAGAGAAAAACTGTAGAGGTACAGTATGTTAGCTTGTTGCTTTAACAGTATAGGCTATATCTGAACTCTTGGGTCATGGGTTTCTATTCTGCTGACCCGGCTGATGATGTGTTTTACTCTCAGACGGTGGCCTCACCATTCTCTGACCGTACACAGTCAGTAAACAGGTCGAGTGCAGTGACTGAGCCACTGAGTTGACCACAGGATATCCGCCTCACTGTCAGCTGCTCGGTCAGGTGTCTCAATTTCTCGCCCTCCTGTGTCTCCAAACCACTGTATCATCCCAGCAGTGTGAGGTCAGCAAACATACCACCACTTATTCACACTTACTGTTTACATCTCTCTCTGACTATGGGGCCAAAAAACCTGTTGTTTTAGCTATTTTTACGCAGCAAAAAATAATTTGTTCCAAATCATTGAACTAAGGAAATCCACCGTAAATAATCAGACTATTTAATCAGCAAAAATAATTTAATTTAATTTGTTTTCATGCTGTCTCTCAGCAGCAGTTTGATTTAAAGCCTGTACTCTGAGCAGACAGCAGGATACCAACATCTTTCATATGTGGAGCCAGTGAGGGATCAGACCTCAGCCCGCTTGATTTGGGATGAGAAGTCAAACAGTACCACATTTGTCAAATTTAAATCCCAGACTCTTTCGAGTCCATGTAGTGACAAAATGAAAAAGTGGAAACATAATAAAAAAAATATTGTTCTAATAAAAACACATTTATTTGGAGGCGAAAATAAGGTCAAATTAAAAGCTGCCAGGACAACTTGGAGACCGCCCAGCAACTGCAGCGACAGACATTCTGATTCCAGTGAAAAACAGGAGCGAGAAAACAAACATGGCAGCTGCTGAGGGACTCTCAGCATGCAGGTTATATTACATGAATTGAAGTATTTTCGTTATTGTTTTGTGGGCTTAAATTACCGTACCTGCACTGTAAATCCCATGTTGTTGAAGCATAGATAAAAGTGTTTGTTTTAGTGCTGTTTGCTAGAGTTCCTGCAGGCCGCTGAATTCATGATTATGCTGCTGTTATAATATTTGTAATAACAAGGTGCTTGGGTGCCTTAAAGTCCTCTGGGGGCACAGATTAATTAGATTTATCATATCATATATCCACAGCTCCTGCAGCTGCATGTCGGATGTGTGCTTAGGCAAGACACTTAACCCCAAGTTGCTCCAGCTGCTACGTCAGCGGCATATACATGTCAGGTTGTAAAGGGTATGAATGGAATGAGTTACTTCTGATGGTCTCTTTACATAGCAGCCTCTGCCATCAGTGTGTGAATCGGTAGGTGTGTACCTGCTGTGTGAAAAGCACTTTGAGTAGTCAGAAGCCTGGAAAAGGTCGATACAATGTTGTTGCAAATCAGTTTATGGTAAGGGGGCCATCTAGACAAGTAGAAATAATACTAATAATTGGCCAGTCCAAACATGCTGATAGGTTTAAGTAGGACATTTGTTTCTTGACCATTGGCAGAGTCTGTGCTTAAATGGGGGAATTGTGTTTGTGTAATTTTTATTTTTATGTGTTTTTGATTTCAAAGTAAACCATTTTTTTAGTGACATGGCCTGAATAAAAAATTAAAGGCACAGTTTGTAATTGTCGCTGCCAGAGGGCTTTCAATCATTTGAACAATAACAAAGGATTACGTTGAGGCTGGCGGGGAGTCATGGGAGTAATCTCTACTAGTCCCCCCCGGAAGAAAACAAACTCTACGTTGACCGTAGTCAATACAGAGGGCGAAACCGACCTGAGGAAGAGAATATGTTTACAGACCATGTTTCCAAGTATCAATTACATGACATTTTAATCACAGCAGCACATACAGCAACAGTACGGCAGCTTTCAGTAGCAGTTCACGCTTCTTTATGTAGCGGTCTTTGATGTAACATCCAGTGTTCCCACGACAATGATAAACATGT
Source organism: Tautogolabrus adspersus (assembly GCA_020745685.1). Classification (NCBI taxonomy): domain Eukaryota; kingdom Metazoa; phylum Chordata; class Actinopteri; order Labriformes; family Labridae; genus Tautogolabrus; species Tautogolabrus adspersus. Next base: position 7,349,206 of record CM036546.1, on the reverse strand, counting down.
CCCGTTACAACTATAAATTGACGGATTTCTCCTGCTTTGATAACTGTTTGAAATACAAGAAATGTAAGTACTCAACAAAAAAAACAAAAAAAATAACATAGGTTTAGTCCATTGTTTATAATAATTGTGATATTTTAAAGGGGACATATTATGAAAAATCCACTTTGACAGTGTTTTTGAACATATATTTCGGTAACCTGTGTGTCTATCGACCTACAAATTTGAAATAAATCCATCCAGTCCTTTGTTTGTGGTCTGCAAAAGTCTTACCACACAGAGAAAAATTCTCTGTTTCAAATGTTCTCAACTTGTGACATCACAAGTTGAATTGTGGTAAAAATGATAAAAAAAAACCCCTCCCCTCCCGTTTTCTCCACCCATGGAGTCCACCTCCAGCCTTGAACAAAACTTTTGTGCAGGTCTGCCATTTTTATTCTGGCTACAGAGGAGTGATGTCTACTGGGAAAACTCAGAGGGGGCTCATTTCATTCAAAGAGACACACACACCAAAACGGAGCGTTCAGAGAGAGCTGGTTTCTACAGGGTCACAAACCTCCTCTGGTGCTTGATTCATGTTATATTTTGACCAAAGAACAGGACAGATGTTTCATTAAGACCACAGGGCACTGTTTGAAAAGGTGAAAAAGGGGGATAATATGTCCCCTTTAATGTAAACATTGTAATAAAATTCTACATGTTGTACCTTTAATTTAATTGCAATAATGTGAAATTATCCTATACAGTTCACAAAAGTAAAATAGAATCACCTTAACATTGAGATCCCTGTTCCAAGTAGAACAGTAGAAAAAAAAAGAACAATGATGAAGAAAAAATATCACTATTTTTTGAATGATGGGCCCTTCTGGACTGAAAATATATATAAATGCACCACAGTAAAAATGTTGCCCAGTTTGACCAACCCTGCTGCTAGCAGAGAGTACGCTATGCCTTTTTGACCAGGTGCAAAATGTACTGTGCAGGACTTTTTTGTTTTTTCTGACGTTGCCTGAATACAAATGTATTGCATGTGAGGAGCAAGGGCTGTAATGCTGTAAAATGTGAAATGTAATCACCTGAAGGTTGAGAGGAGAGTTTTTAAATAGATACAACTTGAATAAGGATGAAGAAATGTAGGCTCGACGCCTTTGGTGTTGTTCATTACAAGAAGGAAATAACGAGTTATGTCTGGGCCTAAAAGTGACATCCATCATCACTATCCTCTTCTTCTTCCATTCTGCTGTTTTCTGTATCCTCTCTCTCACACACACACAGCTCCACAGTTAGTTAATTAATGCTAACACCCTACAGGGTAACATTTGAGCTATTATTACATTCCCAGGTGCAAATGATTTCATGATAAACCACTGACTGACAATACCCTCTGATAGCTTTCCTGGATGAGATGCTCAGAATAGTGTTTCCTGAGACAAATGTGCTTCCACTGTAAGCAGACTAATTAAGAGCCTGCTGACATTTAATAAGAAAATAATGGGAGTGCATGAGGGATTTTATTTTGTACTGCCCTAACAGGCTGCAGGGGAAATGAACACCTGCAGCTCATGAAAGTTTGATTCTGGTGTTTTATTAATCCCTAAAACGTGCAAAACTCCCTCTTCTGAAATCTCTTCAAGATAACATTCAGAAGATAAATATAAACATTTAATTAAAACATCTCTATCAAAAATACAGCCAATTCAGGACAGGGATTAAGTAATCTATTCAACCAAAGGTTGTGTAAAAAAGGGAGAATGATTTACTGTAAAGATAGACTTCAATTCAGCCCACGATCCACAGTAAGCCATTTTGTCTGTTTTCTCGGGTCTTTATTGGTTCTTTTTTTTTCCTGTTTGTTCTTGTCTTTTATGGTATTTGATCAACCTATCATAAATTCACTATTATTAACTGTATAAAAATGTGCAATGGATTGAAATTTGAAGTAGGGAATCCTCTAGGACATTTTTGCCTTGGAGCCCCCTGCTCCTTGTATCTACCAATTTCCACATACTCTGTGCGCGCCACAGTCCGTCAGCGCCGCTTACACGCCACTTTAGTCAATGCTCCTGTTTCCACAGTGGGCGCCACTGTCTGTCTCTGGAGTCTTTTTTTCGATGGAGCACGCTGCAAGCACGCATCAAGCTGGATAGAGAAGATCGACCCAGACAGGAAGTCAGACAAGGAGCACACAGAGCGTTCAGTCAATTTCAAAATAAAACACATTATACGGACTCACGATCGTGTTTTCCAGCACTATATCAACATTACTTCAAAACAGGCACTGAGTGAACAACAAATTGAACACGGAATGACAAAGCAACATGCTGTTTGCACGTTTTCTCTTTATTCCCGCGTGATCTTGTAGTTCTCCGGTGATGCATGTACAGCTTCTCATGGCTGCGTTCCGCTGCGCTCACGTTCAAGAAACGGACCCAGTGGGGCGCACAGAGTATGTGGAAATTGGGAGTTTTCACATTAGGCACGAATGTTTTGTCATCTCCCGTGGACCATCCATGTTCGAGTACACATGAATAGTGCCTGAGACCACCTCTTCAAGCGGACTCGGACACATAACCCGAGTATGGTATAGTACAGTACGTTATGTTCACACTAATCAAATAAACCAGACTTTGGGGTCCAGCATACTTGAATCAGGCCTGGGTCCCAAATGTGAAACCACACTAAGAAAAGCTGAGTGCTCCCAGGACCCACACAAAAAATAGTGATACATTAAATGAAATATTTAAAAATTAACATTCATTTGTCATCAGACATTACGGAAACATGCTTTGTTGAAGTGCTGGCTTCTCTTACAACAACACAGCAGCCAGTATGTCCTCCTTCTAAGGTTTCGATTTTCAATTCCGGTGCAGAATGGTCTGTATTTGTTTTGACAAGAGAAGGAAGCCAGTTTTATGGCACCCCCCACACGGCCGTTTTGGATAATGGAAGCGATGGAAACAGGAAAGCAAACTGGTTCAGAAATAGTTATAACCATTCTAAAAATCCTCTGCATTTTTCGAATAAGCTCTACCACCAGTGACATGGTAAAACTAGGATAAATATCGGAGATTCTTTTGAAAAATGGCGAGAGGTTAGAGAGCAGAAAGGTGTCAAGACCAATGCAGAGCTGGCTAAACACTGATGCTTCAGTGTCTGTGACATGACAACATGTGTGCACATCAACTCTAGGGATTAGAAGCTGGTTGAATCATTGCTTCTTATCACACACACGCCAATCACAACTCATTCTTACTTGAAGGTGGTCCATTTTAACACAACTTCGATCTTACTGGTCTCTGCAAAACCAATGCTGCAAACACTCTGCTGCTGCTGGCAAAGTTTTGCCTCCACCACCCCAGCTGCCTCCTTTCTGCCTCAAGCCTTTTGGTTCACCCATGTAGGGGTTTAGCACTGCTTTCCCTGGAAAGCTGCTCAGCTAACCCAGGGAGCATCCTTCGAGCAGAGCGTTCGACGCCAAGCAAAACTGTATTTCCATTTGTTTTCTCGATAAAACGGTTAAATTCATGACGAGCGTTCCTGACTGAACTGTCAGAAATGCATTTGTCAAACATGAATATGTTATGTGTGCTCTGCGGTGAAATAAACGTCTGTTCCAGCTATCTCCATAATATGGTTTTATTTACAGGTAAAACTACTGTCAATACTACTGTTAACAATGTCATTACTGTCAAATTTATTTTACTCTGTATACCTCTATATCTTTTTTTAGGTATGGTTTATTTGAATTTCAGCCTTCACCCTTCACTTTAGGTTTTCTGGATTTTGTATTTTTACTTATATTTGATGCTCTTTTGTCAAATGGTATGTTCTTGAGCTTGTATAGCACTTTTCTAGTCTTCTGACTACTCAAAATGCTTTTACACCACAGGTCACACCTACCCATACACACACTGATGGCAGAGGTTTCTGTGTAAAGTGACCGTCAGAAGTAACTAATTACATTCATACACACTCATACACCGCCGACGAAGCAGGGGTTTAAGTGTCTTGCCCAAGGACACATCGACATGTGGGGATTAAACCCCAGACTTCACGGTTAGGAGACGCCCGACTCTACCAACTGAGCCACAGATGTCTTTAATTCTACTCTTTTTTTAACTCTAATTTTGGAGCAACCTGGCACAAGAATCTCCTCCTGAATTAATACATTTCTGCCTCGTCTTGTCTTATCTTATCTTGTTGTTAAATGTTTTGTCATCACTTAATCTGAGTTAACGTTTGTAGATTCATATCCAGAAATATGTTTAATATACAGAAACAGCTGCATTGTTCTATTGGTATAACATTCAGTTGATGAATCCATTCAAAGTGAATATATTAAACAACTCCAGATACGACCATGTGTGTTTAAAGACTAACACAGACACAAAAAAAAAAGATCTTCACCTACAAATAGAGCAATTTGTTCATTGTTATTTGAGAGCATTAGCAGCGCAGAACCAGAAGCGCTACACATCAAATGTGACGAGCAATTGATTTTCTTAACGACCAGGGGGCAAGATTCATTACAAGTGCCATCAGTAAAGAGAAGTGACTTCATCCGGCCCGACAAAAGCACAAACCCAATAGCCTCTGAGCTTTGATCAAAGGATCAGTGTGTGTGTGAGTGTATGTGCAGTGCAAATACCAGTATAGTTTTTCTATAATCTCACTATTTGTATCAGTCATAGTGTATGTGTGTTATTTATATCTGCGACTCTCCATGAGCTGCCTCAACAGAACAGCACTACCCGACCTAAATCTCAATATTGGAGTAATAAAAAAAGCGCGTTTGCTTGATGCTTACGCATAATGGAAATTGCCGTTAACGGTAATACTGTCATGATTTGTTCTTGTTATGCTTTGTATTTAGTCTATTTCTGTGTTTAGATTGAATTTCCTCTTTTATTCCTCTGTGTAGCTTGTTTCCCTTGTGTGTTTTTTTGTTGATGCTTTATTTTCAAGTTTAGTCCTTAGTGTTTCCTGTTTTATTTTGTTATTTCTAATCCTTGTGTTTCTTGTCTTGTCTTACTTCCTCCCTTTTTCTTGTTTCCCTCCAGTTTGATTGCCCTGATTTTCTTCACCTGCGTCATTAGTCTCACCTGTGTCTGATTACCTCGGTGTCTATTTAGTCTCAGTGTTTCTTCCCTTATGTGTCAGTTTATCCGTCTACCTACTGGTGTTTCTGCTATATCTTATCTCACAGTGTTTCCAGTGATTCGAGTGTTTTCCCTAGGGCTCCTTGTTGTTTCTCTTTTGATTTTGGACTTTTGGTGGACTGTGTTTTTCGAACGCCCCCTACATCTGCTGTCGTGAATTGTGGAGTCTTTTAGCACCACAAGGACTAGTTAACTATCAATCAATCAATCTAAACGTACGCCTGCTCCATCTTGGACATGAAAACTACACCCATGGTGGAACACAAAAGAGAGTCTAACTGGTTTACAGGGTATCATTGTAAGTTTGTCATAACTTACAGCTGTAAGACAGACATAACGTTTTACACAGATGTACACCCAGCTGGTGCACTCGGCTCCTGGTTTAGAAGGAGAAGAAGAAGGTATCCTTAAGTAAAAGTGATTTCCCCTCGTCGGATGAATATTCTGTGGTTGCTACACACAGGCTGAAATACACACACACACACACACACACACACACACACACACACACACACACACACACACACACACACACACACACACACACACACACACACACACGTACAAACCGGATCCAATGAACATGCACTATGGAGAGATGTCAGAGTGCTGCACTTAAAGGAGCGCACAATCAGTTTGGGGTTTGGTGCCTTGCTTAAGAACAGAACTCAGAAGGTCACCTGGCACCTCTCCGGTTACCACGCCAATTTCCACATTGGGACTTGAACCAGTGACTCTCTGGTTCCCAACCCATGTCTCTACAGAATAAGCTACTCCTGGCCCATTTATTTTAAGATGTTAAAACAATTTTCCCTTTTGTTGCATTTAATAATTTATTTAATCTTTCAAAATATATAATGTTTATAAATGAATAGGTTTTAGTTTGTCCAGATTATTGCATTATTAAGTACCTGAGGATACACAAATATATTACATCACAATACTGAATTACCAGAAATAACACCATAAGCTGTAGATTTCTGTTGGAAATGGATCAACCAAAACAATAACAATGCTGATAAAATACACTTAAAACCTTTAAGGCCATCAATAACCTCGCTCCTCTGAACTCCTGCACATCAACACACCCACCCGCACTCTCAGGTCTTCTTCTTCCATTCCACTCACTGCACCACCCTCCTGCCTGTCCACCCCCATGTCCAGGGCCTTCAGCTGCTCTGCCCCCCGCCTCTGGATCTCCCTCCCACCACACATCCGTAATATTGACCATCTCTCCATTTTTAAATCTCATCTCAAAACACATCTTTTTAAACTGGCAAATTCAGTCTGATCATTCTCCATCCGCTCTCATGAATCCCCTACACAATGATTTCCTGCATCCTGTAAATTTGTCTTTTTAATGTTCATTTTATCGATGTATTGTTACTTTGTTGTTTTTATCTCTGCTTTGTAAGGTGACCTTGAGTGCTGTGAAAGGCGACTTTAAATAACGTTTTATTATTATTAAAACATGTTTCACATTTAAATACATTATGGAGTATTATGACATTTTTATTCAGGTTTTACATTTCTAATCAATCTCTATGAATGTTTTTTTGTAGATTTTGATGAATAAACATGTACTTTGTATAGTGATAATTATTAAATATTATGATATTTTATTGTGGCTTAAAGATATACATTTTTGCTTTGGTTGCACTTCCTTTAGAGACATAAAACATTTGAACACATAAAAAACAGCACAATAAATAAGAATACAAATGTGGGCGATGGCAGACATTTTTCTTGGCAGTGTAACTTTTTATACTTTACTCTTTTTTTACCTGAATTTGCCCTTTGCCCAGCATTGGCCAGACCCAATGTCTTCAAAACATGCTTTTATATGAGTGTAATTGTCTTGTCAAGTGAAAAGTCTCTTTCCCATTTTAGCTCTTGAAAGCCTTGGTGCCATGGAAACTGTGAAGCTACTGCACATTGAAACAACTGCAGAAGAAGTGAATACAGGACAAGTCCGCCTCAAGTACTGTGAGTTTCTATTGCATTTAAAGAAAGATCGAATCTAGAGAAACTCTGACAAGAAAATTTGAAATGTTTTGGGTTGCAGAGACACTTTGGTGCTGACCTGCTACATTTGAATTGGCATCATGTTATTTGTGCCAGAGCTACCGTCTTGAAACGTCACTCTGTCAGAAATCTGCCTGCCCTTATCACTAGCTCGCACAGAGCGCTGAAAATCTCCAGAAATTAAGTGTGACAGTGGAGTGTGAAATTCCCAAGCCTGTGTTGCACCAGCCTGATAATTCTACCTGATGATAATTAATAACGATCCACCAGCCAGGCATTCATGCACGCCATCTCCGTTGCACCCCTGTGGCATTTGACAAAGCCGGCGTGGAGACACTGGTTACACATGTGAGATGAAAGGAAACATGATGTGAACTGGGAATATGCGTTGCATTCAAGCTTCATCAGGTGTGCGACTGGCTTTATAATATATTTTGGGGGGGGGGAAAAAGACTGACTGTGCTCAAAAGGCTCGATAATGATCTGATGCACAGGCTTTAGCTGAGCAGATTTTAGGAATCTCTAGGGAGATATCACAAGCCATTAGCCGTTGCTTTAGGGACCAAAGAGCCTGAGTCTATTGAACAGTTCATTAATGTTTTTATTCCTTTGAAACCTACAGGAAGAGTAGCGGAAATATGCCCAGAGGCATTACTATGCAGGTGGGTTGGATTAGAACAAAGGACATTTAGGCTTAAAACAAAGCGAGACACGTGAAAAAGGCAGCGGAATGTAAAGCAAACACCATTACTTTAGATATCTATGTATTTATGCAAGCAGCTGCAGATTGGATGATGAATTGCTCTCAGGACACGACACCATTATGTTCACTCTGAGGAAAGATTAACCTCTTTGTCGAGGCATTGATGTCACCCGGCTTTAATGATGATGGGCAACTCTTCGCTTCACTTGTCAATATTTCAATTATGCCTACCTGGACATATGTGACGGGCATTACGGCTTTATTAAACATACATTTATCAAACAAGAATCAGTGGGATAAAAAGGCTTTCTGACACCAAGTGACAGGACTCCAATACAGAGGCCTGTGGAGGAACAACTATGCAAACAACCTCTGTGCCAACGTTTGACTGGTATTGAAACAGTCTCAGTTCAGTAATGACGTCGCTATATGACCCTGAGAAGCAAAGCTAAACATACCAATTGTCTCTAGTTTTAAAATTAAACCCAAAACCTGTATATCTTTCAAGCAACAACCTCCGGTCCTGCAAAAAGAAGCCAATGCCGATATGCAAAATACTGCAGTTCATCGAGTGTACTCTTGAGGCTGGATCGGGGAACACCGGATGTCACATACACACAACAGGCAAAAAAGCCGTTTTTACAGCAGAAATGAACATGTTTACAGCCTGGTAAAAAAAATGAAATAGGTCAGTGTCATCATGGGCACACACTGTACACTGTACCATAGTTATGTGCGTAGCTGACCTGATTGTCAGTTGGGCGCAATGTAGCGGTTTGTAAGAGGCTGACAACCCGCCTCAGCTCCAGCTCTCAGCCTGTCGTTAGGATGACTGAAAGTTAGGTTGAGACAGCATTTCCAGCATGGCGGCTGCTGCCGATGAGCCTCCGGAGCCCCCTGTAGGAATAGATGGCTGACATCACTCAGGCTTCGTTCATTAATATTTACAGTCTATGCTGTGGACACAGGCCCCACAGGACCTTTTTTCTCTTTCTTTCTATAATAATTGGATCATAATAAGGATCAAAATCTTGACAACAAATTGTTTGCCTTTATTTGTAAGTGTAGCAAAAATCAACCCAAAAACCAACGTCACCCACAGCTGCTTTAATCACAGTTCAGCCTCTTAGCTGAACAGAATTAAGCATTTTATCAACAAGTGGATAACCCGCTGACAGAGCTCTGGCAAATAATGAGTCTAAAAAGCAAGCAAAGGCCTCTGTGTGGCTGCTAATGGCTCTTGAGACACAATTTATTCAGTAAAACAGCCAAATTCTCTCAGGCTGCATACTTTTTTAGTTAGTAAAAAAAAAAAAAGGCATGGGCTCTTAATTCATTCATGCACTCACATCTGACATTTTGAGTCGTCATGGTAAGGTCAATGAACTGTGAGCGATGACTTTGCTCTTTGGGCTTCAATTTTGGATTTAAAAAAAAAGCATAATTGGGCAAATATAACCCTTACATTTATTGTTTCCTGTTTTTTTTCTAGTTCTTGCTCCCTGTGTATCATGTCTAGTCTCCCTTCCTGTATTTGTTTCCCTCCCTTTTTGATTGCCTGCATCAGTTTCACCTGTGTCTTGTTAGTCTCACCTGTGTTTGATTACCCCAGTGTCTATTTAGTCTCCGGTTTCCTTCCCCCCTTGTCAGTTCATACGTCAACCTACTCTTTTTTAAATCTCAGGGAGCCACAAGTAGATCATTTGCTAGCTTTTCATGCCATCATAACCCTTCATAATTATAAAGTTTAGTGTAATATGAATAAGTCTTGGCCTGCTCATCCTCATCTTAGCGTACTTTTGTTCTTAAAGGGATACTTCACCCATTTGCATTAAGCTTTGTATCATTAGAAACCTGGTAGTATTTTTGAATGGTCGTGCAACCCCCCCTCATTTTCCCATGAGACGGGAAAGCTCCATATTTCTTTTCTGAAAAGCAGCCTCCGATGATGCAAAAATCGTCATTTTGCGTCATCTGAGGCTGTTTTGGTTAACAGGGGTGAAACTACATCGCTAGTTCCTCATATTTTCGACCACTGAAGCTACAGACCTATTACAGATCAGTGGGCGAGACCTTACTGCCAGAATCGAAACTTAACGTTCACCATCTTGCTAGGAAGCTAGGCTAACAGGCTCTATGGAGAAAGCTGATAAGAACCGAGAATGGGGAAAAAAGTATGTTTCAACTTCAAACTGATATGGATGAAGGGGATTTTGAAGGTCTTGTGCTCGAATCGAATGTTCGTGGCTATCTCTACGAGCTGCAATATAGCGGCGAGCAGTTGAGGCAGATAGAGGAACAGGAGCTATCTAGCAGGTCTCGGCAGCCGGGGCACAAGACCTGCCTGTCGCCGGCGGAGCTGGGGCGGACTGGTGGTGTCGGGGCTCTCACTGTTTGCCTATGGACACAGACATAGAGTCCGTTTGCTGCCAGGAATTTCTAAGATGCCAATTCCTTCTGAAAGAAATCTCCTAATCAGTTGAGAAAACGGCCGTATGTGTTGTAGACAGACTGTAAATACACCGTAGCTTCAGTGTGAGTAGCCTGCGGTGCTGTGCATTCTGGGAGTTGTTGTCTTACATCCACATGAGCCAAGAAGACACTTTCTGCCTTTTCTCGGTCAAGAAGGCACCAACTTCAAAATTTATTTCACCTTTCTACTACATATATGACCCAATTTCAATACAGATTCACGTTTCACCGGGTGAAGTATCCCTTTAACTCATAGATACTTCTGTTTTTATTTTATTTTACATTTATTTGACACGTTTTTTTTTCATGTTTTTTTTTCACTTTCATTGTTGGTTATTTTAACACAAATTCACACAGCTCGCAACCTTTCCTTCCAAATATTCATCTTGTAAGAAGAGACTAATCAGCTTCATCCCAGTGACAGGGTGCCATTGATTTCCATCACACGCCCGACATGGTTCTGACATCCTGACTCTCAGCTGCTCCTCAGGCAGACAGCGGCAATGATGATGTGTTAAGCATAATCACTGCTGAGAGACAAATCCACATCCATAAATCTATTTACTACTGAAAAGCCAAACAAGTTCATTTGCGATGTTTCGACAAGAGCTTCATACCTCGCACATTCAGTTGCCTTTAATGGTGAGAGTTCCTGGTATATGCATTAAAGAGGGATGGGTTTACCCGAAAATGACAGCATGGTAGCCATTTTTTTTCTAGGAAACTCAAAATTACCTTCACACTAGCATCTCTCACCACAGGGCCAAAACACCAATTAGCTGCTTTAGTTGAGACATGTCAAAAATCTCCACAACAGCAACAAACAGGGGGGGAATCAGACACAGAGTCTCATACCATCCCGATGCCTCTAATTTAAAGTCCTGTTTTTGGGCTCTCTCCTGCTGGTGACCCACATTCTCCCTGAGCAGAAGAAAGAAAAAAAAAATCAATTCACAGCCAAGAAAGAACTTCCTCTGTCTTGGCTCAGTTTCTCACACCCTGACAGAATGAGGACAGGCTAATTTGATATATAGCGATAAAAAATTTGCTTTCTCAGCAGAGCATAACAAATTATATATTGAAAAATGGTTACACTTTGTTTCACAATGCCCTAATTATGGCAAGATGATGGCTTAATTATGAAAAAAATTGCCTCCCTTTGCCAGTTTGGAGGCAGTGTAAAGGTTTGACAAATTACAAACGGATAAACTGAAGTTAAGGGGAAGCTGAGGGGGGAAAATACACTCCATAAACACACTTGCAAACTTGCAGCGCATTGTGAATAAACACAGCATTTTTTTTAATTTTTTTTTACCAGCTGGCAGTGCTGAGTGTGAGTCTCTGCAATTCTACTGAACACAGGGAAAAATGAACTGTGCACAGCAGCCCATGTGTGTAAAATCCTCATTCCACAGAGAAAAAATGCTGTTGCACAAGCTTAAATGTTAGTCAAACATGAAAAACATGTGTGTTTTTTATTTGTATAGCTTGACAATAGACTGTATAAAACATGGATGATGCCTCAGTGATGTCACCCATTGGTTTCTGAAGAGTAGTTACACGGGAGGTTGCCCTTTGCCGTACATATTGGCCATACATAATTGATGGTAATGTCCTGCACCTAAAGTGACCACCCTTATGAGTCGAGACAACACAAAAAGTCAAGTTTGCAGGGGTCAAACCCTTAATCACCTATCATTGGATTAAAAAACTACAGCTTATTCTAACAGGATTGGTGGTCTCCCAACTCATTTATTGATGACTCAGTCCCTCCAGAAAGTTGCTATGTTATGATTCAGCAAGTTTACGCTCATTCAAGCTTCTCCTGCAGCCTATAACATCTGAACCGTGCTAACAAGGCTTTCTTATCAGACTCGAACTACAATCTTTGTGGAGACTAAATCAATCATAATAATAACAAATTCAATACTGGATGTCTTCTTGTGATTATTATGTTCTTGTTGAAAAGTGTTATCCATCAACTCAGACACTTCCTTCGGCCTTGTGTTGAGTCTATTGACCAATCAGAGGCTTTGTTGCCAATGTGAGTCTGATCTCAAAGGCTGTTTGTACAGTGATCAAGAAAGAATACATGGATGGGTCTTTGCACAGTTGCAATGAGCACACTGCAATGGGCATGTGCGCTGTGAAATTATTTTTAATGGCAGTTGGCTTTATTTTCATGACATCCTCTTCATTTATTTTTTTGCATCTTAAAGAAATGAACTTGAAGCGATGACAGAAGACAAACTGGAGCCCCGCCCATTGTACTGCTTAGCCCCTTTAATAATTATTTAACCATATAGCTGCATGGGTCGGGTGCAACATAGGTATCCGCCCTTTAAACTTACATTAAAAGTCCTCCTAGCGTCTGTGAAAGAATCAACACACTTTGAGAAGTTTGGAAAAAAACAACAACAGTTTTGTCATTTTTGTTGTACATTTTGTTCACTATGTGCTCTGTGTGTTTGTTTGGCTCTGTTCTGTATCCATGTCATTAAGCAAGGTATAACAGGAGCCCGGAGTGATGATGCCCTCCCACCACAGCGCTCCCGCTCCTCCGACAGCAGCCTTTGATGATGGGTCACATTAACTCCCCTGAATGTGCTGTTTATTCCACCTAAAGCCTCCACCACCCCGCCCCACCTGCTGAATCATAATTTAATTGCTGAACATTCTCCCATTTCCCCCCTCGCTTGCCTCATTCATTTCAAATGCATGACCTTTCCCGAGAACAATGATCAATCAATAGGTGTTTTCCCTCATCAGGCCCTTTCAAATTAAAACCACTGAGTGAATTAAAAACGCCTTTCGGAGTGAAAGTTATGAAGTGCAGGTGCTGTAACTCAGGCTGGGAAAAAGGCCAATCGTCAGAGGCCTTTATTCTGGATTATTTGATCTGAGCCTTCAAAGGTTATACATAATTCATTAGCTCTGATTGCACATGCTAGGTCATAGGTGAGCCGCTGTATTTACTACAAACAAGCACAGGTTTCAGGGTGTAGTGGATTCATTTTAAAAAGGAAAGAGTACATCTGCATGTTGAGATACTTAACATCACCTTCCCTAAACTTGAGTGTACTAGTAAACACGGAGAGACGTCTTCCAGCTGGGCTCGGAGAGGATCCTCAGAGAATTGCTGCATTATTGATGAGATCTGTTAAAAACATCTGCTTCTGCATCTGGGACCAGTTAAAGTTCTTACAAGGTGTGGCTAAAGTCTGAAACTCTTCAACCCTACCTTCTGCAGCCAGGTAGACAATCTGCCGTCCATTAATGAAACAATATGTGCAAACATGTCTCCTGCCAGATTATCCAGTTTCACTGGATAACTTTGGAACTCCACTTTACTTTCTACTGTACAGAGTGTTTGCTTATATTTTAATAATGGCTCATGACTTTGGGGCTCTCCACATGTTGAGTGTTCATCTTTTGTCATTTACACAATGAACAACTACAGTCCGTCAGCCATTAGTGCTTTTTTTTCAAATGCACTATTGGCTGATGGACACATTTGTAGAAAATAGGTTCCCCTGAAATGTACCTGAGTTGCCTGTTCTAATTATGCACCTCACAGTGGCCCTCACTTATCAATCTGGTGTAGAAACCAGCGCAGATTTGGGTGTAGAAATCATCGTACGACAGGGTCCTCGTGGGACTTATGAAACGTGCGTGTCTGGCTGATTACAGCGTACGCATGACTGGGTGTTGATAAGTGTGGCGGCTAGAAACGATCGTCATTTAAATACCACGGCCCTATATATTCACGGTTCAGCCGTCCTCGCCCCCAGAGTTTATGGCATGGAGATACGTAATACGGTAAAAAAGAGAAAGGAGATATGACCTGAGTGACACCAGAACAAAGAGAAGTAAAGAGCAATAACATTGTGTTGTTAGGCAGCATGAAATGTAGGATTAAAGGGCGTCAGAAGAAATACGTCTGCAAGGAAATCTCAACAGCGTTGGTGTGGACAACCGAACTCCAACGGAGTTTTTAATAATTAATGTAAACATCCGTGATATTTAACGTACATAATCTAGGCTATAATATAATCAAAATGTTTTACTTTCAGTTTAAAAAAAACGTGGTCAGACCATAGCTCGCTAAAGTTTTGCGGCTCTTAAAAGAAGCAGCTCCCGGACCGGAGGAGGCCAGCCGGACCCCAGCCTGAAATGATCCCAGACTGAGGAGCGAGTGGCTTCTTTCATCGGTTCAGCCTCAATATCAGACACAAGTGGCACAGGCGAACCTGCATCTGTGTCGGATAACGTCGGCTGCACAAACGGGCTTCCTGCTTGCCACTAATGACACTTTAAAATAGATGAATTAAAACCTGAAACGTCCTGAATCAAATGAATAAAGTGTTGGATCAAACGCTGTGTAATGTGTATGTAACACTTACATATAGCCTAAGAAGCCTAAGAAGGTCCTGACTCCGTCTGACATCCCCAGATTTCTTTATGTAGTCTAAGTGCGTCTGCTGTGCGCAATTACGCATGTGGCACATCAGCGTATTATTGATTATTTAAATCTCCGGACATACCGATTAGATATGATCTAATGTTCTGTATACTTAAATATTTCCTATTTCAGAGGCTTAACGTTTTATTTTGTTTCCTCTGGAGGTTTTTCTGTCCTTTTAAAGTAACTTTTTTTAGTTTTTCTGTTTCAATCTGTCTCAGTATTTTCGGCAGTGATATTGCTGTGCGCATGGGAACGTTTAACATGTAATTACTGAAAGCAGCCTCTCTAATCTTTAAATCGATTTAAAAAACATCCATTCATCAAATATAACACACAACTAAAGAAATCACCTGACAGCTCGCGCTGCTCAACAATATTCAAAAAGCAATGTGGCCTACAGAGATCGTTTGAGGTGGAGCGTAATGTAAAATACATTTTAGACTCCTTAATATCTTATCTAACAATATATCTGTGAATCTCTATCTGTATGACTTAACAGGCACTGCAGTATGATCTCAGACAGATTCGCTGCACTGCAAGTCCACACTGGGTTGAAAACGTGCGTACACGAGCTGAGACCTGGCGTGGGATTTGAGCGTACCCTCCGCTCACGTCCAAATTGATAAGTGCCGAACTTTGCGTGGAAATGACCGTACACCCATTTTTCTGTCGTACGTACGTTTGATAAGTGAGGGCCAGTGTGAGGCTTTCCCTGTCAAACATGGGGAGTCTCAGAAGAAAGGACAGACCTAGGGCATCTGTGGGTCAGTGGTAGAGTCTGTCGTCTCTCAACTGGAAGGCCAAGGGTTCGATCCCCAGCTCCTGCAACAACTGGGGAAGACACTCAACCCCAAGTTAAGTGTTGCTCCCGCTGCTTCATCGGCTGCGTGTGAATGTGTGATTAGACACTTCTGATGGCCATTCTGTCATCAGTGTGTGAATGGTTAGTTGTGATCTGCGGTGTTAAAGCGTTTTGAGTAGTCAGAAGACTAGAAAAAACGCTATACAAGATCAAGTCCATTTACACGATTTTAAAAGGACAATGCAGAAATGGTGGACAAAGAAACATCATCAGATGCTATAATAACATTTTTTGTCTTTAAATCAATGCTACGTATTATTGAACGTGATCACAGTATCAACAAATGTGTAGGAAGCAGCTTCATTACGTGCACAACGATTACACTGGTCTCTCACCAGGCGCGTATAAAGCCTTGCCCGCTCCCTTATACTCTTAATTTATCTACATATAAGGCGGCCGGCTTAATGACTTGCGGCCGCCGCGGGCAATACTGCACTTTGAATTTGTATCAAGGTGCAGGACAATCCAGGGAGTGCTGTCGTAAAGTCAATGGTTTTTTATTGGAAACATTTCTCACACCATTCAAATGAACTCAGAGGCCCTTTTTAATGCAAATCTAGGTTTGAATTCTATTAAGACTTAAAACTTATATGATGGTGTTTCATGATGTTTTTGACTGTTCACAATGCTTTGTCATGATTGTAAGTTGAAACCCCTGACTCTGAAATGTCAATCACTTCATGTTCAAGGTAAAAAGCTAAAAGATGAAGAAACAATGACTATTTATTTCTGACAAAACACACTTCAAAGTCTCTGAGCCGCAGGTTTTCATGAAAACATTCCATGTTTCTGCTGAATCACAGCAGATTGAAAGCTTCTCTTTCTCTTTTCGACAAAACCTGAGGGAAAGTACGAGACAATAAGTGGCTCGGTGATCACTGAAGCATGTTAGGGGACACTCTGATTAATGTATGCCTCACCAGAAATAGACAGAGATAGATGGACAGGGCCTTGGTGAAGTTGAACAACGGTGTTGAGGAGAGATCAGGGCACAAAAGGCAACTATCCTCTGGATTTTAAAGTAGCAGAGAATCTAAGATTATGCAGAGCAACACGACTTGATTAAAAACACACCTCAGATGAAGTAACAGGTTCAGGTTTTATTAAAAAAAAAGTTTTTCTGTCATCTCTTGATTACGTGTTATCTCTCCATGCGTTCCCTCTCAGATCCCTGCTGTTCAGTGAATGTGAGGGGAAACCCTTAAGTAGTTCTGCTTGAGTATTAATTACGATTATTACCTGAGGAGGCTTAGAATAATTTCAGGTCAGCAGTGTTGGTTACACTGAGGTTGTGTTGTGAACTTTATTCTGTCAATGACCAAATGCCTTGAAAAGAAAAAATCCTGCACACTACTCTTGCTAAGTGTCACCAATTTATTAGAAAAAATCACAACATTTCTGTCCTCTGCACATTACCCCTATAAGTCTGTCTCTTTGTTTATGTATCTTTGATTCATAGAGGACTTTCTGAGAAAATGTTTAACGTATAAGATTACAATATCACTGATGATATATGACCCAAATGCCTTTGCAACTTCAATGTTCTAACAGAAACTAAATTGATCGAGTAGTTTATGATTCATTTATTTCTAAATACTTTCAGTTACAGTTCAGTTAACGCGTCACTGTAATCACTACTAGTAACGTATCCAGTTTCTTTCCAGATTCAATAACGCCGTTACAGTTACTGACTTTTAAAAGCCTGCATTACTTGTTACTTAAGGCTATGTGAAACAGCCAACAGCAACACCAGAGGAAGGTTTATTGACATCGATTCGGCAGACGAGAATACGCTAACGTCAGCACATTAACAACCTGGGAGACACTCCATAAAAACAGCCGGCTTGATTCAATACACCGGGTTGTAAGCCGGACTAGAGACTGATACAGAGGTATGTTGTCAGCGACATGTTTTATATCAACTGTTGAGTCTGTTGGCTTCAGAGATCTAGTTAGCCAGGTGTTACAGTTACCGTGTTATTTCAAATGTGTGAGTTGTCACAGCTCAATTTTGCCACAGCAACGCTAAATAATGTGAACATTAATATGAGGATTGAAGCAAATAAATGAACGCTGAGTTGTCCATGTAGTTACTTTGACTATGCAGTAACTCTGTTAGTAACTCCGTTCCTTTTTGATGGTAGTAACTGTAACTAGTTACTTATTTTCAGTACCGTGCCCAACACTGTGTATGAACTGGATTAGTTTTCTTGGCATAAATTAGAACATGACTATTAAAAACCAAGCACACCACTGCATCACATTCTCACCTCATTTTACCTTTTAAAACATCATAATGTCATCATTAACCCATGTATAACATAATGAGGAGGAAATGGAAGGACTGAGATTATTATTGCATAAAGAGTGAATGCTCTAAACATAAAGTTTAAATTTCAGGGGCGCTGTTAGCCGGGTAGTTTGGGCACATGCCCCGTGTACAGAAGCTGTAGTCCTCAGGGCGGGCTGTCCGGGTTGGTGTTCAACCTTTCCGGCATGTTGTTCCCAACTCTCTCAGTCCCTGATTTCTGACTCTATCCACTCTCCTGTCTCTCCAATAAAGGCACAGAAAGACCAAAAATAAATCTTGCAAAAAAACAATCTCTCGTGAACAGTTTGTGGATGCCTGTGCACGGACACCAAGTTTTGCTTTGCATGTTACGTACTGAAATTATATCATGGAATTATGTATAATGTGATGAAACTTAGGATGGCAGCCTTATATTTCACATGCACAATGAATGAAAGCTCTAGCTATTACATGCTTTGTGTTTTAATTGGTTTAAACTGTAATGTGCTAAAACTACTGCCTGCAGAAAGTACGTTGCCTATAGGGTTAGTGAGCAAACTGCACATTACTAAATAGGTCTTCAAACAACATATAATCGAATGCAAATAAATGGTATCTAATCCCCCCTCCCTCAGGATAAACCACTGCACAATGTGTGAATTTCAACAACTCATTATGTAGTAATTAATTACTAAACATTACTCCAGACTATCCCTCATTCACAAGATAAGACAGAGCAAACCCAGCCCTCCCCTCTGCCTGTCTAGAGGAGGGAAACAGGTGTGAGTGCAAATGTCCTCCTAAGACGTTATTAATGATTTAGTTTCGAGGGGGGACTACTCACTTTGGTGATTAATGATGGAGGACAGGAGAGCAGGAGCCATTCACTCGGAACAGTCTGCACCTGTCGGAGGGTTTCTGATGGCTTTTACCCACAAAATGCTCCGTATTAGTCATTGCTATGAGCAAATTGGGAGCTCCTCGGTTGCACTAATCTTTCCTTTAGCCCACTGTGTCTCCCTGCTGCTCCTCTGCATTTTTTTCCCCGTCCTATCGCTGTCTTACTCAAAGACTCCCTCTCTGTTTTCCTTTAAATTTTTTACAAACGTTCTCTTTCTGAACACTTTCCACTCCTTTCTCACAACCTTTAACGCCTAGTGTGGGTGGTGGGGTGAAACAGAAAGTTTGAGTAAGCCCTCCAGGTCCCCTGCAAAGCACACACATACACACACACGCACACGCACACAGACACACACACGCAAACACTTACATCAGCATGCTAAACTCACACATTCTACTACTTTTGTCACCTCTAACAGCCAAACAACACCCCACACTCCCACGCTGTGATTTTAGAAGTGCATTTGGCCAATAAATTTCAAAAGAAAGCTTGCTTGGAGACGTCCCAAAACTGCACAGGCCACAGAGCAGGTTATTGGGAAATGCTTCTCTCTAATGTTATATGCTTTACTTCAGCAGCCAGCGCTGTGTTTAGGCCTGGCTGCTTAACAATCAGCATCTCTAGACGTATTCCCAAAGCCAGACCCGGTCTGATTTATAGTAATTGGCTTACAGTACCAAAGTGATCCCTCTACAGGCGTGACATCCTTGTGTGTCTGCTGATTTGCTTCTATTGGTTTAACCAAGAGACTGAAAAAGACTAACAATAAGTTGATGATGTTACCACCAATTGTTGACAAAAAAAAAGGTTTCAAGGGGAAAGTCACTTCCACTAGGCAGAAGCTTGGATTCCACTCCCTCTGTCCTGTAAAGACATGCTGTTCATATTAAAGACTGTGAAGCTGTCTGCCTCAAAGCGTCTGCTGTTTAAACTGAATGTGGAAAATAAAGAGTGTTCCCTCTGCACTAAAATGGGTGGCAAAACACATTGCGTCTCTACTTGGTTTTGAACATTTAGATCCTTGTTCCGGGGCGGCTTTGGCTCAGTGGTAGAGTCAGTTGTCTCTCATTCAGAAGGTCAGGGTTTTGATCCCCAGCTTGTGAGCCACATGTCCGATGTTTCCCTAGGCAAGACACACAGTACGGTGCGTGATTTCCGGGGGCACTCCACGGCGTGCGACTCGAGTAGCTTACTGAACTGAACTTCACTTCAAGTTGGTCTCGCTGCTGCGTCGGCGGCGTGTGAATGTGTAATAATGTATTAGTTAATACTTATGGTCACTTAACATAGCTGCCTCTGCCATCAATGTGTGAATGAGTGTGAATGGGTAGGTGTGACCTGCGGTGTAAAAGCGCTTCGAGTAGTCAGAAGACTAGAATACCTCAAGTCCATTTATCTTTTCTGTTTTTGAGTTGACAACAGGAACGCGAGGAATACAAAGGAGAAATCCTTCCTGCATCTTATCCCATCTCCCCCTATCCCATATGATCTTTTACCTGCTCTTTTGTAAAGCGTCTCGAGATAACGCTTGTTATGAATCGGCGCTATACAAATACTGATTGATTGATTTTTAGGGGTGACTGGGATGCTGCACAAATAAGGAAAAGGTCATCTCTTTTAAGGGGCACATATTACACTCCTTTTCAACAAGTTTAAATAAGTCTCAGAGGTCTCAAAAACATACACAATCCACTCTGACCCTGTCTCGTTACATGCCCTATTGTTTTTTGGGGAAAGGTGGACTCCAAGCTATGGGAATGTCACTAACCCGGGGGGAGGGGTTACTGCCCTTTGTGATGTCATGAAGGGAAAATCTCTAAACGGCTGTTTGAGCACACATTTTCTGAAATCTGCAGCAGGCGAAAGACGGAGAGGGTGGACTTATCTCATAATTGGGGGGTTTGTAGAGAGGCTATAGGGACACATATTAGTGTTAAAAAAGCATGCTTAAGTCTATGATGAATAATATGTGACCTTTAACTCCTCTAAAACCTGTTTCTGAATCCCTTTATTGGCTTTATACAGACATAACCGTACAACTGAAGATCCTACAAAGTGACCTCAGAGAAGATTTTCTGCACATCTGAGGAATTTAAATTTTTTGGAGGTAGTGGAGGTTTTATGTAACCCAGTGTCTCTATTTCTGTGTAATGATCTGGCAGAACAGGCAAACGAAGCACGCCTCTGCATAGCCCTGCAAAGTTCTACTGGTATCATAAAAGAACAGACAGGATTGCATTTCAGTTTGATTGTGTTTCATATACTTGCATGTAACAAAAAAGATAAATAGTTTAGCACTTATTGTTTAGGCTTACTGCTAACATCTACAACACAAACATGTTTCACACTTGTTCATGTCAGGGTTAAAAAGGAGGAGGACGGCGTGTCTCTTAAATCCTCATTGCAGCTGCAGTTGAAATATAGTTTGCACAAAGACATAATTAAAACACAAGCCTTTTGGCGTGTGAAGGTTCAGAGACATTGTCAAGAGATTTGCTGTCCTGAAGGGCAACATTTGGATACCAACTGTCATAAAACCCAAAGAATAAGAAAAAGGAAGAATGCACACTACAGATAGTTAACCAAAGTTTGCAGTATGGTTAATGGACAGCCATTGTGACCCTTAAATTTGGCATCTAGGGATTTGTATAACTAGAGAAATGGGCTTCAGGGTTTGAGGGTTAGCAAATACTAACTAAATTATTTTTTATGCCTGCTGGATTAGGAAGAGGCTCATGGTTGTTATGGATAGATTCCAAAGGAAACTAGGTCAGAGGCTTCCTTGCTCGTCAGAAGCTATTGACTACACCTGTGATGTTCTCCCTCACCTGATGGCTGATGACAATCAGCTGTGATGGGAGGCTACATAGGGAGGTGGACAATTGGCATTGCTCAGTTGGTTGTGTGTATCCAGAGAGTCAACACCATCAGTTGGCTTTCTGTGTTTTTGTTTTTGAATGAATGTCCCAATTGTGTGTGTGTGCATATATTTTCATTTTGGCCATTTTGTGACTCCTTCCATTACCTCTCTGTTCTTTGACTCCCACTTCTCTTTTGTTTTGGACTCCAATGTTATGTCTGTCTTTCATTTTGATAGAGTCAGTGGATGATTTGAAGGGCTATGTTCTTCTTCCACCTTAAAGAAAACCAACACCCACTTATGTGGTACCTTTTTGTAAAAGGTGCAGTGTTTTGTTAGTTCCCCAACTTGCAACCGATGTCATTCAGATTTTGTTTACCGGGGGAACGCAACAATGATGAATGTGATACCAATGGAGCTCGTTATTACTGCCAGCAAAAGACAGGCTTTATACACATAAGTGTCCATATTGAGAAAAAAATGCATTACTGACTCCTAAACAATCTTTTTTTTTCTGGTCATGGTGCAAGCTGCTTGCCAATCATGGTCTATCAAAAAAACAAAAACACTTGCCTTATTGTCATTTAACTTTTAATGGTTAATGGTTATAGCACTTTTCTAGTCTTTGGGCCCAGTTGTTAATCCAGAAGGATTAAATCAATCAATCTTAATTTGTATAGTGCCAATTCATAACAAATGTTATCTCAAGTCGCTTTACAAAAAGCAGGTAAAAGACCTTACAGATTAAAGCTATCACAGAGCATTCAACCTTGAAATCAGGTTGTTTAAAATAAGAAATGGGTCCAATCCTGGTTTAAATCTGGATAAAACCTCCAATTTGAGATGTTCAAAACTTTTGAGTTTGATTAGGATTACTTTGATCAAAAACATCAGGATCAGGACTACATCCTGAGGCCTGTACTACGAAGTGAGTTAAACAGACCCAGGGTCTCTTTGGGTTATCTGGCTTCACTAACCCTAACATAAGAGATCGTGCTTAACAGTCCTACGAAGCTGGTTATCAACCTGATAGGTAAACCCAGAGTTACCAAGAGCGCGTTCACATAAGAGGGCGGAGTTAGCTTCATTTAACCTATCACAATCATAACTGCGTCTGCCGTCAGCAGATCGTCATATCTAAAAACTCTGATCAAACTATACTATTAACAATATAAATACGTTTAAGACAAACAGGCTCCCAAAGACTAAAGTTACAAAGCTGCAACAACAAATGGCATACAAAAGAAAAAACAGCGAGTATTAACGTCCAAACTGCGACTTATTATATTTGTTCCATCATTAGTTCACCTTAGAACTGACTATAATAACTCCTGTGTCTTCTCTGAACTGTTGCTCTGACTCTTTCATGTGGAGAGTAGAACAGTTTGAGAAGCTGCAGCTCTGACGATCACAAACAGAGCGGCATGGAGACATTAAAAAATTAATATTAAGATATAATTCAAAGATAGGTTATAAGAAGCTATTCATAATTGTGCATCTTAAAAACACAACTAGGAAGGATGAAGGACGATATAGCGTATATCAGTGAAAAATAATCATTAACTTAACGGACTATAATGTAAAATCATACGGGACACATGAAGGGTCCTCCCCCTCTCTCGAACAGCTCCGGGAGCTCCACGATCAAAAGATCTGATTGGTCAGTGGGCGGAGATTTTCACAGGTTGATCTCTTATCTCCAACATAACCTGCACCGGAGCAGGTTAGGCGTGCAGCATAAGTTACCGTGGTGATATACCCAGGTAAAAAGTGAACGACCCTCGTAGGACTCAAAACCCAGGGTTAACCCTGAAGTTACCTCGCTAACCCCAAATCCTGCTTCGTAGTACAGGCCCCTGGTCCCAGCACAGGGCTGGGTTCAGGCTGGATTACAAGGACACAAAGTCAGAAGAGTTGGCACTGTTCAAACAAAACTACATTGTTACAAGTTAGTTGGTATTTAAAAAAAAAAGACGTAATAAATGATTTGTCTTTATGAAATATTTCACCAAAAAGCATCATCAACATTTCACACCTAAAATTTAAGGCAACTGTGATGATCTTTCAGTTTGTGTGGACTTCAACACCTCCTGTGGACAAAGTATGGAGTGTGAAGTCCTCTGGTACTCCGGATTAAGTGATCCATAAAAGTTTGGAATTGGATCAGTTTTTCTTTGAACCACCAGGATAAAAGTGAGCTGGACTGTGTGATCCTTGGTTAAAGAAAGTGAATTAACACATCTGGATCATTTTTATCTGGGTTTAACCTTTTGAACAACTACACCCTGATTTCTCAAAGTGCTTTTCCACTTTATGTCACATTCACACACAGATGGCAGAGGCTGCTATGTAGGTACAACTTCTCATCAATACTATTCTATTCACACGCCACCGGCAAAGCAGTCCAGTGTCTTGCCAAAGGACACTTCCTTCCTGACTGCAGGAACTGGGAATCAAACTCCTAGCCTCTTACAGTAGTTGAAAGAACACTGAGTCTACCACTGAGCCACAGCCGCCCCAGTACTGGCTATCAACTGGGGAAAAAAAGATGATAAAACTGTAAGTGATGAATAATTAATTTATTGCAAAAGCTGATGAAATTTCATCTGAACAAATTTTTAATCACTGCCTTCAAATTAGGCAGGTAGAAACCATTGATCCAGTTTGAATGTCGTTTCTATGGTGGACATTTTTAAATGTCTTTTTAACAAGCACACTGGGAATAGTCAGATTCTACCTGCAACCCACCAAAAATGTTTTTCAGTATTCTGTTACCAAAACATAAGATTCGAGTCAGCCTTTGCTCCTGACTGACGTCCCTGTGAGCCAATCAGCATTCCACAATAAGTATTAAGAGTTCTGTGCAAGGCTAAGGGGGTGATTATGAATCAAGCTAATGAGTGAGCTGGAATACCGTGGTTGTTTGCAATAAGCTGGTACTGCAATTCAGACTAATGCATGCATTTAGGGTCTTCTTTGAAATTAAATAAAGAAGTTAACTAAGCTTTAGGTTATTAGATAGTTGGCAGAGTAGTGCCTTGATTTGAAAAGTCAAACAAATGTGGAAGTGCCTTGTTTACAAAAATCCATCAGGGGGCAACACTGGTTACAAAAGTAGATCTGTTAATAAGTTTATGAGAAAATAAACTTAATTAATTGCCTCAGTAAATCTTATTTCCAGTTAGGTTTCAAGTCTCCTTCAACAAAGCATGATGTACATTTTGTAAGTTATGGACACAGTATAATTGTGACTACATTGCAGGTAATGCTTTAGGGCGTGGCTACCTGTGATTGACAGTTCACTTCCATGATGACCAATCAGGATAAAGTCCTAGTGATGCATAAGCACGTTTGTGTTAAAATATGGTACTGCCATCTGCTTCCAAATAGTGATGATGGCAAGAAGGGTTGTGTACCAAACTAATAGGTGACAACACAGTGTCTGTGTATACTCTTGTATAAAGTGAATGGTTGTGGTACATGTACAGTATGGGTAGTTAGCAAGGTGTGAAAAACTACGATAGTCTTTTGGTCAATTTTCTCTACTGTAAAAAAAACAGCAACAAATATTAGAATTGCCTTTACGATCCAAATTATGATGGACATGACGCATATCTTTATACAGCAACCTTTTAGCCTCCTGCACAAAGTGTTAGAAACCTTAAAGAAGATCAGTTAAAATCAGGAGAGCTGTTTCATGCTCTTGGTTCAGTTTACATGATTGATTCCCTTTCAGTTTTTCTGTGAAAAGGTCACTACATTTTGGTGACCCTGCAGTATGATTATTTCCCCCTTTATTTTCATTGATGTAGTTTTAAATTAATGTGCCTACAACTTTGTAAATGGCCCCTTATGTAACTGAATTTCTCTTTCATTTAAAAACACACGTGCAGCTTTCATTACCAAAGTTTTAAAGTAGAACACCTTCACTGATATCTTTTTTCTTTTTTTGAAAACATAGCATTAAGTTATTTAGAGTGAATATCACCTTGCATAACCGCTGCACTTTTACAAAGCTACAGAGATCATTCCAAATCCGTATTTTAAAGTAAAAAAAGGAAGGGTTCATGAATATGCATGAGGTGGAGAAATGTTTTAATCATTACAAGATTGATACAGCTCTGTTGTGTGAAGCACAGTTGAGTCCCTGTGCCAGTGAATTCTTCATCGAGCCGCATCACACAGCAATTAGTTTGACCCAGTTTTATACGAGAGGAGCCGTTAAAGCAGCCCTTTCAGTCCTGTTCTGTTTCACCTCCTTTTTGCATTGTTGTACGTTGTGTTGAGAGATGCATGCTGATGACCGGCTCAGTTTTTGGAATATCATGACATCTCTTACCATGCTTTCGCAGATGACACACAACTATATAGTGTCATAACATGACTACAGTCACTTACACTCGCGAAGTAAAACACATTCACACTACAGGAAGTTTAAAATCTTACCCGATTTTGAAATCAGGCACATCAAACACACGGAGAATCTTAACAGATATTCTTCTCCATAATCTCAAGAATGCACACACTGCAAGATGTGAAGACATGGCACATCACAAACAAGATTATTGTAAAAGGCGGAG
The DNA here is from genome assembly GCA_020745685.1 of Tautogolabrus adspersus. Classification (NCBI taxonomy): domain Eukaryota; kingdom Metazoa; phylum Chordata; class Actinopteri; order Labriformes; family Labridae; genus Tautogolabrus; species Tautogolabrus adspersus. The sequence goes on along the minus strand of CM036546.1, from coordinate 7,322,892 downwards.
GAACGCACCACCTCACGAAAACAATGGAGCAGGTGGTTCAATTTGTGCAGAAAGGAAAAAACAGAGTTTGGGTGAAGAAATGTCTGAGGAGACGCAGACATCAAGGAGGGTCTATACTTCAGCAAGAGCTGGAGATAAGATTGTTACTGTCATACAGTATGCGTTTCACTTGTCTGGTGCACCTGTGCGGGTTGCATCTTGCTACCGTTCGCCACTACTGTCCACTTATAATTGTCCTCCCTTGTGTCTAGCGGTTACTGTAGTCACACACTACTTCCACCAGGCCTTTTTAATGACATAATAGTCAAGATTTTAAATCCTTAATATCAAACATGTGGCTTTCTGTGAGTCAAAGGGTTAGTCTGAATTAGGCTCATATAGTCAGATACCAGTAAGTCAGCAACATATGTAACTACCATAGTACAGCATCTGAACAAGGGGCCAGTGGCAAATAAGGACCCTGATGGACAGAGACTTCCATACAAAACTGTCCTGGATCCCTAAAAGTAGTAATGAACCATTGGTACTGACGTGACTCCCCACACATCAGACACTTAAACAGAACCTAACATATGTATTGTGTATGGTGTCACGTAGCCTCCTCATGGGCATTCATCCATTAAACAAATACCAATGTCTCAAAATAAGCCTACATTTGATCAACTTATACAACTTTGATACATTTCTATATTCAATTTCAAGCGTAATAAAAAGGTGATTTTAGGTTCAAAAAGGTTAAAATGTGCATGTTGGGTTAAAATAATTATTGACATTATGTTACAGCCCAAGCCGCACCCCCTCTCCTGCATATGTGACTGACGTCTGGAGTGTGTGTTTTAGCTAGTTAGTGCAGTCAGGTAGGTTTTATGTTTCTCTCATTAGACAGTTAGTATTTAAAACCTTCTTTAGAGTCCTTCTGTTTTCAGCAGTTGTTGATTTGAGCCGAACTCGTTGGCCCTTTTCAGTTTGTCTCTCTTTTTGTAGATGATGAAAGATGTATCTCATCTTTGCTTCTTTTGTAATAAATAACTGCAATTTGCAAACACTGTCTGGTTTTTATGTTGCATCTCTTTTTGCTCCGGAGCTGGGTGGTAACAGCATGTAACTGCGCAGCAACTTCAACACGCGAGGCGGCGAGACAAAAAGCGGCTCTCAAAAGAGGAAACTAAAAGAAGCAGCCATAAAAGGTGACGCTACCAAAGTAAGCCAAAATCTTAGAAAAAGAAAAGAAGAGGAGGAGATAGAAGCGGTAGCAGAAAAGAGCCAAAGACCCCATGCGTTAGATTACGTCCCAAGGTGCTGTAAACATGCAGAAATGGGTATATGAAACAGTCTCTAACATTCTTGATGTATGTTTATGACAGACTTTCAAATGTATTCCAACTTAATTTTACAACATAACAAAGCTGCTATGTAACTGTGAAATCTGTACTGAAAGGACGGGGAGAGGCATTAAGGAGGTAGATCACAAACGCATTGAAGCAAGTACGGAGGCGAGCTTGGAAACAAAGAAACGGAAACAAAAGCTTTCCTTCCCGTTAAAAACTCCATTTGAATGTTTCAACAAATGCACTGAAATTAAACTGGAGTAGGTTTGCTGTTATGCCTCCTGTGTGTCCTTCTTTCTAACGTGCCATCTAACGTTTTAGCAGTAACATACTGCATCACAGACTTTAGACATCAGACCAGGTTTGAGGTGGTCTAATGTCTCATTCTCAACAATCACCTGACAACACCTCTTTCCAATTAGCTGTCTATTTAAGATGCAAGATTTCTGGTCTCTCCCTCACCTGCACTTTCATTGCCAACTTTGACCTGCACCAGTACTGCACTACTGTAGTCCATCCACCTGTAGGCTCCGACTGGGGGGTTTAAAATATCATCCCATCATTTCTCAAATTTCGGCATGTAAATTAAATCTGTGAGGAGTGATTAAGGTCGGAGCCTAGACGCCAAACACAAACTATGTTCTGCTGTAATACATATTCTAAAAGATGCAAACGTGAGTCGTCTGACTGATCTAATGTAAGATGCAAAGGTGGCTGTGTCCACTCTGTGGTCATACTCCAAATACTAAACCCGATTAAAACAGAGTTGATCTTTTGTATGTCTAAAAGCACTAAACTTTATAAACCTTCTGCATGCATAACACAACTTTCTCAGCAAATGAGTCAGTAAGTGGATGAAATTTATTATTTCCTGTCCACATTGCACTTTGTAGGCTGCGCCTGTTACCCACTCTTTACCTCTTTGTGATAGGTTTTGTCTTCATAATGAACACTTTAGTGAGTAAACAATGCAGACAAATGAGTTTACTTTCCACTGTGAAACTGCTTCCAGCCTCCATTCTCTTATAGAAGCTTGTGTTTATTTACTGCCATTGTGATATCGAAGCTGCCAGTTTGAAACAGACTAGAAATAACTTCTCCTACGATTCTGATGGATATTGGAGGTGGCGATCAAACAATGCCAACTGTTCTTCATCTAAAAAGTCAAAACATGAGGCTTTCTTTCCAGTGTGGGAGGCACGTTGTGAGCTGTCATGAAATGTAATATTTTTTGTGGGATCATATCTCTTCCATTCTTTTTTTTGAGAAACACCTGCACCAAATGCTTTTCCTCCTCGCGGTGATAACTGCTTCATTCACTACTGCGGCGTGCAATGCCAGGGTATTGTTCTGTCTGGAAGGATGGAGCAGCGTTCATTTCTGCTGTATGATTCCGTGAATGGCACTCATCAGGAGAGTAATCACAAGTCGACAACATCTGTCTGTGCCACAGTGGTCTGTCAATCACGCTCAACACTGCCAATTTTTTTCCAACAATTGGACTTCAGATGTCGTGTAAGCTTTTTTCCCCCCACAATTTACTTGTCAGGACTCACAGTTGGAAACGCTGAAAAAAATAGTTTGAAACGAAAACTTAAAATAAACCTATGGAGAAAGGAAAAAGAGTATTCGGCATATAAGGCCATTGTAGCTTATAGGAAAAGTGGGGCTGTCTTTATCGGGGCGGCTGTGGCTCAGTGGTAGAGTCATTGTCTCTCAACCGGAAAGCTGAGGGTTCAATCCCCAGCTGCTGCAGCCACATGTCTGATGTGTCCTTGGGCAAGACACTTAACCCCGAATTGCTCCTGCTGCTTCGTCGGCGGCGTATGAATGGGGATGAATGAGATTAGTTACTTCTGATGGTCTCACTACATAGCAGCCTCTGCCATCAGTGTGTGAATGGGTAGGTGTGACATGCGATGTAAAAGCGCTTTGAGTAGTCAGAAGACTAGAAAAGCGCTATATAAGCTCAAGTCCATTTACCATTTATCGTCTAGACTTATAAATGCAGATGTATGTTCACTACAATAGACAGAGCTTCTTATCTGTACAGCGGTGTACTGCTGCTCATGACTGAAGCCAGCTGTCACTCACAGCTGCAGTGCCATGGGGAGACACCAGGGGGGGGACACGGGGATCATCTAGTACAAAGTAAGCCAAATTAGGCGGAGTTATCATCCCAGATGTTGATATTGGTTATCAATGCAGCATTTAAGATCGCCATCTATGATTGTCAAACTAGTGGACGATCCAGGTAATCAAAGAGAGAGAGAGACGTCAGCTGTGAAGTCTCTCCTTCAATGCATGAAATCTGGCTAATATCATGAGTGAAACTGTTTAAACTGGGGATGTGATGAGACATTCAGCAAAAAGAGCAGTTTGGATACAAAAGCTCAATAGAAGAGCCCGTCATCGCCACAGGTGTATCGTCATTCTGTGGGAATTAACAAATCTTGATAATTCCATCTAAAAGATATTGGAAAAAAGACCTTGTTTTTGATCTATGTGATGGTATTATCATTTCATTGAAATACAATTTTCTTTACATAAATCAGGATATGCTCTTCAACATAATATTTTCTTTTACTGAAAATGTGTCTTGGAAAGGGCGGTTGTTTTATAATTAGGGTGGTGTGCATGCGAGCAAATATGGCTCTTAAAAAAATACTTGATAGACTGACATAAAATGAGTAGATTTATTTATTTAAAAGAATCCACTTTCGAAAAAAAAGAAATATCCCAAACATCCATCCATCCATTATCTATTATTCTCCAGTCTAGAGTTGGTCAAATGTGTATTTTCATTTGTGTTTTTTTTTGCCTTCATATATGTGGAGTGACTACACATGTCGCTGCTGATGATTGAGAGACACTTCTAATTAGACTGAATGTCCCACGCACACACAGTTCATGGAGGGGAAATTATTTGAGAACACACTTGACAAAGGCTCAGAGAGACTCAAAAGTTGCCATTTTTTTTCTAATAAATTGGTGATGCCAAGAAAAAGTAGTTTGCAGGATGTTTTCCCTTTCAATTCTATATCATACTCCCAAAAGTGCATACTGTAGGCAGTGTACATTTGTTGATCAGAAGTTTTAGCCATTCAAACCTGTTTAAGTAATGATGGTTAGTGTTTTATCAAGATGTCCCTATGTTGTTAAGCATAAGTCTGTATTTATTAGTGTCTTCCAGCAATGGACGATGACAGACTTTCAAATCAAATCAGAGTGAACATTATGATGCACTTTATAGTTTTGGTAAATGGACTTCATTTCATTTCATTTCAAACCCCCGACCTTCCGGGTGAGAGACGACCGACTCAACTGAGCCACAGCTCTGAAGTTTTATATTTTATTATTGTGTCAAACATACATTTATATGCCCAGCCTGCATGGGCTTACATGACACCATGAGTTTAAACGTTCCAGGGTCAATCATGGAACAGAAAGAGAAAGCAAAAGCAAGATAAACACTAATTAAACACACTATCTTTGAGACAAAATGAGCACATCCAACTTAAACAGCCATTCAAGTTTTTGCACATCTGTCCGCCCCAATATTTCAGGTGTTTGACAAACTATTGCATGAAACAATAATTATCTTAAGTCATCATAATTTGTACATAACAAAAGAAAGAAAATGGGACTCACTTTCCACTTAATCAAAAAGACATCTCATAAAGGCTGTTTTCTTCTAGAACATTTTTGAATCGACCGACCTCAATGGCCAATTTAAAAGTTATCAATTACGAAGAGTTGTAAAGATACGGAGAATAAAATGGGGCCGAAGAAGCAAAATATAAAATAAAAAACTCCTTACTAGAACTCAGACTCTCATCTCAGACCTGTGTCCTGAGGGGAGGGAGAAGTCAACCTGCAGCCTGAAACTCAGCTGTTTGAGACCTGAACAAGGGGTGGCATCGATCTGACACAAGAACCAAGAGAAGCCTGTTTGACAATTCTTCTTCTTCTACTAACACACAAAGTCAGAACTAAAGATTCTTCAGAGCCTACACCAATATGACGGCTCCATTACTGTGTTCTGCCTGAACTGTGACAAATTGTTGCAAAAAAAAAAATCTTCTGTGACTCCTTTCGTTGCATTTAATTGCAGGGGCTTTTCATTCAAAACCAGCACTCCACATGGTATACCATCACTTCCCTTAAATGCAGGATTCTGACCTATTGTCGGAGTAAAGTGGCGCATTAGGGATGCTATGTATCCCAGCATTCTTTGCACAGTGAAGGTGATTTGTGCAATACACAATGAATGGGGGTACATTTTTCAATCGCGTCAGGTCACGCTGAGTGGGTGATGGCAGCTGCACTTGCAGTCATGTCTAAGCATTTTACACTGGGGCGGCAATAGCTCAGTCTGTAGGGACTTGGGTTGGGAGCCGGAGGGTCATCGGTTCAAGTCCTGGTGTGTACCAAGTCTGGAAATTGGTCTGGTAGCTGGAGAGGTGCCAGTTCACTTCCTGAGCACTGCTCCCTCGAGCAAGTCATTGAACCCCCCCCCCCCCCCCCCCCCCCCCCACCCATTCCAGCTCTGTGGGCAGCCCCCTCACTCTGACATCTCTCAATTAATGCACGTCCATATGATCCTGAATGTGTGTGTATTTCAGCCTATGTGTTTGTAGCACGTCTCAATAACAGACTCTAAAATTGAATTTCCCCTTTCGGGATTAATCTTCTTCTTTATATTGATCGGACTGGTACAAGGGATGTAGCCCACTCTTTTAGATAATAAAACACATTTTACAGTAATCAAATGGCAACCACTTTTTCCCTTACTCAACGATGGGTTACCCCAAGGTTTATGTATTACAAGCTTAGTTTTGTTTTAAAAAGTGCTGACTTTTCTGATAGCTTAAATTTAACCTAAATGAGCTCCTACTTCCTAAAAATGCTATAAAATATAATTACTTGAAGCTTTAATCCCACATGTTCTGCTACACTGATGTCACACAAACCCCTGCTCGTTGTTTCTACTCATAAGAATATCTGCCCAGCTTATTGCCAATATCAATAACAGGAGGGCTCAGTCCCAACCTGTTTTAAAGGACAGCCCATGTAAAAGCCATCCATCTATCCGAGGTTATTTAAAAGGACAGACATCAGGTTGAGTGTACATTAACAACCCATCCACTGTGGGTCGAACAGATCCATACTGTATTGTCCTCTGAACAAACTGTTTTCCCTTGACCATGTATCTTCTAATCCTCTCCGTGGCCCACAGCCAGAGATTCACTGGACTCTGCTGAATATTTAATGTGGAGTTGAAATAAGGACTGAGTCCTGCAGTGAAGAAAACAAAGGGGAGACTTAAGTTGGCTACTGACCAAAGAGGCATTACTCAGTGGGACACACTTATCGTCTTCACACAACTCTTACTCATGTCACCCTCTGTGTTCACAGCCCATTTCCACTCCCAGCTCATCAAATACAGCAGCTTGGTCAGTTGCCCAACCCTTCAAATTAAGATGCAGTAGTTTCATTTTATATATAAATAAATATGTACTATTCAATTCACACCCATTTACACCCTACCATCAAAGCAGTGTCTTGCCCTAGGATACTTCCTTCCTGACTGCAGGACCTGGGGATAGAACCCCTGACCTTCCGGTCGAGAGACGACTGACTCTACCATTGAGCCACCCCTTAAAGGTGATGAAGATGATTATGTAAAATGTGTCTCGACATACTTTGTTTTGAATGTCTAACTTGGTTTTAGATGTTTGCCTTTATGCCTTTTTAATGGAAAGATAGGACAGTGGATAGAGTCAGAAATCAGACCGAGAGAGTGGGGACAGACATGCAGGAAAGGAGCCACAGGTCGGATTCAACCCGAGCCACTTGCTTGGAGGACTTTAGCCTCCTCACATTGGGGCGCACACACTGACCACTAGCTACCAGAGCCCCAGTCTAACCTGATTTTGCTTATATATTATCGCTTAGTTGTCCGCTTAATTTTACATTTCTAACTCTACAGTGCCTATTTGTCACTTTCAACTTCACTGACTTCACCATTAAGCCCCACACGATCAAAAATTTGATCTACAAGACTACATTTAGCATCATACTTGAAGTATTTTGCACATGTCTGAGCTGCTGTTTTTGACGTGTTGGGGTCTCCGTTTGGGGAAATTATTGGCATGTTGAAGTCTTTATTTCTCCCATCAAGGAACATTTGCTATGATAAAAGAAATCATCTGCCACAGGAACATTCATCTGCTCGTTTTTAGTTTAAAAAAATAGGCTCAAGTGAGGCTGTGTACCTTTAATGCTGTCTTAGTACTTTGAAATGTCTTCCGTGTTCACCAGAGCAAGTTTTCTCATTGCATTTGTCATTTTCTTTGCAAAATGTGGGCCGTCTTTCTGCACCATCAGCTGCTACAGCACATTTGCTCATGTTCCCGACACCATGTGAGTGTGAAGATTTGCAATGATTTGCCATGAAAACAAAAACACGAGGTGGCTACATCGCAGATTTGAGACGTTCTACAAATGCTGTTTAACTGAGGAAGAAGGCTGCTCGCTTTAGTGCTGAACTAACAGACACACACACACTATCCTCTGAGGGAACAGTCCATTATCGCTGGTGACAAACATGAAAAGCAAACGGTGAGGAGCTAGTCGCGAAAAAAAATACCACTCTGCAAGAAAAAAACTGACTGCCTGCAAGAATCTCTTCGGCATCTCGCCACAGTCTCTCTTTTCATTAGAGCAACTCCAAGAAATGTCAAGTAAGATAACCCATTATCTTTGCTGTTGACAATAACAGACGCACACACAGAGACACAAACACACACACACACACACACGGCTTACCAGGCTCCCTGGCTTCAGATTGGTGTATATTACTTTGAAAGTGTGATTCTATTGCTTCATTTGCCACTTCTCCTGCTGCTGAGCACAAGCTCAGACTTTGTAGTGACAAGTGACATCCTCTCTTTCTACTGGTCGGGATTGTTTAAACATCATGTTAACCGTTAACAGTTTTTCTATGATTTTCATCTAATGGAGAGATACATAAATACAATCATTCAGTATGTTTGTGATTTTTCTTTTTAAACTGTCAGTCCTCTGTCCTAGTCAGCGTTAACGTTTAAATTGCGATGAGATGGTGTGGTTAATTAATCGTAAGGAATCCTTAATAAATGCACAATATGTATATTCCACCGCCAGGGGGCTCTCAATCAAGACAATAACAAAAGATGACGTCTAGGCTGGTGGGGAATCATGGGAGTGATTCTCTCTGCTACTCCACCCCAAATCCCCGCTAAAAACGAACTCTGAGTTGACCAGAGTCAAGACGAACGGGCGAAACCTACCTGAGGAAGAGAATATGTTTACTGACAAACAATCCAAGTATAACTTACATGACATTTTTTTTAATCACAGAAGCACATACAGCAACAGTATGGCAGCTTTCAGTAGCAGTTCACGCTTCTTTATGCATCGGTCTTTGACGTAACATCGAGTGTTTCCATGGCAACGATAAATAAGTTGTCTGTCATGGCGGCCGCCTTTAATCATTAAAGTTACCACTAATTCATGCATTTACAATTTACACTTCTACCAAATAGTCATGATATTCTGAGTATAAAGATGATGAAGTGAGTAAATAAAGGGACTGTTGTGTTGTAGGAGGCTAAGATGTCTCAGGCTCACTGGGCTGCAAGGAGCAGATTTTCTCTGGCTCCACATAACACACAGGCACATAGGAGCAGCTGGGCTGTAAGCATTCATGTCATGTTGAAGGCTGAACATCTGAATCTATAGAGAAGCAGTGCATGACTCACACCGCTGAATGCTCAGTGGGAAGTGTGAAACCGACACAATTAGAACACAAAACACACATACAGAGTTCTGTTCCCTTTCTCCAGGCTGTGAGGTGCGCTATAAGTGACCTAACCAGCTGTGGCCTCCTGATAAAACAGGCTTGATTGGGGTTAGCAGCCTAAACCTCTGCAGTCAATCAGGTAGAAAAGCAAGCAAGGCTTTATTCAAAAGATTAAATACTGGCATTGACCATAAATAGTCTTGTTGCTATGCTAACACAAAAGCGACAGATTCATATCAGCTGGAGGTAAACGGCCTGCATGTAGGATGATCATGTGAAGCATGTGTTAGAGGTGTGTGTGCTTCAGTCATCTTTACACAGAGGTAATACTGTTACAGCTTTGCCTGACACATTTGTTTTGTGAAATTTCCTTTTACATTTGAAAAAAAAAACACATTACAGAGTTGAGGCAATGGATGATTTAACTTCCCCCTTAACGTATGTAAAAAATCTGAAATTGACCTTCCTTTTCTACATTAGCATCTGATTTTGCACATAACCAGTCAGAGATTTAGAGTCTATTTGGCACATTTGTGGCTGCAAATAGTTCACAAAGATTGTTTTTCAAAGCCCAGTAATCCTGTTTCCTGTGACTCTGGCTTATGTTAATTACCTTCCTGTACAAAGCAAAACACCTAGGGCAGCATGCATAAAACTCTGGTTTGATACACGTTTTAAACCCTCTTTTTCTGCGTAACAAATAAATGTAGGACACATTCTTTAAGGTACATCTATAAAGAGACACTCACACATCATGTTTGAGCCTAACCTAACCTCTCCAACAATCAGCCGTGTATAAACATGGAAATGCATTGAACATATGTTTGCATATCAGTTCTAGCACTCATTACAACTGGGAATGAGAAAAACATAGGAGGAAGAGCAATGTCAACAATTGTAAAGCAGGGTAATGTTGTGCGACAGCTGTCATTGCAAACAATGATTATGCACAGCTGGGGCTGTTTATTGCAGCATTTTGGCTATTTCATCAGATCCTAGGTGGTAATGATGTGTTATGATCTGTCATTTTATTTCATTTTTCAGATGATGAGATTCGGTCTGTTGCTATCACTAGATCACTTTCTCAACAGACAATGAAATCCCATCTCTTGTTCTGTCCGCCGGCTGCATTGTTAGTATTAGACCAAACAGAAACCCACAGCACTTGTTTGGTTAGCATTTGCTAGCCAAACAAGCATTTGCTAGCCAATGCTAACCAACTACTCAGTTACTGTGATGCCCTTATGCTAGCATTAGCCTGCTCAATCACTTGCTCAATGACAGTATGCTAGGTTTAGCTGTTGCAAGCATTAGCTAAATGCAGTCACTGAGCATCTGGAGTGGAAAAGTTTGAGACAGATAGCATATTCTTTCAAACTCAGATTAAAAGATAACTGGGCACAAACACACTTTTCTATTGTTGTTGTTGTTGCTCTGTTTGTCTATATAATTCTCCTTCTTCCTGCATCTCCCTCTATCCCACTGTCCAAGCCCAACCGTTTCAGCAGAAGGTTGTTCAACATGAGTCTGGTTTTGCTCCAGGGTATCTGCCTCTTAAAGGCAGTTTTTCTCTGCCACTGTAACTTTGCTAAATGTTGCTTGTGCTAAGCTCATGATAGATTTATGTTGGTTCTTTGTATATAAAGTAACAAAGAGACGTCTTTTACCTGCTTATTTGTAAAGTATCTTGAGATAAAATGTGTTACGAATTGGCGCTATACAAATAAAGATTGATTGTTAGCAGAAGTAAGACTGACTTGAACCCTTCATAAGAAATGATCCTCGCTGTTGTTTTGCTTGAATATAACTAATGTTTACCAAAGTTTACACCTATATGTGGAAGAATAGTTATAAAGGTAGTGTGCTAAAATTGGGTGCACCTGCCCAAATACATGGGTGTTAGGGAGCGGTAGAGAGCAAGCTAGTGTGCAAATAATCCATACTAATGCAGCGTCTCTGGTCGGTCTGTCCCGTACACAACTGTGCAAACATTTGCCGTGTGTCATAGGATGCTGTTGTAAACATTGTCAATATGTGGGGGATTTTCCCCACATATTGACAGTGTTTTGCAAGAATTATTTAACCAATTTAAGCCCATTCAGATATTTCAACATTGTTCAAAAATGTATTTTACAGACAGAAACAGGGTAATGTGACTCCTGTGGTTAACCATCACAGTAATCAGTTAAAGCCATTGCTTAACAATCCAGAGTGAAATGAGAAGATCATTGACAGTACATGGTTAAAATGTCAATACAAGGAAAGATTAAAAATAATCCCTTATACGTTCAATTAAATATACAGTTTATTATTATTAATGACATTTGTTTGCCATTTAACACATAAATATGTAGGGACACAAGGTGTATATTAACATAAAACCAACATTTTACCACCATTCTATTCTTATGTCCGTAAGCCTGGTTTGACGGATGAGTAACGTCTACATATTCTCTCAGTTTTTCTGTATAACCATGTGTGTGCTCAGGAACAGGTTAACACAATTCCCTTTTTTGGCACCAAAGAAAATCTCACATCTACACATCTTCAACTAGGCTACAGAACCTTATTAAATGGGCAAATACTTCCATTTACAACCAATACATTCAAATAAAAGCCGAGAACAAATGCTCTGTCTTACCTCTTGGTGAATGATGCTTCCATATGATGTTGGCCTCAGGTCTACCAACTGCCAGGCACATGAGACTGGCGCTGCTCCCCTCGTTCACTGTGACGTCTCTGGATATGTTAGTGATCCTGGCGGGTACTGCGGAGAGAAAGACGACCATGATTGATGTTTCGAGCGTGATTAATGACTCATAAGAAAAGGGCTCTCTATTCCACATGATCAGAGCAGAGATGAGGTTAAAAATAATAACTCAATTAGCATGAAATTAGCTGACAAATTTGACAATTCTCTGGCTTGCTATGGTGCTATACATGATTGATTTTCCCTCATCTTTGCCACACAGCTCATTAGACAAGCATCAGACTGACTTTGAGTGCGAATAATTTCATCTCTCCGATTGGACCAGCTTGTTCAGTGTGTGTGTTTGTGTGTGTGTTCATCGCATGATAATAACTTGCAATAATTGATAGGGCCAGTACTGTGAAAATACACGCTTTTTCTTTTTAGTACCTGTGCCTTAGGACTACGGATGATATGGATATGGTATTTTATGTCCGCCGTTGTTTGTCAGTTATGTCACCATTAGTAAAGGTAGTCTGAGTCTCGGCTGTCAATACGATGTTAGTCTGCACAAAAATTAGAAATTTACTGGAAGTAAGTTCTATGCCAAGTTCTATATACCAGGACACAAGCCAGTGTTTTGGTCAAAAGTCAAAGTAAATGATAGATCATGTGGTGGATTCGTGTTTCAAACCAAGAGCATGGCTACATGTGATCAAATAATCACAAATACAGTCCACCAGGATAGAGACAAGGATGATAGAAGTCAGTTTTAGCAGGGGGTGCTGAGGGAAGTTATATACGATATGATGACATCAGTCATTTGAAAGTTCAGGATTTTTTTAACTTACTATTATTAAAGGACCCATATGTAAGATATCCACTGAATTAAATCATAAAATGGCCTTACTATACCATCAGACATTAAGAAAACATGATATTATGAAGAGCTGGCTTCTCTGTCAACAATGCAGCAGCCAGTATGTCCTCCTGCTAAGTTTCGATTCTGATGTGGGATGGTTTGTTTTTGTTTTGACAAGGTAAGCAGTTTTAAGGCAAACCCACACGGCCGTTCTGGACGACCCTCGGTTTGCCAGGCAAACCAACAGGTGTTGCAGCGATGGAAGTGGGCAAGCAAACTGGTTCAGATATAACTGATTGTACTCTTCCTTTTTCAAATAAGCTCCACGACCAGAAACACGGTAAAACTAGGATGAATATTGGAGATGCTTTTGAAAAAATGGAGAGAGGTAAGAGGGCAGAAGACTGATGCAGAGCTGGCTAAACACTGGATGTGTACACTGAAGCTTCACTCTAGGGAGTAGGGGGCTTGGGGAGACAGCTATTGCCAATCTTATATGTTTTGAATTTGGACTGCAGTGCCCATTTTAAACGCTATGTGTCAGAGTTACATATTGCTCCTTTAACAGCAGCTCATACCAATTTTAGAACATATACACTTCCACAACAAACCTCACACCAACAGTTCAAACGAACTTGGCCTAATCAGAGCAGTGAGGTTGACAAGCGGAAGCAGAATATATGTGCACTCAACACACGTTAAAGCTGTTTGGACAGCATCCGTCTGATAACAAAGACCGCAGGCTGCCGTGTTGTTCAAACACTTCACAGGTAAAGCGAGTTACCTTCAAACAGATGATCAGATGACATTTTTGTTTGGTGTCCCTCCATCTATGTGTGCAAGGACACCCTCCCGCACTCTTGCTCGTCCATTTGAGTGCTCTCTCCCTCTTAGAAGTTGTTCTTAAGTAAAAGAAAATCTCTATCTGACAGGATGATCATACGTCTTTGATTTCTTAAATGATGTTGAAAACCTTCAAAGCACCTCTATGTGTGCACAATGATAGAAAAAGCTCTGACCTGCTTCGAACTGTTTCAATCTGCAGCACCCTCAGCACCCTTACTTTCCACGTCCCTTGGTAGAGACTTTCAATTACAAATCATATTCAAACAGTCATCCAAATATGATCCAAACACATCAACATCCAGTCACACAAATAGGTGACATCATGACTTACATTTCTTTTAAAAATACAACCATACTAAGTGTCTTGGCATAGCTTTCTAATAGGTGTCCTGCTAAGCCTCCATGCTGTCAATATCCAGAGAAAAGTCTTCCATACACGTCTGTGCTTTTAACAGCATTGCCAAAGAAATAATGTAATAAGTTATTAAGGGTAAAATGCAACATGTGGTGCTTTAAAGGGCTTCCGTATAGGGCGGGAAGAGGTTCGGTGAGGACACAGCGGGCTGCACTTTCTCAGCCACACAGACCTCCGGCAGAGATGAATGAACGGGCATGTGTGTGCAGAGCAGCTGACAGGTCCTCCAGCTTGATAATGCCAGTGGCAAGGTGATTAAAAGCACAGCTCCCCTGCCACCGGGGCTGCTGGGCGGTGTGACTGGAGGCCTGGGGACATGTCACTCTTCATGTAGCCACAGCCGAGGGGTTGCAGCCAATAATTAATTAGAAAATGGAATCAAGAGGCTGCTCCAGATTGGAAAAGGATGCTTTCCCCGGGTTGTTTGTTTAACATTTGGGATCAACTGATATGGTTGATGTACTTTATAAGAACATGTATTTTTTTCTCCATCTGTAATTGTGCTGTTAAATATTTTCCATTGACAGAAACAGAAGCAGATGCATGGATGTGCCACAATGTGTCGTTATCTGCAAGGCACAAGAACACAGTGGTATAGAAGGCATTGTTACCACACTGCATTGTTGTCTGTCACAATATGAATTAAACCATATTTTGCATTTTCCCAAACAATACAATGGTGTCATGTGTTGGGGATCTTTTGGCTCAAACTTTCCCTCACGGGAATGTGAACAGATTTCTAGGAACGTGATTTTTTTCAAGGGTCAGTAAGATTCAAAATAAAAGTTTTCAAAGTAGGCTGGGCAACAACTTCCTGCTTGCCTCCTGGGAGTCACACCCACCCCTTACAGAGGTGATGAAAAAAGAGATCCACAAACTTTAGATGCAAAGGTAGCAGCCACTTCACAAGATGTATTGCCTTCAAACTTGGAATGTACGAGTAAAGCAATATCGTCTGAAGCATTAAACATATGGTGAAACTTAACAATAAGGGAAACAAAGCCTGAGTAGACACAAAACAACAAAAGACAGATTGCACTTTTTTTTTGCAACAAAAAGTTTCGGCTTCTGTCTACCCGTTCATTTGGAAATGTGTTGATAGTGTCTTAAAGTTAGGTTACTTAAGGTGTAAACTGGTTGCAGACAGGAAAAGGAGGATTGTCAAAACATCTCTCAAGTGGAAGGTTGCTACCGCTGCTTCGTCAGCTGTGTATGTGTATGAATGGGATGAGTTACCTCTGATGGCCACTTTACATAGTAGCATCTGCCATCAGTTTGTAAATGGGTGTGAATGGTGTGACTTGTGGTGTAAAAGCGCTTTCAGAAGAATAGAAAAGCGCTATACAAGCTCAAGTCCATTTACCATTTACAAGACTTCCTAGTTTTCCAAATGTGTCCTTATATAGGAAAATCTATTCACAGGGAGGCCTTGGTAAAAAGTTGTCCAAGACATGCGGACACGCTTAATTTCATTTAAAATATTGAATAGGAATTACCGGACTCCTTCAAAAATGTCAAGGTTAGGGCTTAAGGGGGAGGATAGCTGCTGGAGATGGAGTAAAAAACAAGGTACACTGATCCATATGATGTATGAATGCGAGATGGTACAAGACTTTTGGTCGGCCTATGGTAAATGGACTTGAGCTTATATAGCGCTTTTCTAGTCTTCTGACTACTCAAAGCGCTTTTACACCGCATGTCACACCCACCCAGTCACACCCTTTCACACACTGATGGCAGTGGTTGCTATGTAGGGAGACCATCAGATGTAACTAATCCCATTCATACGCATTCATACACCGCCTAGGAACTACACGGTGCCACGTCTGGCCCATGTATTTGAAACACAAGAACTTGCAAAGTGTCTTGCCCAAGGACACATTGGACATGTTGCTGCAGGAGCTGGGGATCGATCCCTCGACCTTCCGGTTGAGAGACGCAACTCTACCACTGAGCTACAGCCGCCCCTATACTGGTTCCATTCTGCCATTATGACACCCTCACTATACATCATCTCGTACTCAAAGGACGTTGAAACATTTAAAAAATACTCCAAAAACGTACATAAGAACGGTACTATATGTGTTCTCTAGCAACTCATCATTACAATCCACTATTCAAAGTCATGAAGAGCGCATTCATTAATGAATCATTAATTACCCAGTCTTTCCTGAGTCCTTCCCTTCTCCTTCCTGTGTAATTACTCACAGCTTCACCATTGAGTGCTCATTATACGGCTTCTTTCAGAGTATTAAGTTATTACTTAAAGAATACTATTAGATTAATAAAGACTCGATATGATCAGGTGAGTCATTTTATGTAAATCCTTTGTTGAGCATAGTATAGCTACGATGTAATGATTAGTCCAAGGCTGCGAAATATTACAGTATTGAAACAGAGGACACAGGAAAAAGAGAGACTGAAGAGATTAAACAGGCAAAGCAAACAAGCTGAGAAAGATGGACAGCAGAGAGAGAGTGTGTTCAGCTTTCTGTTAAGTAAAGATGTTAATGCTCCAAAGATACATTGAGATGCCCCTATTCAATTCATTACAAATTATTTTATAAAGCTGCAAACGGTTAAATAAAAGGTGTTGTCATGGCTGTGGCTCAGTTGGTAGAGTCGGTCGTCTCTCAACCGGAAGGTGGAGGGTTCAATCCCAAACACCTAAAGCCACATGTGCGATGTGTCCTTGTGCAAGATACTTAACCCCAAGTTGCTACCACTGCTTCTGAGTGAGAATGAATGACATTGGTTACTTTTGATGGTTACTTTACATAAGCCGTTTTCACATGTGAACTCCTGAAAATATCTAGATAATTTCAGGAGGACTGCTCCGGGTATTCTCCTGACCAGGCTGTTCACACATGCTCCTCACAGCATGAGACTATCCCTGTCAAACAGGTGGTGATGTATGTACACGTGTATTTCAACAGAATGTCCCTATCAACAAAAGAGCGGCTGACAACATGGAGAACAGAAAACGTAATGCAGCAGTTTAATTATGTGCCCAGCGATCTTAGCGGTTGCGTGCATACAATCTATGCACCATACAGCAGTCACAGTATATAAACATCACTTCCCCCTCCTATTGGCTCGAGTTGAATTCTCCGGATAATATCCTGCTGCGTTCTCACATCAGCTTATTCGGACTTGCTGCAGAAAAAATACTAGGGGGCTGGCAGGAGAAACTCCGGGTGAAGTCACAGCAAAAAATGTGACTGTTTGCGTTCACACATACAGCTCCTCCTGGAAATATCAGGAGTTTTTCAGGAGTTTTCTGCCAGTGTGAAAGCCCTAATAGCAGTCACAGAAGCCTCGCTGGCAAACTGTCTTAATGTAATAGCGACAAGAGACTATCGAGTAGCTATGTTCATTTATTTTTCAGTATTTGGCAGAGCAGCACGCACTCAGTAGCACAGCACCACTGTGTTTATTGCTTTTATGAAAACATGATATAAAAAGCAGCTTGGCTCCGGATTGTTTGAGGATGAGCCTAAACCTTTGACATCTCCCAACATCAAAGCCTCCGCTCCTGTGCCAACCCTCACCAAATCTATAATGGATGCTAACTCCTCTTTCATATTGAATTAGCATGCAAGGGAAACATCAAAGGAGTCACTGTCAGGGAGTTTTATAATCTGCCATCTCGTCTGGAAACAATAGACATGCATGACAGACATCTGGATGACATTCAGCATTCTTGTCATTTGTTTTTGTTAATTCAGAGGCACAGCCAACTCCAAGAGGAGAAACAAGAATGAGATCCAAAGATTCCAGCCTGGAAAGTGTGATAAAACACTTGAGGGGGGTGGGCTGCTCATGCTTTGTTGAGGTGAAGATAAACTAGATTAGTTTCCCCACTGGCTGGGAGAAGGCACAAGCGGTGACACCTGCCTGAAAACTTCCAAGCTCTCTCATTTCAAAGGCAGCTTTTCATATGGGACCCATTCCATCTCCGAATCCAGGATCCAGTCCAAAGTGAAGACCGCCGCACTGAAGTGAGACCAAATGGCAGAGTGTGATGCTTTGGGTAAACATGTTACCTTGTGATCAGCTTGAGAAAAGCCCCACACTCTGCTGCAGAAGGCTGCAGTCCTACAAATCTTTGGGGAGCGATCAATTTAAACTCTGCTGCAGGCGGGAGAGAGCGGTCACAAAGAAACTGTAGGATATTTTCAGGATTAAAATTGCTTAAACAAGGTGTCCTTATTGTGCGAGTAAGTGACCTAAAAATCGTTTATTTAGTAAGAATAACCATAGTTTAACACATTTAATGGAATTCCTGAAAAAGGATGCATGTAAAATATTCTGCAAGTGCATACTTTTGTATTTCAGTTTATTGTGATTGTGATGTTCAATATCAGATGATTGCATAGATGTTTTGCCAACATGGTTTTACAGCTCGTTCTGTGATGTCATCTATTTTACTTATCCTCAAATGCCTCATATATTGGAATCTGTCCAAATGACAAGCTGTGTAGTACGTTTTTTTCTCGTAACGACGATGTAATGATACACTCAACTCAAAGACACAGAACATATCATGATACTGGGTTCACCATACTATATTTTACCTCGACTGTTTTCGATTTTCTTATTTTTAAAAAAGACATGATATTAAAGTCGGCAACAATAATGCAGGATAATGATTTTTCTCAATTTTCTTTATGAATATAATAGGGCTGTCAAACGGTTACAATTGGGTTAAATTGTTGATATTCAAAAATGTATTGTGATGGACTGCATTTTTAATTGCATGTTTGGAATTTCGGCCTATTTTGCATTTCAAAACATTTTTTTATGCTTTTATTTTGTATTTCTGCACTGTCTTACATTAAAGGAACCCTTTTTCCTGTTTGGATACAAACCTGCTTTTATTTTGAAATAAAATAAAAAACTTCCGGTAAATTGAAGGTTACGACATTAACTTAACCAGGATTGAAAAGTTAATTAAAACAGCGAAAGAGAACATTAATCAAGTGAATGTTTATTGTATAAGGTGGATTTTACTTTTGACCCTTTAACTGGGCTGTCAAGGAGTTCTTGTTTTTAAGTGAAATGAGCCATTCAAAGATGCAGAAGGTTCGTTCTTTTCTATCACTGTGACTACAGGGTGACGCTGCCATGGCTTGTCTAGACTGCACGAGGGAAAAATAAATGCATTAACTTTGCGTCGCGATTCACACGTTAACACAGCACTCTGAACACTGCTCACACAATTCCTGTGGAAACTGCCAGTTAGGGGGAAAAAGGCGCCCAAAGCCGCCTGCAACACTGCCCTAACGTACACATACTGTTAGCACTATTATAGAGGCATTTGATTTGCCTGTTGAAACATAGCAACTGTTCCTTACGGCATGCTGCAAGGCTTTTCATCTGTCTAATTTCCCTTCAACATCTGGTTCTTTTGATGGATTTTGGTTTGCTCTTTCTGTGAATGGGTCTCCATACCATGTGGCGAGATGAGCCAGCCGAATTAGCATCTTTAATGATTTCAAAATTGTATTTACAATGTCCAAGGCAGCCTCTATTCTTCTGACTTGAAGAAGGGGCAGAAAAAACAGTGATGACCTTCTAAGATTACCACCCAAAATTACTGAGATACCGATTTGGACTTGATGACTAAAATCAGAGGACCTCTGTGTTTACTGAAATATAGTCGATAATTTGCCCTGGAGTTTTTTACTTTACAAATTACTGACATGGTGGATTCACATACAGATATGCAAATACAGAAAACATTATTTTGCTGTATTATTACCGACAGGTCATTCAGCACATTGGGATTTCTGTCCTCTGGTTCCTGTGCGACCTGAGGTTAACCTCACAGGAGTGGCCATTTAAAACTTTGCTGCAGGCGTGAGCGGATGGTTCGGAACACAAACTTTGCAGGAGTGTGGCCGTAATGGTCAAAAGTCCAGCAGGGGGGGAGACAGAAAACGGCCCCCCTGTAGGACTGTACCTCACACATGCTGCCTTAAATAGTCAGACTTTTTAATTCCATGTGTTTACAGGTCCAGACTTAAGAAGCACTGCTGGCCTCTTCTTTATCTCCAGGCTTCTACTTTTTTTTAACTTGACAGTAAATGACAAGTAGATTTATCTCTGATACTACCTTATATTAAATTGACCATAAAGAGGCAATTTTCCACTTTTCAGGAGTGAAGCATAACAGGAGATAACATCACAGTATGAGAGTCCTTCAGCATAATCATTCTGTGTCTCTTCCTCCAGATGCAGCATTCATCCTGACCAATCTGACACCCTCAGGTATCTAAAAGCATTTGAAAATGTTCCTGTAGCCAACCTCAGTGTGCGAGTGTTGTTAGTAAGCTGGGAAAGAAAGCATAAGAGGAAATTGAATATATTTAGTGCAGGTCAAAAGTCACAACTGCTGAAATCCCTTTTGAAATGAAGGAATACATTTTGAAATCACAAGCAGTTTATTCATCAATATGGTATAAATCCTTTTTGACAGGAGTGCATTGTGTACAAAGATCCTTCTTAAACCAGCTTTTCAGTCTCCGATCAAAACAATTTTACTGCATTTATGATGACTGCATTTGTGTCTACATATGATTGTGTGTTAGAGAGCAGGCAGCAGGATAACTGGTGTTCAATTTTTGATGGAGTGTTCAAGAAATGCATACTTTGAATATCCCCAGCAACCAAATATAGGGAGACTACCTGTAATTCATGAAGCCTTTAGCCTAACAGCAATATTGCTACAATATAACTCCATTAAAAGTAGCAATTTGCTCTTTCAGTAGTAGCTAGTGGTGTAACAGTATTTGCATTTATGGTTTGGACGTCAGGTTTGGTGAATGAAGTCTTACGACGTATACGTCGGGATTGAGAAAAAAAACAATCACACATGGCGAGATCCACTCCACAATCCAGGTGGCGGTATTACTTGTTACTGTTTGCTAACCGCTAATAAACAACCAACCAAGAAGAAGAAGAAGCAGACACAACAAATCACACAAAGCTGAATCATATAGCAGGTTAACACACCCCTGGTTAAGAGTATTATGGCGTTTACCAAAATCAGCTTGGGGGGAGACTAAATAAATTAAACTTCTAAAGTGATAAGATTGAGACTCCTTTCACATTCCTCCCTCCATCCTGTGGTCAGTGACAGACAGCCTATGTTAAAAAATAACTGAAGCCCCGCCATTATTAATTTCAATGAAAGTCTCTCACATCATATCATTTCTGTCACACACTCTTAATTGAATAATTAATCAAGTTATTGATCAGTGCTAGGTGCAGAGCATCAGTAATGCTCGTAGCAGATCTTTGACTTTTGGACACCAGCTGGCTATAGAGTGTGTGTTTCAGTTTTAGACGGTAGTGTTCAGCACATTTATCAGATAAGCTAATGCTTAAATTGATTCATATCTGCCTGCTTATTATTCAAAGATGTCTGAACAAGCAGTATAGTTGATGGGAATAAAGAGGAAGACAAATGCAGTAAGACAACATCATGACAAACAGAAACTCATCGAGGTGTGAGATCACACAACTGAATGTTTTTTGTAACAAATCCTACTGCAGAGGATTTTACAGATGTCTGTTCCTTTAAAAAAAGCGTTAAGCATGTCAGGTAATCACATTTGTTAAAAGCTTTTAGTAGGACGATCACTAATATTTGCACAACAGTGCTATTAAAATGGGTCTTCACTAACAAACATGTTTGGAAATGCAGTGTGCAGCGTGTCCCTGGCAGAAATGTGAATATTCCCATACGGTGTTTATCAATCTGCAACCTAATGTCGTGCTTGAAAATTCCATCTAGAAACTAATCATGACTTGCAACTGCTGACTGGTAAAAGTAATATCAGGTTGATTTTACATGGACAGGAGTGCTTCATTTGAATTCTGCGCAGTATGTCTTATATTCACAACATGTCCACAGCCTACAAAATTAAGTGATTGGCAGTGTAAATATGAAGGTGCATTTAGCAAATGGACAGCTGCAGAGAAACTATCATCGAGGTAGAATGGTCTCTCATCTACGTTTCCTTTTCTACAGTCTCTACCACACCAAATCCTTGTCTGCTGTCTTTTAACGCCTGCAGACATGTTTTCACACAACAGATTTTAAGGTCTGTGGTGGATTAAAAAGCAACGTACCCTGCAGTGCACAAAGCCACTCTCATGCATAACACTTAAGATGTATTCTGCTGGGTTTTTTTGCAGTTGGAAGGATGGTGTAGAAGGGCGAACTGAAAAATTGACACAACAATGAATTAAATCTTTATGACGTATATCTTTACCACATGAAGGGCATTTAAATAAGCAGCCTATATAAAGAATTGAGGTAAAAAACTGTACAAGCCAGGTCATGATTTTACAACAAGCTGTATAAAACATGGACATATTCTCAGTGATGTCACTCATTGGTTTCTGAAGAGGGGTATTGAAGCCCAACAATGGTGGTCGCCACATTGGAATTTCATGTTTATTTTGTCATTTCACCCTCCTTGTGTTCCTGCTTTCTCTCTGTGTTTCTTTACTGTAATATTCTGAAGAACAGTGTGTCCTGTGTTAGGCCCCATGTCCACCTAGCATTAGGCAGAAAGCGCTGACTGTGCGCCGCTGTATGAGGGACACTTCTCAGTAACTTTTTACTGAATATTTTTTATCATACATTTGGAAAAGAGCAGCGGTAACATCAACAGCGCCTTTCTAAAAAGTTGACAGATTTTCAACTTGAGCACTCGGAGAGACCGCACAAAAGAGGGGGAGCGCTCAGTAAAAGGGCGCTGGGTGCTGCGCTTTTTCCCCAGGCGGCTGCCAGCTGCTGCTAACGCTCTCTCCTCATTGAAAACAATTGAATAAAGACGCTGCCGTTAGGTGGACACTGGGTCTTGTGTTGTATTTTTTTCCCCTGTTTATCTTGTCTTGTGTCTCTTCCCTCCAGTTTTGATTGCCCTGATTGTCTTCACCTGTATCTGATTGCCCCATTGTCTATTTAGTCTCAGTCTTCCTTTCATTCTGTGTCAGTTTGTACGTCAAACGACCCGTGTTCCTGTGTCATGTATCCTCCCTGTGGCTTCTTGTGATTTGTTTTGCCTTATTGTAGATTTTGTTCAGACTTCTGTTGAAGACATTTGTGTTGGACTCTTCAAGCTTTGTTTTTGCTTTTTTTTTTTTTGTATTTGCAATTGGGTCCTCCTCTTGTATAAGTACAAAATGTGACAAAAACATGTGACATGGTTGGTAATGGGGATTCCATGGCTTTTGCAGCCTGCCTCAAGTGGAAACTCGAGGAACTGAACTTTTGAAACTTCTGCATATAGGCTTCATCTTTCAACACCAGAGATTGCTGCTTAGTTTCTTTATTGAGGGCTCTTGCTGAAATAAGCCAGAGTTAAGTTCACGTTTAACTATTATAATATTACAGTGTTTACGATGCAGATGTCTCACAAACTAATTTTGACTGGAATGCTAAATTCTTTAATAATACCTGCTGCCTACAACTAAATTACTGACATGGCATCAGTTCCTAAAGGCAACCATCGTTTATTTGACAATAAACAAAGATAGTCGATTGGTTCCAAGATTGGTCTGAAAGGAACTTGAATATAAATGCAACTACATATATTTGCAACTGCCCATTCTCACGCCAATTTCCCTCAGCCTAAACTGAGAAGAAGTAATAGGAAGGTATGTTTTGTCATACAAGCTTCCCTGGCCAAGTGTCCAAAAAAGACACAACATGGTCCTGGTCAAACTAGCAATATCATTTACTTCTACTTTAAAAACTTTTGGCAACGACATCTTTCATTTTTGTTACTGTTGTGTGAGAGTCTCATTATGGTTATCCTTGTACACAACACAGTACGGTAAGGTTTGGTTTTAAATAAGTCTCTACTCAATGGGAATGTAAAAACATTAACAGGACATTGTTATACAACTCCATTTACCATTTACCGTAAAATTAGAAGCTTAAAGGCATCACCCCCAAAAAAGGTAATTTTTAGGCCATGACCGGCTTTTTGATGAGTTTGGAGCTTGAGAGAGCAGACATCCTGATGGTTGTATATTTATTTAAACATTTTGGTCAGAATCAGTAGAGCTAAAATAATCCTTGATATGAGCATGTGTGCCCTCATTATTATTATTGGTATTTTACGCATATTTAATCTTTTATTTAGCCAAAAATATTCCCATTCAACTCTTGAACAAGGGAGTCCTGGCAGTAGGCAACAGCATTATCAGAACTTCATATTAATAAAGAACAAATACCAGAACCACAGAGATAGAAATTAGATCAAACATTGAATTAGCAGTTTTCAGCACAATGGCAGCCGCCTGCAAGGAGTGCTGCATTATGCAATCATTTCTTATGATTCAATACTTGTAATTTGCGGCTCTAACAACCAAAGAAAGCAAAGACATCCAGTAGCTCTGCAGAAGTATACAATAAAAAACACTGATCCCTAATTAAGGTTTTATTTTCACAGACTGCTGACAACTTGAAAACTCTTTTCACAAACTTTGGCCAGATCTTGCTTCCTAAATTATGAAGAAAACTTCAGCGAACCCAACAGAGATACTCACTTCCTTACTTGTTTAATTGGTGTGCTTGGCCTGCAGCGGCCATATACTGTATCTGGCTCAATGAACATCCGTTACTTCTCTGTGATCAGAATTATTTAAGAACCTGGACCAAAACAGGCGTTAAAAAGTCCATCGATGGGCTCTTTAACATGCAATCTCCTTCTCTCATGCTGGTCTTCAGTTCATCAGTTATTGTGGTTAATATCACTGAATTACTTTAGAATCACAATGCCAATGTCTTCTTCCCTGAAAGCACTATCAATGTTAATGCTAAATGCATTTGATTCTATATGTGTCCAACCAGCATGCTAAATAAATAATGTATGAAGGATGGTGTAAATAATAATCAGAAATAGCAGTGTCACAAAAGTTGATAAATAATTCAACTTATAAGGTGGTCAGACTGGAAGAGCATATCTACTAAAAACCTTGTAAAAGGTTCTTTGAGACTGTTAATATTTGAAGCCTTTGACTGTCTCAGCTCAGCTGAATGTTCACAAGCACAAAATGACATTTATATTGCACACTGGCAGGATTGCATTCTCTCTTTACCCTCACTTGTGTAAGGAGGGTAAAATAATAAGAATCAAGAAGCCCACAACATTTTCTGGCATGTTTTCTCATCAAGCTTACAACACTGCTGGGGACGGTTGAATGATCAGTGACGTTTGACGTCAGAGTGTAATTAACAAGAGATCATGTTTTTGACATGTTATTTTTTCTGTGACTAATTTATTGAAATGAACACGCTATTTGACAACACTTATCATTATGTCACATTACAGGTGGCAAAAAAAGTTTAAGAGTGTGGCAGGCGGCTGGAAAACTCACATAACCTTTTGTGAGTATTAATTCTCATGAATTCATTTATCTTGGTCATTTTTGGGGTATCTGTCTACCATCTTTACCATTGTCAGCTATATTTGGATAAGAGCCAAGTGTATTTTGTGAGCTGAAAAATAAATTTGATTTGCAGAGGCTGAAGAAATGTATATATTTGACATTTACTAGTGAAGGACATGTCTTCCTTCTCGCATGTTAGAAGTGTACCCATTGGAAAGGAATTTGCAGGCTGTACCTGCACACAATATACAGTCAGCAAGACAGTTAACATGAAAAGCCATTTGTGCTCTGTTGTCGTCTGACCTCGGCCAAATTCTAATATAATCGACAGTCTTTTACTATTTCCTCATTGAACATTTACAACAGAAACAACTAACACCTTTAAATACACAGACTTTGGATAATAAGCCTTCAAAGTTACTACAGAATATGACAACACTACAAGTCAAAAAACAAATGCACCTCATGCATTCCTTTTAAGTCTAGATCTTTGGTTCTCCAGGATTTGGATATTTGCATACTCAATATAACACTAATCCATGATTACAGTAACTTCACTGAGCATGAGGTCCCTTGGAACAGAAAAAAAAGATCCACAGTTCAGAACTTGTTGGCTAGCGAGAATAGAAGCTTTTATAAAGACAAAAGGCCAGTCACCTCTCTGATATGATCAGCCTGTAAGGTGATGCCCTTATTTTGTGCACTTCATGTTCATCTCAACCCAGACTCTGAAAGGGCAGCAGAGAGATCCACTCCTAATCTCCCACATGGTGCACATTACTGGCAGCTAAACGCAGAAGGAAGACCAGAGTCCTAAACTCATCCTACACATCAGTGTGTTTCCAAGTTTCAGCTTTAATACCCTTCAAGGGATGGGTTAAGATAGACTGATAAGATATTTGGTCTTATAACGATTATGCATGTGCTCCTTTGTGCAATTTAAACCTTTAATATTAGAAAAACACATATTTTTGAGGTGTTAGATGTAGCTTGAATCTTGGCAGGCTAAGTACAACTGAGAACCCAAACTTGTTATCAATGGAATTGGAGTAGGATATATCTGTTTAATGGTATTACACTATCCTCCTGAGGCTTACAGTCATTTGTGTACAACCACTGATGTACATTGAATGTCATTTTTACAATGGATCCAAATCCCAAGTAGCTAAAAATAAGAAACTCTTAATGCCATGGTCTTTGAGTTAAGCCCTGAACAGATGAAACATGTCAGATTCCGGCTTCAGCATGCAGTCCTCTAAATGGCTACAGGCAAACTGGAGGCATGAAGCCATGCATCAAACCAGCCTATTGCGGCTTCCAGCTTCCACTCACAACTCAATTCAATTTAAAAGGTCCGATGCTGCAAGCAGACCACAAAAATACTGTTATTGAAAAAGGAAGCATATGAGGTAAAAATGTACAGATCCTCCTGAGGTGCCACTTGTGTGTGGAGATAAATGACCCTAACTGTGAAGGTAGTTACAAAACTGAGCGTTTAGAGAAGTGGAAAACAAGCAGAAATAACTTTGGTTTTAAGCTGACACACGTTGGAAAGATTGACCAAAAAGTGTCTCCAGTTGCTGCAGATACCTTGTCACAGTCTTTGGTGAAGTCTAACTTCGGAGTTGACTGGCCTGATTCAGAAAAAGGATGGCGTGGCTTTAGCGCCCACTAAACCTGTGCAAATGAGTCAAAAAGACACAGTCGAATTCTCAAATCCCCAGCATGGTTACCCCTAACTGCCCTGCAGAGCAAACAGCACCTCTGTGCGTCGTTGCTGGTTGAGCGTATTTATGCAGTAATGTAGGGAAAAACTGGCCCCTTTCTATGCTCATTGGCCTCAATGCAAAAAGCGTCTTTTTCACAAACACCAGCGCTAATAGCTACACACAATTAGAGTGACAAAAATCTGCTGAAAGTTAAGGTTGATTGTGCCGCATTATTCGTAAGATGTCACATGCAAACTTTCTGGTGATCAGGAAAACAAAATAAATGATCAGTAAAAAAAAAAGTCTGTAAATACTACATAGACATTACTATCATTAATATCATCAGAGGTTGAATTAGTCAATGGCTTTAATAGCTCCACAATTCATCAACGTGTGGAGACGGTCAGTAGCATTTACACATTACGAGGATATGAGGGAGATTTTTTAAGTGACTCCTGTTTGCTCCATCTCTGCCTGCTCTGAGGTCAACATTAGATTTACACATATTAATTAAGATCACAACATGATAACACTTACTGGGTGGCTTATACAAAGGTTTTTCTATAAGAATGTGAAGTGTGAAGAAGTGTGTTTAGACCTGTATGGATCTAATGAAATACATTAATATTGATGTTAATTTCGTACGGCAGTGGATCGCTTTTTTTACCGTGTGGTTCCTTAGGGGGCTCAGCTTTTCTTAGATACAAGAAGGGGGGCTCACAGGGGGAAAAATGTTGGGAACCACTGTTCTTAATCTGCTATCTTCAAAAAAGTGTGGAAAGAAACTGCTTTTGATCCTTACTCCAATTAACTCTCCTTAAAATCCAAACTGAACTGGCTGTCACACGCTTGAGAAAAAAAGGGACAAGTCCAACATAAAACACAACATTTGGTCCATCTCAGATAAAAAACACTTTTAATGTTATTTCTGCTTGAATCAGGTGTATAAACTGTTTTCTGCTTCTCCATCACCAAGTTCACATCACTGCTTTCTCTCTAAATTCACTGATATGTTTTATATTTGAGTCAAACAGATTTTTTTTCTTGTCGGATGTGGCCTGCATTTGATCGAGGAGTTAAAAGATTTCCTGAGCAGAGTTTGAAAAAAAGAAATCATAGCAGACTGATGTGTCCTTGAATTAAAAATACCTCAAGCCAAAGTCGGACACAAAGTATCATCTTAAAATCTGTTTGAGGTTGTTTCCACGGCTGATCGTGTGACTATTGGTTAAATTTAGACATTTCTGAGCTGTGTGGAAGAATCACACCAAAATATAAAAAAGGTCAGGGGAAAGCATATCCGTCTAATACTGTTAAATTTGCCTGAATAAGTCATGACTAATAAATCTGTGTTGTCTTCACGCGCATAGTGTTGTGAGGAAAATTGGTTGTTTTTTTGTTTTTTTCAATCTTGTAAGTAATATGTTTAAGAAATAACTGAAGATCCAATTTAGCTTTTGTGTTAACTATTTAAATTAAGGTTACAATACTCACCATTAACCCGTTGCTTATTAGCATGCTAATTAGTAGCATACTGGCTGCTAATAAGTCATCATAAAGCGCTTATTTGTACCTTAGTCTACTTTTTACATACTTTATTTATCCCACGAGAGGAAATCATTTTTACACTCTGTTATTGAGTCATGCTACACACATGCACAAATAGGATCCTATGGACATGCACTAATGGAGAGAGTGAGGGGCTGCATATGAAAGAACAAAGCCGGAGTAGTTTGGGGTTCTGTGCCTTGCTCAAGGGCACCTGGACAGTGCTAAGGAAGTGACCTGGTACTTCTCCAGCTTCCTGACCAGTTTCCACTCTTTGGTCCGCACCAGGACTTGAACTGGAGACTCTCCGGTTCCCAACCCAAGTCGGTAGCTCAGTCCCTACAATTTAGCGACTGCCGCCCCATGACCACACTCTTTACCTAATAGGCCATAAACTAAGAAAATGCCAGTATGCTACTAGTTAGCATGCTAATAAAAAAACAGTTAATGGTGAATGTTGTGACCTTACTTTAAAGTGTAACTGTTGTCTTTGTGACATAATATTATGGAATAGATTTAAAAAAGCAGAAGAGAATGTGTGTAACATGTTAAGCATTGACGAAAAATTCCGATTTTTTTTTTTTTTTAAATATAATACCTTGACCTTGGAATGATAGATCCAACGTTTTATCTGTGTATTATCTGTATTTTCAATCATTTACATATTGTTATATATTTATAAAAAAAAAATGTTTTAGTCCAACCTTCGGTCTTGAAAAATGAAGCCAATGCTGAAGTGCAAAATCCTGTAGTTCTTCGAGGAACACCAGAATTCACATACACACAACAGGCAAATAAAAATCTTTACAGCCTGGTACAAAATAGGAAATAGGTCTGATTATTTATTGTCATCATGGGCACACACTGCACTAATGTACAGTGTGTTAATGTGTTAATGTTTTTTAAACGGTTCTGTTTTGATTTTATGAACGATAAGTGTTAATCATAGTTAAGCTCGTATCTGACATGATTGACAGGTGGGCCCAATGTAGCGTTCGTCAAGAGGCTTAAAACCCGCCTCAGCTCCAGCTCTCAGCCTGTCCTTAGTTGACTGAAAGTTAGACTGAGACAGCATTTCCAGCATGGCGGCTGCTGCCGATGAGCCTCCGGAGAACCCTGTCGTAACAGATGGCTGACGTCACTCAGGCTTTGTCCATTATTATTTACAGTCTATGTTTTAGTCAGAGTAAGAAAAAATATTCTGAATGTGACCATGTGTGCCAACTTTAGTGTCTGCTGTCTACAGAGGTTCTCTTTCTGTAGCGACCTGGGCAATCATTTCATGGAATTCAGTACAGTATGTTCAATAATAACTGGACTCAACATAACCAGGGAAAGGATGGACACTTTAAAGCACTTTTATAAGTGTCCACAGATGGCAGAAGGAACGCTGAGGGCCTGATTCACACAGAATGGATTGCGGTCGCTAATTGCTCCAAACATAGTGCATCATTTGCTCCGGCTATCTGCTCCGTCTCAAGGTGTGTTTCACGAGGCATATAGAGCTAATAATATTCAGCTGCAAATGCGTCCTAAAAAATCTGTCATGCTCCATGCAGACACAGGGTCTGAATGTGGAGAGAGGTTATCAGCACCTTTACTCTGTGCTGACAGAGCATACATTTTATCCACATAATGATGATGAGCAAGAAGGGGAGGGGAACTTTTTCAAGCTTATTGTGAAGCCAGCCTTACAAAAAATATGAATTTCACTGATATTCATCCCTGAATGGAGCAAAGAAGGAAGGAAAACAACAACATTAGCATCGTTGTTATAACGGTTCCACACATTAGGATGAAGTGTTGAGCCTCTAATAGCCCCAGACTGATTCCACCTTTGGTTATATTAATAACTGTAATGTCAAAGTTATGTGACTTATTTCATTAAAGTCATACAGAGGCAGCATTGTTTTCAGGATCACTAGACAGTTTGCACATGGCATCTCATTTAAATACTGAAGCACAAGTCACCACCAACTCTAACCAGGCAGCAGAATGATCACTTTAACTGAGCATGACTCTTAGCGCCTGAGTTTGTCAAGTAAATGCTGTTTGTAGCTATAGGCCGATTTGCATAGAAGGCGGCCAATTTTCCCCCAAATGACTGCATAAATCAAGATTCAAGATTCAAAATTCAATAAACTTTATTGTCTATCACATAGTGACAGAAAATTACCTTTTGTTGTGGCTCAGTAACATGAAAACATACAAACATTCACAACAAGGCTCACATTAGGTCATAAACTAGCAAACTGGCACATTAAAATATGCACAAACAGTACTGGCGCACAAAGACACTGTTTGTTCTGCAGCACAGTTTTTTTATTTTATCTTTTACATTAAAATGTACATATACTTTATTAATCTCCATCCATCCATCCATTTTCTTCCGCTTATCCGGGGTCGGGTCGCGGGGGCAGCAGCCTAAGCAGGGAAACCCAGACTTCCCTCTCCCCAGCCACTTCGTCCAGCTCTTCCCGGGGGATCCCGAGGCGTTCCCAGGCCAGCCGAGAGACATAGTCTCTCCAGCGTGTCCTGGGTCTTCCCCGGGGTCTCCTACCGGTGGGACGTGCCCTGAACACCTCACCCGGGAGGCGTCCGGGAGGCATCCTAACTAGATGCCCGAGCCACCTCAACTGGCTCTTCTCAACGCGGAGGAGCAGCGGGTCTACTCCGAGCTCCTCCCGGATGACCGAGCTTCTCACCCTATCTCTAAGGGAGAGCCCAGCCACCCTACGGAGGAAGCTCATTTCGGCCGCTTGTACCCGCGATCTCGTTCTTTCGGTCACTACCCAAAGCTCATGACCATAGGTGAGGGTAGGAACGAAGATCGACTGGTAAATCGAGAGCTTCGCCTTTCGGCTCAGCTCCCTCTTCACCACGACGGATCTGTGCAGAGTCCGCATTACTGCAGATGCCGCACCGATCCGCCTGTCGATCTCCCGCTCCATCCTTCCCTCACTCGTGAACAAGATCCCGAGGTACTTGAACTCCTCCACTTGGGGCAGGATCTCATCCCCGACCCGGAGGGTGCACTCCACCCTTTTCCGGCTGAGGACCATGGACTCGGATTTGGAGGTGCTGATTCTCATCCCGGCCGCTTCACACTCGGCGGCGAACCGATCCAGTGAGAGTTGGAGGTCACGGTCTGATGAAGCCAACAGGACCACATCATCTGCAAAAAGCAGTGACCCAATCCTGAGGTCACCAAACCGGAACCCCTCAACGCCCTGGCTGCGCCTAGAAATCCTGTCCATAAAAATTATGAACAGGATCGGTGACAAAGGGCAGCCCTGGCGGAGTCCAACCCCCACCGGAAACGAGTCCGACTTACTACCAGCTATGCGGACCAAGCTCTGACACCGGTCGTACAGGGAACGGACGGCCTGTATCAGGGGGTCCGATACCCCGTATTCCCGGAGAACCCCCCACAGGACCCCCCGGGGGACACGGTCGAATGCCTTTTCCAGGTCCACAAAGCACATGTGGACTGGTTGGGCAAACTCCCATGCACCCTCAAGGATCCCGCGGAGGGTGTAGAGCTGGTCCACAGTTCCACGACCCGGACGAAAACCACATTGCTCCTCCTGAATCCGAGGTTCGACTATCCGACGGACCCTCCTCTCCAGTACCCCCGAATAGACCTTACCAGGGAGGCTGAGGAGTGTGATCCCCCTATAGTTGAAACACACCCTCCGGTCCCCCTTCTTAAAAAGAGGGACCACCACCCCAGTTTGCCAATCCAGAGGCAATGCCCCCGATGTCCACGCGATGTTGCAGAGCCGTGTCAACCATGACAGCCCCACAACATCCAGGGCCTTAAGGAACTCCGGGCGGATCTCATCCACCCCCGGGGCCTTGCCACCGAGGAGCTTCTTGACCACCTCGGCGACCTCAGCCCCAGAGATAGGAGAGCCCACACCCGGGTCCCCAGGCCCTGCTTCCTTACCTGAAGGCGTGTCGGTGGGATTGAGGAGGTCTTCGAAGTATTCCTTCCACCGATCCACGACGTCCCGAGTCGAGGTCAGCAGGGCACCGTCCCCACCATACACAGTATTGACGGTGCACTGCTTCCCCCTCCTGAGATGCCGGATGGTGGTCCAGAACCTCTTCGAAGCCGTCCGGAAGTCGTTCTCCATGGCCTCACCGAACTCCTCCCATGTCCGGGTTTTTGCCTCAGCGACCGCCGCAGCCGCCCCCCGCTTGGCCTGCCGGTACCTGCCTGCTGCCTCCGGAGTCCCACAGGCCAAAAAGGCCCTATAGGACTCCTTCTTCAGCTTGACGGCATCCCTCACCGCCGGTGTCCACCAGCGGGTTCGGGCATTGCCGCCACGACAGGCACCGACCACCTTGCGGCCACAAGACCGGTCGGCCGCCTTGACAATGGAGGCACGGAACATGGCCCACTCGGACTCAATGTCCCTCGCCTCCCCCGGTACATGGTCAAAGTTCTCCCGGAGGTGGGAATTGAAGCTCTTTCTGACAGGAGACTCTGCCAGACGTTCCCAGCAGACCCTCACAATGCGTTTAGGTCTGCCAGGTCTGACCGGCATCCTCCCCCACCATCGGAGCCAACTCACCACCAGGTGGTGATCAGTTGACAGCTCCGCCCCTCTCTTTGCCCGAGTGTCCAAGACATGCGGCCGCAAGTCCGACGACACGACTACAAAGTCAATCATCGAACTGCGGCCTAGGGTGTCCTGGTGCCAAGTGCACATATGGACACCCTTATGCTTGAACATGGTGTTCGTTATGGATAATCTGTGACGAGCACAGAAGTCCAATAACAGAACACCGCTCGGGTTTAGATCGGGGGGGGCCTTTCCTCCCAATCACACCCTTCCAGGTCTCACTGTCGCTGCCGACGTGAGCGTTGAAGTCCCCCAGCAGAATAATGGAATCCCCAGAGGGAGCACTTTCCAGCACCCCCTCCACGGAGTCCAGAAAGGGTGGATACTCTGAACTGCTGTTTGGGCCATAGGCACAAACAACAGTCAGGATCTCCAAAGGGGAAATTCTGGTTTACACTGTTGTTGAGAGACATGCTTCTTATACACATGTGACCGCAGTACACACATGACCTGTGGACATGAATTAATGTAGAGATAGCAGAGTGGGGCTGCTACTCGGGGAGCATGCCAGAGCTGTTGGGGGTTTTGGTGCCTTGCTCAAGGGCACCCCCACAGTTCTCTGGAAGTGACTCCTCTCCTCTCCTCTCCTCTCCAGCCACCGGCCCACCTTCCACACTTTGGTCTGCACCAAGATTTAAACCGGTGACCCTCTGGTTCCCTACCACAGACTGAGACACTGTCGTCCCCATTTAGAGGTGCATTTACTCGTTGTGTGTGCTGCATGAATTAGGCTGTAATACTCATTGGCACAGGGAGAGGGGGCGTAAAAGCTGCACAATTGCTTTTGGGAATCAGGAGTTTCTTTACTGATTTACTAAAAGTAAACATTTGGCAACAGTACTGTATTTGTCTCCTTAACTTAACAATTGTATGAAGACACACAAACAGTAAAGGATCTCACTACAAGGCTGTCATGACTGTTTTCCTTGCCAAGATAATGTTCCACAAATATGATAAAAAATACTTAATGCCAACATACAGTACTAAACAATTTTGAAAAACAAAGGTTTGATCTCATCAGCCAGTGAATATTTATTTTTATTTTACTTTTATGTAACCAGCAAAAACCTTGTTGAGATTAAAACATCTATTTTTCATGAGTGTCCTGGTGAAGATTTGGCAAAGACTGGTCATTTTGCAGAGTCACTATTTACAAAAAACTCAACTAGAATCCTGTTAAGATTATTTATGTTCATTCTTCTGCAGGAAATAAAAAAAATAGCAGAACCAGAAGGACACTGCATACTTTGTGTGTGCAGAAGTTGGTAGTATTTGCATTGGTTGAAGCTTCAACATTAATGAAACAACATTACATGCAAGCAGGATGCTAGCCAGGCTTTTTTGTGTTCCCTCCCGAAAGCAAACCTGCCACACTAACATCCCATCCTAACAGAAAGCAACACGTACATCTGTTGTACCATTCGTTTAGGACAGGATGACAGCTGATTTGGTGCTGGATAGAGTGCTCCTATACGTTGTTGTCATTGTTCATGATATTGAACATTAATATTTTAAAGGTCACATATTAAACTTATTTTCAACAAGTTTAAATAAGTCTCAGAAATCCCCAAAATAGGTCTGTGAAGATTCTCATCAAAAATCCACTCTGATCCTGTATTTGATCCTGCCTATAAACCCCTCTATTTCAGCCCTGCTCAGAAATAGTCTGTTTCTGTGTTCGACCACGCCCCTCTCTGGAAGGGCTTAGGTGGCTATGGCTTTCTTGCACCATGTCTAATTGTTTACAATGATAAAGCTGACTCAAAGGGCAGAACAAACACCTAGCTGTGGGACTGTCTCCAACCTGGGGGAGGGGTTACTGCCCTTTATGATGTCACAAAGGGAAAATCTCCAAAAGGCCTGTTTGAGCAAACATTTTCTGAAAAGTGGAGCAGGCAAAGACAAAGAGGATGGACTATTCTCATAATTAGTGGGTTTGTAGACAGACCTGGGACACATTAGTGTTCAAAAAACATGGTAAAGTTCATTTTGCATAATATGTGACCTTTAATATGCGAGGAGGAAATAAGCTGCCTTAAAAGAAACACTTTACTTCAAATAATGGAGATGTCGGGAGCCTGCTTCAACTTTTGTGAAACTCTTACAATTGTTTTTTTTTGGACATCATAAATTTGGCAGGCGCAGAGAAATCCCTTGTAAAGTTGTTTGGTGTACAGCCAACATAAACTGCTTCACGCCTCAAAAAACAGGAGATAATCTCTTTAGCGATGGGCCTCATCAGCTCAAACAGGGCTCACTTTAAAGATTAAACAGACTCACATACCCACCAGATGAGCGCATCATTGTTCAGTTCTGACACTTTTTCATCTTATTAAAAGCATCTCAGTTTAATCAGATTGCGTGATTTAGGATGCTTACAAATTCCACAAACAGGCCGCAGGTAATATAAACTGCAGGATGGGAGGGGGAAAATGTCTCAGAGCAATTCATTAGTAGTACACACAGTGCTGTTGGATAGAACACTTCAAAGAATTTATTTTGAATCACAGCCAAGGAAGCTGGTTTAACATCTCTGCATGTGTTCATCATGTGAACACAACCATGCTACAAAACTGGAAAATAAAAAAAAACAGTGCAGCCTCAGCCAAATAGCCACCGAGCTCAGTGGGTGAGACATTGAAAGTGAAATCCCCGCCAGCCTCGGGGAAGAACGAGCAATTTGAAATGTGTTACACAGGCAAAGCTTATAGGGCTTACTCTCCAATTTCAGTTATCCTAATGTTGTGGAATATTTCAAATGCCTCATTACTCGCGTTTTGCGAGAAACGGAGAAGCCTCTCTCTTCTCTATAATGAGCCCTGAAGCTTATTAGACCAGTGTGCATTGAATTGAAAGGACCAGTGCTTTTTTCCCCCCTTCTCCTTCTTGTCTTTATGGCAGCGAGAGGCTTGGGCCCTAATCAGGAAAACACAGAGCCACATCATTACACATGAAGAAACTAAAGAGGATAATCCTGTCGTCCGTTAAGGGTGTTTTATAATAAAATTAAATTGCCTCTGCCGTCTGACATATCATGTACAGGCCTTCTGTTCAGGAGATGCAATACGTTGCCTGAAGCTTTTCTTTTTTCAAACTGATGCCCTCAACCAGACATACAGTATGTAACAAACGACTCCCTCCCCACCAGAGCAAGTGTGTAAAGCCTCAGCCATGCAGAGCCTCCTTGGAAACATGTTGGCTGCAATGCTGAGGCAGCTAAACACATTGACACAGTCTCCATTTACTCCCACCACCTTCTTAACGTGCAGTGGAAGCTGTATGCAGCATTATTTTCATCAGAACATTGTGGCACCAAAGCTCTTGGCAACTTTCAGAATAAAAACTTTCAAATGACTGGTAGGATAAAACATATTTTAAGAAAACAACTCGTCTTGAATCAAAAGTTTGGATCAGTTCCTCAAGCAAGCAGCAAGCATTCTTTGAAAACTGGTTCCAACTTTACACACAGTTCATCCAGTGAATTCTGATAGGGATCAGGGGCATCTGGACACTTTACAACCTATTTACTGTTGGTGCAGTTGTTTTAAAAGACTTCCTCGGAGGTCACACTCTTATAATGACAGGTCAGTTTTGGTAGTGAAACTTTATGATAGATGATAGATCGATAGATAGGTACTTAATTCATCTTTTGCAGGACATTACATCGTCACAGCAGCAAATGCAACAAATACAATTTAGACACATAAAAACACTAAGATCAGTTTTTTAACAACTAGACTAAAACTTCGGAGTTATAAATAAAAGATATCCCAGAAATGTAATTAACCTTTAGTGTGCAAAATGTATCCAGTGTGCAAAATCTGGTTAAACGTACAGTATGTAAAATCTGCCGCAAGGGGGCTCTCAATCAAAACAATAACAAAAGAGTATGTGTACTGTATGTGTACTGATGATGTATCCAAGTATAATTTAAAAGTTTTTTATCACAGCAGCACATACAGCGACAGAACGGCAGCTTTCAGTAGCAGCTAGCGCTTAGCTAATACAGCGGTCTTTGACGTAACATCCGGTGTTTCCTTGACAACGATCAACATTTCGTGTCTGTCATGGCGGCTCATCATGGCAGCCGCCTACAAGACACGCCCCGTTACAACTATAAAATATGGATTTCTCTGGCTTTGATAACTTTTGGAAATATTTGAGGTAATGTAAGTACTGAACTAAAAAATATATATAACATGGGTTTAGTCCATTTTTAATTGAAGTTAGATTTTTAATGTAAACAATAGCATGCGATCTTACATACTGTACCTTTAAGTGTATTTATAAATTAATAAATATAAATATGTGTACATGTATTCATTGTACGTTATTCTCCATTAAACTGTCTGATGGCAGTTAAGAGAAAGGACTTTCTGTAACGTTCAGTTCTGCACCTCGGGGTGATCAGCCTGTGACTGAACGTGCTCTGTTGAATCACGTCCAGGGTGTGTAGTGGATATGCAGGATTATTCAGAATGGACTTTGGGTTTCACATTTCAGTCCCAAGGATGGAGCTGGCCTTCCTAATTAGCTTGTTGTTTCTGTTTTTGTCAGCTGTGCGAGCTCCCTCTCCCCAGCACACCACACCAGAGAACAAGGCACTAGCAACAACAACAGTCTGATAAAAGGTGCACAGAAGAGGCCGATGTTAAAAGTCATCCGTAGGCCTCTTCTGTGCTATGATGGAGGTGCTGCTTTTCTTTTTTTATGCATATATTTACGCATTTGAAACATGTCAAATATTAAAATGCTTACAGGCCTGTAGGGGTACCCCAGGCCTGTAGGGGGACCCCCGACGGCTGACAAACTCACAGCAGTGCCTCAAAATGTGCAAAATTTGCAATGACAGAAGGAACCCTCCCTTAATGGGCCCCATCTGACAGAACTTACTCTTTTTTATGGCTTTATTTGATAGGACAGTGGATAGAGTAAGGAGTCTGGGAGAAAGAGGGGGGCATGACATGCAGAAAAGGAGCCACATGTCGGACTCAACCCTTTTACATCCGTACATGGGGTGTGATCTTACCTCTAGGCCTTCGGCAGGTTTGGTCTGGGTCAGAAGTATTCCAGTTTTGTTCTGTTTTCCACCACAGTTAGGTGAAAACACTTTTTTTTTGTTCTTCTTGAGTAGGGAAATTCAGATCGCCCTCCCTGATGCCTCAACATTTCAGAAATATGTGGCAAAAGTATGACAAATACACTTTCGTGAAGTTCCCTTTAATGTGGCGTTGGGTGCAGAAACATGTGACCTAAAGGGCATATATCTAGTTTTAAACAAGATAACATAACCTCACAGGGGTGAAAACTCGAAATGTCTTTAAACACCAGAACATGAGTTTCAATTAAATCATAAACAGGCATTAACAATGATGCTACCAGTCTTAGAATAATGTGATTATTTTTTAATTGAAATGCTAAAACGTGGGATTAACTTCGTAGTCTATTACCTAGAATAACTCGAGGGAAATTTGGTAGAGTTCACAATTCAACCCACTGGCAAATATTAATCCGACCATTTAAGCTTTGCAGCGCCAGTTGGTTACAAATGTTGCCTTCCTGGTGTGTCTCATTGTGAAACATGCAATGCTGCCTTCACTGGCACACAGACTTTAGCACTGTTCACTTCTCACAGTCCAGCCTCAAAAGGCATCCCCTGTGAAAGAAGCAGTTGACTGTGCTGGGCCTGATGACACACTTTTCCCTGCAGCTAAACCATCAAAAGATCCTCGGCCCAACAAAGTATATTTGGTCTGCCTTTTTACCAAAGTGAATCTCCCTGTAAGCTGCTGGAACCCAGACCTCACACACCTCTGTAACTGTTACTGTTTGGGTGTGTGCCACCTGTCTTTTCTCCCTTCAGAGGGATCTTCTACATACCACTATGAAGCCAGTTGGACAGTGTATATAAGTGTGTGTGCACACATGTGCATGATATGCATTTTATCCGTTGCACATCTGTGTGACTGTTTTGAATTTTTCTGGAAATACTATTACATTTGTGCAGTTTTCCCTTTGTAATATA
Source organism: Tautogolabrus adspersus (assembly GCA_020745685.1). Classification (NCBI taxonomy): domain Eukaryota; kingdom Metazoa; phylum Chordata; class Actinopteri; order Labriformes; family Labridae; genus Tautogolabrus; species Tautogolabrus adspersus. The sequence goes on along the minus strand of CM036546.1, from coordinate 7,283,578 downwards.
CTGCGAAATGACTGGAGCTGGATAAGTCTTAAAAGTAAATAAATGCACAGAGAAGGATTCACAAATATTTGATGATTTACATACAAATGACTTATGAATTCCCTGATTCCCTGTTGGGGGGAAAAAACGCATTAGTGGACGGCGGAGGAGTCTCGAAAAATCCCTCACACAAATGCAGTGAAGTTCACAAACCACAAACACTTCATAAATGCAGCTTAAACAGTTTGTATATAAAGTCACGAGAACCAGGTGTGCTTTTAAAGACACTTTCAAATACTTAAAATTCATTTTTAATGCATATTCATTACACATATTGAGAACTAAAAATATCTGTTTGTGCGTCAGAAACACATTTGTGAATCTTTTTTATATAAATGTTGATTTTTTTCTACATTTATATAAAAGGACATGTTTTTGAAGGAGCAATATGTAACTCTGACACCTAGTATTTAAAATGGGTAGGCTACTGCAGTCCATATTCACTAGAGTCAAGGTGCACGCAGGTTGCCATGTCGCGCACACGGAAGCTTCAGTGTTTAGCCAGCTCTGCATCGGTCTTGAAACATTTCTGCTTTCTAACCTCTCTCCATTTTTAAAAAAGCATCTCCAGTATTTATCCTAATTTGACCACTTTTCTGATCATGGAGATTATTAGAAAAATGTGGAGGCTTTTTAGGTCGGGTAGAATCAGTTATATCTGAACCAGTTCGCTTGCCTGCTTCCATTGCTGCAACACCTGTTGGTTAGTCGTTTGCCTGGCTGACCAAGTGCCGCCAAAAACAGCTGTGTTGGGGTGCCTTTAAACCGCCTACCTCTCTGGTAAAAACAAATACAGACCATTGGTTGCTGCACTGTTGTCAGAGAAGCCAGCACATCAACATAGCATGTGTCCTTAATGTCTGATGATATAGTAAGGTCATTTCATGATTTAATTCAATACATATCTTACATATTGGTCCTTTAAAGAGAGCCATTTATAGCCTTACATATTTTTGTGAATCCTTCTGTGTGGGTTCATTCTTTTTGAGATTTATCCTGCTACATAGAAATATGTTATAAAAATAGCAACAGCAGAAGTAAAGACAATGGTTTCTTCTCTTTTTTTCTGCTCCTTTTCCCCATGGATAAAGTGAATGCCGATGAATCTGACTTCACAAGTGCTGTACTTCACATACTGTACCTTCAGAACCAGGTCAAGGCTGGCTGTGTTCCTGATTGTAAGGCTAGTGGTAAAAATGTATGACGAAATAAGGATATCAAAGGGAAAAAACAATATGTCTGTCAGAACCTTGACACATCGACAGCCCTAATGGAGAGGTAAAGGTGGAGATTAGAGGAAGGGCTTAAAAAATCCAAACAGGGAAGTTGAATAAAATACTGTAGAAATTAAAGTGAAATGAAATCTTTGATGATTTGTAATTGCATACAAGAACTGCTGGCATGGAGACATGACCATACATGGAAATTCAGCACTCTGCTGCTGCTGATTGGGTTGAGTGCAGCTGCACCCTGTTCTAAAACACCTGCACATTGTCTTGTATCACAAACCTGATGAAGCAATGCAGACGAAACACGTCTTTTGATTGAGTATGCAATTCAATACAAAGTATAAGTAATTCAGCCCTCTTGTGTTCTGTGAATCTTCTCATTAACTGCAAACTGTTTACCAGTAAGAAAAATCTTATTTGAATGATTAAGATTAGAAACATTTGAATTGAAAACATGCTTGCATTGCTGCATGGAACCAGAGATTGGGCACAAGTCACTTTTTGGAAACTGAAGTTAAGTCTCACGTCTTTTTGGGGGCAAGTACAAGTCAGATCTCTTCTGGGTTTAATAGATATTAAGAAAATGAACATTTTCCAAGCAGAGCAAAGCCAATCCAGCACTTGCAAGTAGGTTAACTAATGTGAAAATACTGAACAACACAACCCTATCTATGTTAAGTTATATGTTGTTTTCTTTCATTCACACACACTCAAATGTCCTGCCCCACCCATAAACAGCTGTATAAGAAGGGTCATGTGACATCACGTGCATTAACAGGAGGTACGTACTGAAGGACCTCTCTCTCTCTGTCTATGATAACCTGCAGAAAACATGTCAGGCGCTATGTGCAACACATACATAGGGTACAGAGTGATGGGAGGTCATTCACTAGTGGATGGTTTTCTTTTACGAATACAAAAATAAAAAGGGTGTGTTTGCAGTCTTATGACCAAAAATGGAAAAGATGCCATACTGGAGGAGCTGATCAGGCCATTATCATGCACCTCTGACACTGCAGGGCAAACAATGCGCGGCGTGAAATTCGGCACAACTTAAAAATCAGTTGTGCGACTCAAAAATAGGGTCTCAAAAGGCCTGAAATTGTATTTTGTGTGCATTTACTTTTTTTTCCACTTGCATCACTTGCCCTCCAGCATGCTGGCTAGCAGACAAAAGGTGTTATCTGGCTTCACTAACCCTAACATAAGAGCTCGTGCTCAACACTCATATGAAGCTGGTTATCAACCTGATAGGTAAACCCAGAGTTTCCAACAAAGCGTTCACATAAAAGGGGCGATGTTAGCTTCATACAACCTATCAGAATCATCACTGAGTGTGCCGTCAGCAGATCGTCATATCTAACAAACTCTGAACAAACTATATTAAAAATGTGAAGAAGTTTAAGACAAACAGGCTCCCAAAGACTAAAGTTACAAAGCTGCAGCAACAAATGCAGAAAAAAGAAAAAATCGGCGAGTTTTAATGTTCAAACTACGGCTTATTATATATATATATTTTCCCATCTTTAGTTCATCTTAGAACTGACGATTATAAATGTTTTTTCTCTGAACTGAATGTGTTGCTCTGACTCTTTCATGTGGCGAGTAGAACAGTTAGAGCTTTGAACTATATTTTCATATGAATGTTTAGGGTCTCCATGCCGCTCTGTTTGTGATCGTCAGAGCTGCAGCTGAAATATAACTTCTCAAAGAAGCTATTCGTTATTTTACATCTTAAAAACACAACTAAAAGGCTCCGGTGTTTTTTTCTGTCTCTGTTGAAGGATGAAGGATGATATCAGTTCAAAAATAATCATTAACTTTAAGGATGTACAATCATACGGGACACATGAAGTGTTTGTCAGTTTTTCTCCCTTCTCCCCTCTCTCCATCAGCTCCGGGAGCTCCACGATCAAGAGATCTGATTGGTCAGTGGGCAGAGATTTTCACAGGTTGATCTCTTATCTCTAACATAACCTGCTCCGGAGATGGTTAGGTGTGCAGCATAAGTTACCGTGGCGATATACCCAGGTAACAAGTAAACCAATTTGAAGGCCTGAACCCAGGGTTAACCCTGAAGTTACCTCGTTAACCCCAAATCCTGTTTCATAGTACAGGAACCAGACCTCTTCTCCAGATGCTCTGCAGTCATTAGGGGGGCTTGAGTCCAACAGAAAGTGCTAAATGCCTCCATTCAGCTGACTACTTCCAATTAGGAAATAAATGCATACTTCTGACAAGTTTCTAACTAGACCAAAGTCATTAAGAAATTAGGCCTGCAACTGGCACAAAATGAGAACAGTGAACTTGCCATTTGTGAACATGATTGGATATGGTGCTGGTGTAGCATTCAATTCCCAGTGTGAATCATTTTCCCAGCCTACACGTGTGCTCATGGTTTCCAGGTGTGAAAATTGCATTTCCGTTGTGTTTCATATATACTAAATGTTGAACTGATTAAACTTCTTCCCCACAAAGTAATGCAGAGGAGTCACTGGAGAGAACTCGTGACTGTGTGTGAGAAGAGTAGGAGAGACAGTCGAGTGTGTCAAATCACCTTCAAAAAAAAAGAAAAGAAGTGTGTGCACACATACAGCACTTCAATCAAGCAAATTGCAAGGCTGCTTTAATTCCTATTACTGAATGTCATTAGTTAAGTATTGCAGCTATTGAAAAATGTAAGATCCATTCCATGAATTCCTTTTAGTGAAAGTGCAATTAAAGAAATTCTTGTTTTTATTTCATCAGTATTGAAGTACTGAGGTGTTTCTGTCGGTGTTTTTCTGGTTATCAATGTGCTTTTAGAAATAATTACAAAGACACGAATGTAGTTCTTCTTCTTTTTGTTTATGTATCAGATCAATGGAGATGATCTGACAAGTCTTTTTGTAACCTTTGCTGAACTAATGGAAACATTCCTCTATTTGTAAGGAAAGTGTTGTATTGATTTCCATCTGCGTTGTGGATTGACCCCAGCAAACGAGCAGTGAGATTCACCATGTTGATGAGCAATTCACAAATATTCCCCTCTGTGTTTTTGAGTGAAATGTGTTTAATTGATCCGACTGCTGCTTCTTTGTAACAAGCCACAGTGTTTGTTTGACTAAGCAATAAGAGCTCTCAATCAATCCATTCTGATTGGCCTGATTGTCCTCACCTGTGTCTGATTACCTCTGTGTCTATTAAGGGTGGATTCGGATTGTCCCTCTTATCCCCTTTCACTAGTCACTTTACCGTAACCCCGGGGAAAATGTCATGAAGTTAAGGAAAGATGTTAGGAGAATTCATAAAGGACTAAGGGAAAGGCGGTAGCGTTGTTCTGACAATCCGACCGCATTTCCACTAGGCTGCATAAATATGCGATGGTTAAGGCTAATGACGTGGGTCTGCCGTGGTGAAACTATAATTTTCTGAAAAATTGACTACTAAAAGCCCATCTTAAAAACTTTCCCCTGTGCCTTCTTACCGGTGAAATAATCCTAATTACCACGAGGTTGGAATTAAAATAAAATGAATAAAGGCACCAGCTGGCTACGAGTAACAAAAGTGAAACCAAATGGTTGTCACATTGAGAATGGTTGCTCAATCTTACCTTCCTGTCCACTCATAGGTGAACATCAATCCAAATAAGTATGATTGTATGAAGTGAATTGTTACATTTACGAGAGATGTACATAATGTTTTAGGCATACAAATGTTCAACTGCACAAAGCGTTCTTAAGTGACTGAAATATGTCATCTGGCTAAAAATGATCCCTTTTTATATTATTGCAATGGTAACTTGCAGGATCTGCGTCCCTTTTTCGGTCATCGTGAGTTTTCGTGAACTGTTGGATGCGCGAGTCGCTTTAAAGGTTGCGGCCGCAAGGAATTGTGAGACGGCATTATCTCCTCTCCTTTTGTAAAGGATGGTCCGGTGTATCCTGTGCTAAAGGAGGTTATAAAGGAAGCACTGACACACCTTTCCTTAGCTTTTAGAGAATTCGAACAGCTCTTATCATGGCTGCCACTTAGATGCTTCCGGGTCATTAAACTCAGTTAGAAACCTTCCTAAGCAAAAAAGACAATTCAAATGCACTTTTAGTCTCAGTGTTCCTTCCCTTCTGAGTCACTTCACACGTCTACCTGCCTCAGTTCTTGTCTCACGTGTTTCCCTGTTGCCGTTTGTTTTCTCCTTGTGTCGTTTTGTTAGATTTTGATGGGTCTTGTTCGTTTTAGAAATTAAGCACTTGGCTCCTCCTCTTTGCCTTTTTACAATCAAGGTGAGAAAAGGCCTGGGTGAGGTTTCCACATGTACTGTAAATGACAATGCTGTGAGCTATAGAAATGCAAATGTTTTGACAGACAGAGCTCGCCCGACAACCAGTCAGCCACTTCTCATTTGGTGGAAGCTTTAGCTGTATGTTAGGACACAAACACTGAATCTTCTCAGAGGAGCTCCTAAATTGGATTTTTAAGCCAATTATTATTATCATGTAGACATTATGTTTGGTGTCAAAACCATGGATAAAATATATTACTTGTGAGGAATGATTACTTTCTTATAAGATGAAGGTTCTCTATGTTATTACCACAGTGAGATGTTTCTGGATCAGATTAATCTAATAACATAAAGGATCAACCTTTTACTATTCTTTATATCAATTTTTACAAAAAAAGGATCTGGTAATTAAAGGAGCAGGCTTTTAGAGACGACTTGTCTGTTTACTTTGTCTCTCTCTGTTTTATCCATGGTACCTGCACAGCCTCAAAGTGTCAAAACATCATGGTAATCAACTGAAGAAGGACAGAGTTTTAGCAAAGAATAAGAAAACGTATGCTTCAGCCGCTCCACACATGGAGGTCGAAGCTTTTCAGAATGACCTTAGACGTTCAAAATGTAATTCAGTGGACTCCTTCTCTCAGACAAGATGGTTTCGATGCACTGGCAATTCGTTGAAACGTGAGTCCTTTGTACCAAAACAAATTTATCTTAAGTGATTCGTGTGCTCCAGTACTTTCTTTGGATCCTGCCTGAGAGAAGGAGTCCACTGAATTATAACATCAAAGGAAATAATTTTACCTGGCATCCATTTCTTGTTAATGGTGAGGACAAAATTCCTTTTTTGTAATATAATAGTGGCTTAATAGTGGCTCGAGTCTGAAGTTATTGAAGAGCTGAACTTCCACCAAGAGCTCACTTCCTTAAATATAACATTTATATATATATATATTTAAATTACCCATTTAAAAGAAAAAAATATTGCACACTACTCTTGCTAGGCATCACCAATTTATTAATAAATGTATTACTAAACTTGATAGCTAGCAAGGATTTTTCTTTTCAATGTGATTGTTTGATGTCCTATGCACCTACTTCATGAGATTGTTGGATGTGCGAACACCTCCTTTAAAAAATGCAACTGCAGTAGACAATCATCCCTCAATGCTCACATATCAAAACTAACTGGCACTGAGAAATTAGTCCATGCATTTATTCCAAGTAGCTAAGATTACTACAATGCTATAGATGCAGGGCTATCCAAACAATCAGTAGAACCAACCAAAATGCAGCATTCAGTGTCCTGACGCGTTCATGGAAACTTGAACACTCCACTCTTCAAAACACTTCATTGGGTCCTCATTCAATACAGAATCACTGTAAAAATAATTGTAGTACTCCATAAAGGACTGTTTCGTCCCTCAACCACCGCCCGACGCCCAGCCTCCACCATCGGACTGTGTCGTCCCTCAACCACCGCCCGACGCCCAGCCTCCACCATCGGACTGTGTCGTCCCTCAACCACCGCCCGACGCCCAGCCTCCACCATCGGACTGTGTTGTCCCTCAACCACCGCCCGACGCCCAGCCTCCACCATCGGACTGTGTTGTCCCCACAACCATTGCAGTCCTCATGCACCGCCTGCTCCGCCCCACCTAAGCGGCAAGGAAGTGTGGACAACAGGAGCGTGAGGAATATAAATCTTGCCTGCATATTATCCCATAAGCTCTTTTGTAAAGCATCTCGAGATAACACTTGTTATCAATTGGCTCTATACAAATAATGATTGATTGATAAAGCTCTCAGTGGTTCAGTTCTCAAGTACAGGCTACTATCTGACCCTGACCCTCATGTCATCAGATGAAGGTCTTTAATCAATGCCCAGAAGAGGACTTAAGTCCAGTCAGGGAGTCTTAAGTAACTGAGGTGATTCTCTCTGGAACAAGCTGCTTTTTTTTTAAAGTTATTTATTGGCCATTTTGCCTTAATTGGATAGGACAGCTTAAGAGAGATGACATGCAGCAAAGGGCCGAGATCAGATTCAAACCCACAGCCGCTTCAAAGAGGACTATAGCCTCACATAGAGCGTGCAGCAAAACTGCTAGGCTATCAGCGCTCATCAATTTCTACTTTAAAACTTAAATCAAACCCCATCTAATCTCCAAAGCATACCTGCATTGTTTCTTTAAACATGAGCATTTGTGTGTCTTTTTTTGTCTGGCCACTCCAAACGTGCTCAAGTTGACCATCTTTCAACTTTTCAAAAAGGTGCCGTTGACGTCACCAACTCTCTTCTCCAAATGTATGATATTCCCTTTACTTTTGCCGCCTCTGGATCGTGTCTTGTAACCACATCCTGTTTGCTCCGTGTCTGATCGGGAAATAAACGATCTAAAAAAATTAACAAATAGTAAAAAGTAACGGAGCCGTGTCGGTCATACAGCGCTTTTCTTCTCAGCACACAAACGCTCCATGTTAGCGATGGGTGGACACAGGGCCTCATATATAAAGGCCCACAGGTCGCTAGAGCAGGCGACCCATAAAACCGAGAGTACTCACAATGGTGAGTCAGAGTTTTACAGTTTGTTATGCACGTCAAGGATGCATGGTGGGCTGTATCAACCATACACACACATACCCAGTCCCATGCCCTAATATCAAGAAAGTTCAGAGAAACACCAATGACAATATTTAAAATTGGATTAAGTCTTATTTCTAATGCTTTATATGCTAAATACTACATACAGGTCTATTTTTTAGAGTAACTGTTTTGGATTTGGGTTTTAAGTGGCTTAAAAAACAAAACAAATATATAGTTCTATTCAATGGCATTCACTCAGTCTGGCAGCACCCAGGACCAATTGCTACAAACACCAATTTGCTTTGGTTTAAAGAAATAACTTTCTACAAAGATGCAACAAAAGACACCTGGGTAATACCCCCGTCTGTGTCCAGGGCCGTTTTACTCTAAAATCTAATTTCAGCTGTCTCCACTGAGTGATACTGACTGAGGGAGCTGGCTGAAGATTGGCACCAGTAACAGTGCAGCTAATGCAGGAGAGAGAGCTTTACTTTACACATTTACACTGTAACCATGGTGCTAATAATGAAGGTATTTCACTTGTGGTATGTATCCTTATCAACATTGCTTATGTCAGTAGTTTGTCATTTCTTCATCTGTCACTCATAGTTTTTATATAAACCTCATCCACTCCATCATTTCACTCTAAAACAGCAGCTGTCATTGTCCAGGTGTTGGCAGAAGCTATGTTAATGGGTAAAAGAACCAAAGGTTAATTGTTGTCCTCCCATACATAATGGCTAAGTGACAACCATGTCACACTGATGGCAACACATACAACCCTTTCAATAATTCACAATAGCGCACATGCATGCCCATCATTTAATGGCGCACTCACACTAGGCAATCCGTACTGTGCTTGAACACATTTGACCCCCAAAGTCCAGTTTGTTTGTTTGACACTGCATTGGCCCTAGCTTCATTGGAAGAGGAGGGCTTCTTCACTATTTATTTGGTTGAAGAAAAAAAATCTTAAACCCATAAAATGTATCCATAATAATATTTTATTTTAAATGATTGATTTTCTAAGTAAGTAGCCATTTAATATGAGTGATAATGAGTGTGAGTGGCATACTATCGTGGAGAAACTGGGCCTGGCTCACCTTGTTGGGGTTCCATTCCGAGCTAACAACCAGCTCATTATACTTTTTCCCTCACTTATTACATGGTCTGGGTGATAACTCGATTCTGATTTGCTAAAGGGAGTCACGTGGGTGTCCATTAATTTTTGAAGTATGGCTACGTATGGAAGTAGTTCAAGTTAAACAGTCTGTTCACTGTTCCAAATGAATGTGCTGCAGACAGTATCTAAGATGAGTAACCATAGCAACAGGGATGCACACAAATCCTGCATGTAAGATTTATTGCAACCAAATAACAAACTACATACAACAATAATTTAGTTTAGCCTATTTGGTGAATACAAAAACTTGAATGACTCGTAGTGCAACTTTACTGCCTACCCCTGCGTGTCGGACGGTTCAGGTCATCCATTAATTCCTGATAATGGACGTCACGTTGAGTATTATCCCTAACTTGTATCTTTGAAATGTATTCTGATGGCCTGGTCAGTGTTTCTGTTCTCTGAGTCGGACTTACCTTGCTGAGTGGAACAGACAGTTTGTAGTGACATCAGCGTGACAGCATTTTTTTGTGGGTGGGGTTTAGATAAGTGTTCAAGGTAGCAGAAGGCTTTTTTTACTGCCACACCAAGGGCGTTTTTACATTCGGCATGATTGTTTCGTATCGTCCCTGAGCATGATTGCTCCCTCCTCCCCGCTTGTCTGTGTTCACATGAGTAGCATCGTTCCGTGCCCAGGTACACTTGCATATGTACACAGTTCGATACAGCAGGTGTCAGTATGCAGATAGTTGGTTTGCAAATCCGCCAAGAAGAAGAATTAAGAAGAAGCAACAATGGCAACCACTCGCGGGCTGAGTCTATCCTGCTAACTGTGGAGGTTTTTGTTATTTCTAAGATGCCAACAACCCTTCTCTCCCTACTACATTCAGCTTAGAAGACGAAATGGGCCGTGCTGCGGATACAGCAGTTTTCGAAGCGACAGGAGACAATTTGAATTACATCATAGTGGTCCACTTCCTTGTTTGAGCACGGTTGCCTTAACATCTTCCGCGGACCGTACTCGAGTACACATGAATCGGCTCAAGACCCCCCATCAAGCCGAATCGGGCACAGTGATCAAATAAACCGGACTTTGGGGTTAAACATAGTGTGATCGTGGCCCGCGTCCCTAATGTGAAACCACCCTAAAGGGCCTTTCAGATAGGACGCGGTGCACACTGAGCTTGCTGCGGAGTTGGGCGCAGAGCAAAATGGGAGAGCGAAGACGAAAGTAGCTTCTGCCACAGCACTATGTAGGCCTATGTGTCCACTATTGAGGAAAAAAAGCCGGCAAGGAAATGTGCGCTTGCGCGGAACAACACAATGCATAATGAATGTGTTTGACAGCGGCGCGCACCGCCGGCCGCGTCCTATCTGAAAGGCCCTTTAGTGATGGTTTTCGGTAAACATCCTAGAATTGTGCTGGGGTCTAGAAGGTTAACAAATTACATCGTGAACACTGAGTTTGTGATCAAGCCTTGAATAGCAACTCAATGATCAAAATTGATCTCCTACAGTAGAAAAAGAAGTGAATGATTTTTGCTATGTGCTGAAAGACACTAACTCAGTAAGTACTACACACTGTACAAACAACAACAGTGCTAACTAATTAATATACATCTCACAGTTATTGCAAATCATGGACAAGGATTCCAATAAGAGCTATTTTTCTTAATTGCAAACACAAGGTCAGGACATATCCAAGGTCAGCAGGGTTTGTTCATAGAATCACAAAAAATTGCAAAAAAAAGGTTTGAAGCGTGGAATACTGAGGGCAGAAGTGAGGCAATTTATTGTTTCCCTCAGCAACCTTCACTATCTGATTTATCTGCTATATCAGAAAAGCTGTGCCAGTCACAAAGTGCATGATGAAAATGGCAGCAGACACCTGCTTTTTTTTAAAGATGGATAAAAATATTGTTTTTGGATTTGCAACGAGCAGAGTTGAGCACTTCTAATCTGCAGCTGGATTTTATTAATATCACCACGTGAAATGTGCAGTGAGCGATTCATCTGTCACTTCACACAAAATATTTTGTGATTTATTTAATTTATTTTGCTACATGATAGAGGCAAAAGATGTTTCACTTTTTAAACAACAATATCTAACTTTTACACCTTAAAATAGTAGTTTCAATGTTGATCTAATATGGCAATATTTTTTTACAGGGAGAATGGTGTCTCTCCCATTTCCACAGAGCACGTTGATTGCCCGTTTAATGCCATATAAGGGAACAGATGACGGAAAAGAAAGAGATTTAGGAAGGGGATGGAAAGGAATAAATAAAGTTTTCATTTAAATTCATTCAGTGTTTTTCTTGTCCAATATTTTTTCATTATTAAATGTTAAATATCCTTTTTTTAAATGTGCTTCTGCTATTGTATCCTCTACCTAAAAGCAATGACTACAAGTGGAGCTGTCCATGGTCCTGAATCCTACAAACATTGAGCCCAATATGTCAGTTTGTACATGTTGTACATGCTATTGAACATGGATTTCTTTCTTTTATCTTTTTTTATGTTTAAGATCTGATACTTTTGCTTTATTAACACATTCACAACATTTTAATCTACTATGTTTCTTTTGTGAAGCACATTCAAATTAAGAAAATTCATTTTATGTGAGAATGTGCGCGCCATAGAACATGTTTATCACTGAGTCATGTTCTGTGCATCGTTATGTATTACTGATGAAGCTTTTAGTGAAGCACAGTGATTGAACTTGTTTGTCGTTGTTCTCATTATCATAATAAAAGTATACATATACTTTTTATAGACTTCATTCAAAGTAATTTTTTATAGGCATACAAATGTGGAATTGTTGCTGGGGTGTTTGAAGGTCACAATAGTAACGTAACGTTAGGGGTGTAATAGTCTGTACTCATCCCCAAATTTGGCCAACAATGGTCACTTAAGTCACTTATTAAGTATTGTTTTGTTTTTTTCATTTTTTATACTTCATGGTGAAACCAGAGAGACTGCAAAGGCCAGTCCATCATCTTCAACAGACACATCTCTATTGCCAGTCTAAGTAGAGTCAGAAGCAGCAGTACGCTGGAATCCGTGTGGGTTTAAGTTTGTTTCGGTTTGGCTTCTCTCCGTCAGAGGTGTGTTAAGCTGCCGCTGAAGACACCACATTTCCTTATCTTTCATAATAAGAAGCGTTCCAACAACATCATACAGGGGACTTTTATTGTTTTTTATTGTTTTTCCGGGAATAAAATGTGTTTGTCTTGAATTAACTGAGATTTAGCGGAGCAGTGTTTAAACCGATGTGGAGATTTTTAATTACACTGTAGGGAGTTACAGTATTTATAGCCACTGCATTGACCACAAGTCAGAGTCAAAGCCACAGCCTCTTAATAATCTTGGACTTAGGACAAGGGAGTCATGGGTTTAAACACACCTTTATCAGGTAGAGCAGTTGTAATGGAGATGCAAACCCGAGCTGCACTGGACTCAAGTGACATAGAGTCAAGCCTTTCCAGCACTGACTTTGTGAAAGTCCCAGACAGACTCAACGACAGACTTAATTTTGTTATTTTCTTCTGAAACATGGAGAGAGGAGAATACAAGTTAACCTCATAGCTGTGCCACAATTCCCTTTCAATGTAAACACTTATACCCACTCTGACAGGAGGAGGCGGAGCCCTTTGATGAGTGAGTGTGGGACCACTGGCTCTGCTCTGCGTGTCAGAGCAAAACAAGCATAGGACCAGGGGATTAGATCTGAGCTGTTGTCTGTCACAAATCACTACGTAACACTACTTTCATTTACCCGCCACTGTTGCCAGTAGGTTGAGCAATCCGTGTTGCCTTGTGTATGAACTAAAACCAAAAATGCGTATTTAAAGCGGTGATCATGGTATGGCAAAAATCCATGATACAGCAGAACATAATACCTGTGAGGGTATTGATATTGATTAATAACGGCTCATTCTTATGATGTTATGAGCAAGCTAGATGAAATAGCCTTCGTGTGCCTTCTGTTTCGTAAAAACATGCTAGGGATATGTAAGCAATCAATAACATTACCAACTTTGGGGAAACCAGCAACAATATCTAATGCTAGTTTTGTAGCTAGTTTCCTATTTATTTTGTCTATATTTTTATGATCTCTTCATTTAACATAAAGTCCTTTTAATAATCTCAATGCATGATGGCGTATGGCTGTGTACCTGGGCTCTATGAAGCTCATAGACACTGATAGATATATGGAAAGAACCAGATGTAAGAACCTAGAGTGCTGAAAAGTAGTTTCTGTCATGGTTTTGGTCTTTGGTTTTGTATTTCTGAGTTTAGGTTCATGTTTTAATTTCTATCCTCGTGTTGCTTGTTTCTCTTGTGTGTGTTTATGTTTCCTAGTTTGGTCTCAGTGTTACCTGTTTTATTTTGTAATTCCTGATCTTGGTGTTTCCCTTGTGTTTCCTAGATTCGTCTTTAGTGTTTCCTGTGTTACTTTGTATCCTTGTATCCTATGTTGTCTGAATTATTGTTACATTCTTGAGTTCTGTGTGTCTTCAGTGTTTTATGATTTAGTCTGTAGCCTCCTCAGTGTTTCCCTCCTGTCTGATTGCCCTGATTGTCTTCACCTGTGTAACTAGTATCACCTGTGTTGATTACCCCTGTGTCTATTTAGTCTCTGTGTTTCTTCCCCTCTGTGTCAGTTCATTGTTTTGTCAAATGTTGGTGTTGGATGTTCGTTCCTGTTTCCCGTGTTTCCTTGTGGCTCCTTGTTTTTTTTTACATTTTGGATTTAGTAAGTTTTGCCTTTTGCCTTTTAGTTTAAATAAATCTTTTGTTCATCTGCACTTGGGTCCTCCTCCTGTTTCCGGCCGTGACAGTTTCACAATGATAGATACAAGGTGGCTTCTTTGACTGGCAGGCTCAATTTTGCCATATCATCAAAAACATTAAAGATAGTTTGACCAGGGAACCTGTCACTGTGAATGATTTCACTGTAGGTTAACTCAAAAAGTGATTTTCTCCTTTTGAAAACCTGCCCAAGAGTACACCTGGCATTTTAATGTCAGCACCTGGTTAAAATGATGGCTTCCATATTTACTCCAAAGTCTGGACTTAAAACGGCCTATAAATATTGTGCCTCAGTTACCTCCAACTTTCTGCAGACGGTAATATTTTTGCTCACCTACTGCAGGTGATTCAGACAGTTTTTGCTATGAGGCTTATTTCTCAAAGGGGCCACTTCTGTCTGACATTAGTGCATAATGCCTCATTTGAAAATGTGAAAGCAGTAGCACAAGTAAGGATTAGTCAACCCTTGCATGCACTTCGAGAATTACCCAGTGTATTTTTTTGTTTCATTTGCACAGGTTAAGCATGTGCAAAAGCTGTGAAACATCCTTTTTTTGAGATTCAGACCTTATATGTGGGAAACACTTTGCTTCAACACTTTGCTGTGAAAGATCTGCAACTGTCAAGAGAAAAGAGAAGCAAAACACTGAGCGAAATAGCTGCTTCTAAAAGTTTGGTTTAGGTTCTGACTATTTGTCTTTGGTCTAAGATTTATTTGTCTGTTTGTTGTAAGCACGGTATGGAAGCGCACTGCATTCACCAATGAAAAATAAAGTTAGACACATAATCTCATAATTATGAAAAAATCATAATTAAAAGATCAGGAACTCATAATTATGAGAAAAGATCACGCACTTATGCTAGGATAAAACGGTGAGCAATTATGGCGCTACCGGACTCTTTTATTTTCTACTCGGAATGGGACACTCGGAAATATTAATGTTGCTTAATGATGATGGCATTCATATTAGTATGTCAACACTGCTTACCATGAACTACTCATTTTGAGAAAATGTGTCTATTGTTTTTTTTTGGTGAATGCATTGCGCTTTCATAGCATGGCACCTACTTAGCCTCAATTTGAATAACCGAAGCGCTTAAAGAATTTGCAGCATTAATTAACAGTTGCTACACTTGCCCAGCCATCTCTGGTTAAGCTTGGAAAATGCATAGGAATGCATGAAATGCATTTTATTGTTCCCATTTCCTCACCAGCTCAGGTTGGTTGTGGAGAGTATTCCTGCTTGCAGAATTTCCCTTCCGAGACATCTTTTTTCTCATCTTTGCTTTTGTCTGAGGGGGGAAAAAAGTTGGAGAAAAAACTACAACAGAAGTCAAAATACTGGGTCCTCCTCCTCCAGTGTCCTGCTCTTTGATTCATCATGAAAAACATTACAGCCCAGAGGATGATACAAAGCAGACTGCAGGAGGCAAAAAAAAAGAAGTGCACTTGCTGTGCAGGGTGTTCAAATCAGCAAGCTATGGAGCGCAAAAAAAGGCAGAAATAAGAAGGTTTGTCTGCTGGCTGAAGATGTTGACTTGTTCTGTTAACATCCTGCAACAAGTTCTTTCTAACAATGTTTGCAACAAAAATACTTTATTTCTACCCTTTTGTCATAAAAACAGCAAGCCAGAATCAGCTTTTTGGTCAGGAAGATAATGCAGTATGATCAGGCTTTACAATCTGAAGAACATGTAATACATTGTAAATGGACTGTGATTTGTTAGTCTTCCAATGACTTAGAGCACTTTTCATGTCACTTCACGTAACTTCTGTGAAATGTGTTATTTCCAGACTGCGTAAACATACATACTAGACCCAACACATTTCTCATTGACATATTAGTGTAATGTTGAACACGTTTGTTTCGATTTCTGATGACGCGTGTGAAGCACTTTGAATAGCCTTGTTGCTGAAATGTGCTATATAAATGACTTGACTCGACTCTTTATTCACTGAGGATGGAAGCTGCTATGGAAAGTGCCAATCTTCCCATCAGTATTGACCGCTAGGATGAATGTGTAACATTGTACACATAAATACAGCAGAAATCAAGTATATCCTCTGTAAATGTCTCTCTGAGTCATGACTGTCTACAATGAGTGCGAGTCCCGCCAGCTGTATTGTTGTCGGAGCCGTGTGTACATCATGTTTACATAGACGGGACGGCCTTGTGTAAGAAGAATAACATACTCTCTGCTTATTTGGATATCACGTAAGTGTCTTTAGATCTCGGTCATTCCGTGTCAATTTATTAGCAATATGAAGCTATGAGTTAACTAAAGTGTGCTAACATTAGCCTGCTAACGCAACAATGCAGGACACAGGTAATTGAGGCTCGAGCAAAGGACAATTTTGTCCGCCACTTGCACTAACTCATTCATGTGAACACGAGTGGAGAGGTGTTGGAGGTGTGCTGCTGGTGGAGAGCGGAGGCTTCACTATAGTAGAGATGTCTCAAAAAAGCAGTTTGTTTTGGTTTAGTGCTGGTGCTCAAGGGCGACAACATCTGGATCAAAAAGTCGCACATTCTTACTTGTAATATACTCTCACATCCCACAGACACTGGCCCATATTTTCTGTGTCATACATTTTCAAGAGTTCAAACAAAGATAGTATTTTCTTAAGTTTGGAAAGTCTTTTGTTTTCTCCTTCAGTTGTACTCGCCGTCACTGTGCCCCTAGACACAGCATGCACTAGTGGGTGGGGCTTTATCTCTCCTCCAGGGCTAACTGTGGGAGAGGGAGGAGTTAACGCGAAAATAAAAAATAAATGGTAAATTGAATTAAACTTATATAGCAATTTTGTAAATGGACTTGAGCTTGTATAGCGCTTTTCCAGTCTTCTGACTACTCAAAGCGCTTTAACACCGCAGGTCACACCTACACATTCACACACTGATGGCAGAGGTTGCTATGTAAAGTGACCATCAGAAGTAACTTATTCCATTTACGCTCTCATACGCCACAAACGAAGCAACGGGAGCAATTCAGGGTTAAGTGTTTTGCCCAAGGACACATCGGACATGTGGCTGCAGGAGCTGGGGATCGAACCCCCAACGTTCCAGTTGAGAGACGACCAACTCTACCAACTGAGCCACAGCCGCCCTAGTCTTCTGACTACTCAAAGTTGTTTTACCTTGTCACACCTACCCATTCATACATTGATGGCAGAGGCTGCTTTGTAAAGTGTCCATCAGCATTACCTTATTCATTAAAACACACTGACACGCCGCAACAGGAGCAACCTGGGGTTAAGTGTCTTGCACAAGGACACATCAGACTTGTGGCTGCAGGAGCTGGGGATGGAAGACGACCGACTCAACTAACTGAGCCACAGCCTCTCCAACATACTGCATGTTTGAGCCTCTGAGGGAGTTTGACTTCGCTCATAAGCAAGTAAGACTCAAAATAAAGGAGCATTAGTACCATAAATTATGGTGTAATAACCATTGTACATACTTTAGTACTTGTTTAAACCCAAAACATGACCTTTGTCTTTAACATGACAACAGTTTTTGTTTTCACTTACCCAGCTGTTGCTCATTTCCTTTAACTTTATTGACTGCTTACCCAACAAGGCTTTATTTTATTAACTAACCTGACTGTGGAACCACACACATGATACATCAATACTAGATTGGAACCTAAATTGTCAAAGAGCTTCAGGTCACCCACTGAGCTATTAAACGTGGTGAGCTTGGAGTGAGGATATGTTGTCCAGGGACAATCAATAAGCAGGAAAAGCTCTTTGCTTACAAAAGAAAAAGAAGTGAGTTTTTTCAGGTTGGGATCAGAGTGTAACTACCACTTGATGTTGAGTCAGAGTCCGTGGCTCTTCCTCTGCCTCCTCTGGTCCTTGGAATACATACACTATGCATTACAAAGCACTCTGAGATATTATTCTTTCTTGTAGGGGGGGGGGCTTAACTGCAGTCGGTCCACTCTGTGTGTGCAGTCACCATGGAAGCAGCTGCCCTATATTCCGGAGGGGATCAGCTGACAAGGTCACTGGGCTGATTGATGTTAGCCTCCAGAGTCCTTCCCTGTGCACAGGTTCATCACCAATCTCCATTTCTGAGGTGCTAGAGAGGAGAGCGCCTTTGGGGACGAAAGGCTCAGCTGTAATCCCCTTCGGACTTCCTGATGCCATCAAGGTGGATGTACTGTATTCATTCATTTGTAACTCTGGGGTTTGACATTCATCTGCACTGCTTCCTGCCCAACACAAAACTCTTACAAAGTGGAAGCAATTATGTATTTAAACCAGTGGTGGCTGGTGCATTATTCTCCCTGGGGCAATTTATGCTAACACATGTTGGAAATTGCCCTTAACTGGCTAAGAGAATTAGCAACAGGCTAACATAATTAGCACCAGGATAGCGGTAATTTTATCCTAAAGGAAGAATGTGCAACATTTTACACATAAACATAGCAGAAATCCAGTATATCCTCTGTAAATATCTCTCTGAGTCATGGCTGTCTACAATGGGTGTGATGCGCGAGTCCCGCTGTCTGTGATGCTGTCTGAGCGGTATTTACATCATGTTTACGTGGACAGGACGGCCAACCGGCTCGTCCCCTTGTGTATAATAGCTGTTTAAGTGAGGGACTAGAGAAAAGAAGAATAACATACTGTACTCACTTCTTATTTGAATGTCAGGTAAGCGTTTTTAGATCATGGTCATTCCGTGAAAATTAACAAGCAATGTGAACAGGCAAACTAAAGAGCGCTATACCAGCTCAAGACAAGGACAATTTTGTCCGCCGCTTGTGCTTAGCACTTAATTATGGTGCGTTCCAATTTGTAACTCCTTTTTGCAAAGGCGAGGGGAGAGGGGTCGGAGGTGTGTCGCTGTAGGAGCGCGGAGGATTCAGTGTGGCGGAGTCGCAGTTCCAGCGTTTTGGTTTCATGCTGGTGCTAAAGGGCGACATCTACCGGATCAAAAAGTCGCACATTCTTCCTTTAAGAAACAAACATTTACGTTTTTTAATGATGTTAAGGACAATAGATCATTGTTTGAAGTGAATAGATGCTAGGTTAGTTTCTTATCATCCCTACAATCTGTAAAGTTTTAGCTGTGTCATTGGTCAAAAGCCAGTGGCCTTTGGGCTAAATTAATTTAGTCGAAATAATCAGTGAATCCAGGGGCTGTGTCTTGGCAACTGTCACACATTTACAATACAGAAATGAAACAAAGTGGCTGCTACAGTGCTTGGGCTGAAAGGAAAAAAAAATCTCCCATTTGGAGATAGTGCGTACGGTTGTTATTCTAGGCTTCACCAAAGTTTAAAACAATCTGTTGTAAGTTATTTGAAGATTAATTTTCCTCATCTTTATTGTATGAGAAAGCGAGGGCTTAGCCCTGCTAGCCCATTTGTACCAGCCGTCCCTGACTCAAACGGTTCTGTGTATTGGCATGTGTGTAATCAGGCTGAAGCAGCATTACAACATTGCTGGGCCTACAGTCAAACCAGAGCCAGCATGGGAGGAATTCAGTGCAGTGCATAGACACCATCCACCAAAATAAACAGAGGGGATTACCTGAATAAATATCACTGAGTCTACTTCACTACAAGCACAGTATCATTCTGCATTTAATTCATAAAGACAAACTATTCAGACACACAGCATACACAGCAGTATGTTAAAATAATGATACTGTGCAGCTCTAGCTTCTTCCACCCCCCCACACACACACCTTGTCAGAAAAGGCACGTTTTCAGTCAAAAGAATTTAGCAACAAAGTCTTTACTTGAATTGTAAAAAAGCCACTCTTAGATCTGTAAAATTGAAAACATTCATGGTTTTCCTTCCTGAGGACACTCAATCGCAGACTGCATCTCAAAGAGATGTATTATCCAAAACATGAGAGAGCTGAGAAAGTGATTTTACAGTTGGCTTCTCCATTTGTATTAGCAACCCTAAAATCATTCTCCCCAAATATCTACTCTATTCTAACATTTCAGTTTTCAGCCAAATGAAAAAAGGGAACCCAGCTGATTCAAATGATGCATAATGTAAAATCTGCACCATAAAGATCCATGTGAAACGAGGAAAGACATCTGATTTGAGGTCTCACCTTGCAAATAGTATCACGCCCACAAGTTTATCTTATTTTCTTAAGAAAATTAGAATTTTCCTAGAATTTTCCTTCGACCCCAACCGTCCTGCAAATGTAGGACTGTGACGACTGTCACCCAAAAGGGACGTCTAAATCACATACATTCCTACCTGACTGTTCAGACCGAGGTCACAAAGCAAAAGTACAGATCTGTGTATTCATGATTCATGATATGAATGTGGCCTAAATCTGATTTGGAAAATATTTCAAACTGTCACTTTTGCCTTCGGTGATCGTAGCTTTTTTCATGTAGTTTGACCGTAGTCATAGATTAATTCATATTAAATTAAGACTGTTTCATAATCAGTAAAAATGTCATCATAGTAGTACAGTTGATTTCTTTATATCTGAATCCTCATTTGACTCGGAGAGTTGTGGCAGGAACTGGCCTCCTTTGTACCACACACTGTTTCTCTCACATGCCCACTTATTGTTGGAGCATTGTTAGAGCAGTGTCATCCCTTCTTTTGTGTTACAACACAAAGCACCAGCACCAGTGTTTTGTTGGTGTATCAAAGCCCACTGTCGCCCTTTCCATGTGGCTCCTTTTGGTTCGGAGTGTGATCTTGCAGCAGCCAGATGGCTTGTGTTATTCAAGGTCGGAGGAAAAAGGACAGATAAAATCCATGAGAAAGTATAATTGGAGACGTAGGAACTTGTCAGCAGCAGAATGTGCTTGCCTTTTGTTTGATTAAAAAACCATGGCCTGATGCTTCTCTGCATCAATTTAGAGTTAATAAGATATCATCGTGAATTATACAGCTTGAAAATTATACAGTGTGAAAAATACTCATTGTCAATTATGATTTAGGAGGAATGAACTGATTCTCCTTAACTTGTATAAAGATGATACCATCTGTGTCCAGGTTGGATTTCCTTGATGCACGCTATTCTCTTCTCTTTGGGATTCAACGTGAGGTAACTCATACAATCTAAGTTTTAATTATAGTCAAGAGTATTGGTGTTAATTACTCGTCAAAACTCACCATGTAGGAAATAGTTTTTCATCATGAGAGATAGGAGAACGTCTGGGTGCTTAAAGTTATATAGGAGGACTTTGCAATGAAACTGAACCAGGACATTTTTCAATGTACTGTCCCCTAAATCAATATCTATCAGCAAACTTAAATTAAATCGAGATTGAATCCCGGTTCCATCACCGGCTCTACGCTGGCCGAGTTCCACACACCATCCTAAAACAAAGGAAGGGAGGTTTCTTATTTGACTTTCCTAAAGACTCTCACTGGTCCAATCCAAAAAAAGTAAACTTGAGTTTGCAATTCTCCGTCTATAACAATGAAAGCTTGAACACACAATGCTGTTCCAGCTTGGATCTGGGTTGACACCTTTGGTTATTTGTTGTGTCCAAATACAGTCGCTGACGGACCGAGCTGTGCAGGTCTTACCTTGAACAATGAGGTGCACTTTTGTGGATTTTGGTTTCTTGTTTGTGAGGATGGAGCAGACATACGGCCCTTCGTCGTGGACGTCCACATTTTGGATCTCGATGCTGTATTCCGTGACCGCTGTGTTTTCCATCAGGATGACGCGAGGGTCCAGAGACCACTTCTCACTTCCAGCGAATAGGATGGTGGTGCGATTGAGCCATGCCACTCGAGATACTTTGCTGTCAACATTGCATCTGAAAGGAAGAAAGAAAAAACATTTTTTAGAGAGATGTTGGCCTTCACAAAATATCTTTGTCTCCTTTAAGCACCATGTAACCTCTGAAAAAACAACAACTGTAAAATACAATCAATTTGAAGTCCAGCTCTGTGTGTGGAATGCAATGACAGATATGTGTGCTGGCTAGTAGTTACAATTGTGGTAGTGTGACTGTGGAAGTGTCAATATGGAGCTTTTTTTCATGCTGGAGAGAGACTCAGTACAATAACATGATGTTTAAAAAGCTGACTTATTGTTTTAGTCCCTCTAAAACTGGACTTTTAAAATACATGTTAACGTATTAGTCCGACTGAAATCATACTTTGTTCGATTTTTTCGAAGATGGACTAACACACGAAGATGGTGCAGTTGGGGTCCAATTATTCTTGCATGTATACACTACACCTTAAATGGAAAATGGACTTGAGCTTGTATAGCGCTTTTCTAGTCTTCTGACTACTCAATGAGCTCTTACATCACAGGTCACACCTACCAATTCACACACTGATGGCAGAGGTTGCTATGTAAAGTGACCATCAGAAGCAACTAAATCCCATTTACACACATTAATACACCGCAGACGAAGCAGCGGGAGCTACTTTGGGGATAAGAGTCTTCCCCAAGACAAGTGGCTGCAGGAGCTGGAGATCCCCAGACACCAGACCTTCTGGTTGAGAGATGACCTACTCTACTAACTGAGCCACAGCCGTGGCCAAGACTGCACATGCTCCACACTTCCCGCTCTGGGCTTTGAGAAGTCAAACAGTATAAATGCGTAGAAGAAAGCTTGGAAGAAAACAAGACCAGGGCATCATCATGGCGAGTGATGGAGCGAGAACCACATATTTTTTTGACAGACGAGGAAACACACCTTATGTTGAGTTTGCTAGAATGTACAGAGCTGTAAAGTTGTCCATGTTTTCACTGTTGGACGTACAACCAGTTGACTGTTTTCTTACTAGTTCCCAGTTGTTGGTCATTTGGTCAGCCTAAAGAAAGTCCAATAGTAACTCGCATTACTGCAAAGGGAGTTTGTTGGTCTCTAAATGAAGTCGCCATGTGCTGGGACAAAGACAGTAGCCCAAATGAATGTCCTAATTGAGCTATAACTTCAGCTCAACTTAACTGTGCAGGTTAACATACTGACTTTGGCAGGATTTTAAAGAGACAGAACCCCCACAGACCAGGTGGACCAGAATCCTCCTCTACCTTGAAGCTCTAGTCTGATTAGCTGTCTCCAGTGCTTAGTCATATACATTAAAAATGACTGTACACTGAGACACCCTCTCCTCCCTCCAGACCAATAGTAATAGATACAAGACATGACTATGTAAATAAAAGACAGTGATAAAACATTCGCCATAAAGATTTTATTAAATGTATAAAAAATGAATATCAGAGACACACAGACACTAAGTGCTATTGTTCAGCAGCCTGATTGCCTGGGGATAAAACCCTTGAGGCAGTTGAAACATGTCTGACGCACTTTAAACATTTTCCTGAGGGAAGGTAAGAAAACAGACTGTGTACCGGGTGGGTAGAGTCCTTTAATCTTTAACACTTCATTTGAGATATGCCACATGCCAGCCTCCGTCTGTTCCTCCACCATCAGTAAATCAGTTACCACAGGATGTAATGACCCCAGACCTTCACCCTGACTTCTGCAGTAAAGAAGTCTCTGAGCTCCTTTTGCGTTTGCACATTAAAGTGGACATATAATGCTCATTTTACAGCTTCACATTTTCTTTCACTCAAACGTTGCTTTGCATGATGTACAATTCAACAAAGTCCTTGTCTGACTCAGGCGATTTCAGGTACTGCCTCTTTAAGGCCCTCCTCTTTACACTCCCATTTTCGCCTGATTGGCCAGCTCTGAGGAACCCTTAGCATGTGGTGTGTCCTTGTCCCTGTGCCTAGGGCATTTGACCTTATAAAGAGATGTCACAAAATTACCATGGTGGAAAAAAACCTCTCAATACTGGTGTGTATATCAACCTGCAGACATAGCTCTAAAAATAGAGGAATTACACAGACATACAGATTTTCTTTACCACTTGTGTGCCCAAACTCCCATCAGCTTCCAGAATAAAAGACTGACGATCCATTGTACTGTAACACCCAAGGCTAACTAAGTGTTCTTTTTAAATTCAACACTATGTACCTTCCCCCATTTTCTTCAGAATAATGATTATATTATCATGAAAAGATCCAATCATTCTCTTTATCTTCCCCTGTCTGTCTGTCTGTCTGTCTGTCTGTCTGTCTGTCTGTCTGTCTGTCTGTCTGTCTGTCTGTCTTACTGACTTGTCCGTCTTACTGACTTGTCCGTCTTACTGACTTGTCCGTCTTACTGCTTGTATGGCTGCCTGCTCATCTCTTGCTCTCTCTGTCGACACAACTGACACCATCACAAACAGATAATGCGCCTAATAGATATATCCTGATGGAAAGTCGTTCACTTTTATCATTTGAAGGGGTAAACTCATATGAATTGGAACTTCAACAGTGGAGGGAGTGAAAGGATGAAATGTTGGCCCCGCTAGCTATTTCCTGGGTTCCCCGCTTCACACTGTACTGGCAGGATTTATTTTTGAGGTGGTAGGGGCCATAAGAACTTCATAAAGCATTTCATTGGCCATTAAATCAGGAAACACCCCCTTGAGCAGGGTGATCCATCAACATTATTTACATTTTCCAGAAACTGACAAAGTCTAAAATATCACCAAGACTCCCCAGAAAACAACAGTTAGGCTACATACGTTTTTTTTTGTAAGAATAAATGCAAGGCATATTTGAATGGATGAATGGACATTATTGTCAGAGTTAGATTATGGTGATATTTTGTACAGGCACGCTTTGGCTGAAACTTTGAAACCTCTTGATGCAGTCTTCCACTCTGCAATTAGGTCCATTGCAGGCGATGCTTACAATACCCATCAGTGCATCCTGTACAAAAAGGTTGGATGGTACTCTCTCTCTCTGTGAGACAAGACTTTATCTCAATACGCTTTACAAAAAGCAGGTAAAAGACCTTACTCTTTGCTAAATTATCTACAATGAACCAACAGTAATCCATCATGAGCACTAAGCAACGTTTAGCAAAGTTACAGTGGCAAGAAAAAACATCCTTTTAAGAGGCAGAAAACTTGGCTGATGACTGTAGCCTCTGTGCATCAGGCACGCAAACTAACCACTAGGCCACCGCGACCCCAGCTAAAGAAAGCTTTTATGTGAAGGTAGGAAGCCAGGGGAAAAAAACAAAAGAAAATGTTCAGATTATACTGGCATGTAGCTAAACAGAAAAGAAAATCCAAACACACGTGGGAGGTGTTAAAGGTCTTGACTGTATTAAGGTATTAAACAAATTCATCAATGACAGTACTTGGAAACTTTCATGCATGTGTGATAGAACCGAGCAATTCAGAATTCAGAATCACAGTAATTATTGTAACCACAAGTTAACTCAAATAGTTAACAGGGGTGCACATTTAATTATTTTAAAATAATATGTTCATCTGTCAAGCTTTGACCCAAACAGCGTGGAACAATCAGACAACTGAGATGAAGCGATGGAGATGAAAGAGAGAAAAAAAAAACAATCAGCAAAACGTGAATGAAGTTCGCCATTTTTCGCTGAATGCACACTATCAAGTGTTTTAAAACTGACTTTAAAAAGCTTTGCAACAAATGTTGTTGAAAACATCCAAAGGAACAATATATTTTCCTCCATACTGAGAGGGAAACTCTCACCTTACAAGTCTCGAGAAGTTTATTTTTTAATTTAGATAACTTAAATTTGCTAAGCCTGGAGGGATGCACGTTTGACATGAACTATAGAGCCGTATCCACTATGCATCAGGATGTTAAAGGTATTTCAAAGCTGTATCTTTCTTTTTTTTTAAAACCTATCTCTCTGTCCTTAAATGTAGGCCAAACATACGGAGATGTGTACCTATAAATCATGTTGTGCAATTCTGCCTTGGTTATATTTATATAACACATTGGGGGTTCTCTGTCATTAAACAGCTGGCAAATAATATGGAATACTTCCACAATATGAATGAATGAATGTTTTTATTTTGGCCCATCAAAAAAAAAATTACAAGAGTAAAAGATGTTTTTGTAAATGTTCCACTTACAGAAACAAAAAAACTTTACATGCTTACACTCGTCCATTTCACATGATCAAATTCAAACAATCAATGACCAAAAAAGATATGTGCTGAAGCCAAAGGTTTATCCTGTAAAATCCTTTATATAACTCAGAACATAAACAATATCAAAATGTGTTTGTTATAGAATAATTCTGATTATAATTTTGCACAGGGCGATTATCAACTAGCTAACAAAATGAATCCATCAATTTTAGACAGAAGCTGACATGGCAGTGGTTAGAAAAAACAACCTTTCACTGCCAATTTACATAGTCTTTGCATGCTGCGTTCTATTAGCGCCATGGTTTTTCTCCGTTGGACGGCGTGCGTCCAGTACGTTTCTAGAGCATGAGTGCAGCCATGAGCAGCTGTACACACATCACAGGAAAACTACAGGAAGAATAGACGCAAGAAGAAAGAGAAAAAATGTGCTAACGCCATGTTGCTTTGTCTTTCTGAGGATGATTTGTTGTTCGCTTGGTGCCTGTTATGATGTAATGTTGATTAAGCGATGGAAAATACAATCTGGAGTCTGTATATTGTGTTTTATTTTGAAATTGACCGGACGCTCTGTGACTTTCCTTGTCTGACTTCCTGTCCAGGTTGATCTATTACTTCCAGATTGACGCATGCTTGACGAAAACAGACTTGGAGTGTATTTGAGACAGAGCAGAGCGTAGTGGTGCTGCTGGCACACTTTGGAGATGGACTACAGCGCTTGCTGTAGAAACAGGAGAACTGACAAGAGTGGCAGCTGACAGCGCTGTAGTGCACAGAGTACAGTTTGTGGAAATTGGCAGTTACACTGTCTGTGGTAATGCCCTGTATTGTATTCCTACTGGTCAGTTATAACCAACCCCCTCATAGAGATCATTCAGGTAATGATTCTAAAAAGTCCTTTACTGTGTATATCAGGAGACAAAATAGGTGGGTTATCTGTGACGCATATTACATTTGTAACATTGGGTTGTCTAGCAGCCAAACGGAAAGTTGTTTTTAAGTGGAAGATTGGAACTCCACACTGTTTTAGTTTGAGCAGTTGGTAGGAAGGGTTTGTAGACTTATTAGGGCTGGAACGAGCTGCTGCCATAATTAATGCATCTTGATCTGGTCCTAGAGGGAGTGTGGGATAGAGTGAGGTCTTTTTTTTTAATCCTTACTGGATTTAATGTGTAATTTACGAAATAAAAACACAACCTTTAGTTTAAACATTGCAACACAAAATGTGCGACAATGAGAAGGAATTAAATACTGAAATCAAAAGGGACTGAGATCCTGGCCAACATGAACACAGCATGCTCTTGCCCTCAACACCTTCCCCTAACCCCCCTAATAAATAGGTGTAGAAATGATAGATAGAAATGGTTAAGGGGAAGCACTCCTCAACATGCTCCTGCCCAGTGTGTGTGAGAGAGACTGTCTCTGCACCCCTCTGCCCTCCCTGTCACTCTAAATCACCTCTTCCTCCCCGAGCGCTAGCTGCACTCAGGTGCTCAACAAGCAGAGGGAGGAGGGAGACCACAGAGACAGAGAGAGAGACCAGAGGCCTATACTGCAAAGGATTTTTGGTTATTAAGGTAACGTCAGGGTTAACGCTGGGTTTTAAGGGCTAAAAAACTTCTTACCGGGGTAGAGCGCCATGGTAAATTATTCTGCACCTGAGCAGGCTATGTTCAGCCTAGCGGTTAAGTCGTGCATCCCTTGTACGGAGGCTACCGTAATCATCGCAGAGGCAGTGGGTTTTGAATCTGACCTCAGCCCTTTGCTGCGTGTCATCACCCTCTCTCTCCTCCCAACATTTCCTGTCTCTCTTAAGCTGTCCTGTCTACTAGACATTATAGGGCCCGAAAATGAAAACAAAAAAAATCACTGTGCTATTGAAAATACAAGATGATCTTGTTTCGACATGTGAAAAATTAACTATGAGGAATACCTGCAGTCTTTTTTTTTGCTGTTTTCTTTTTTCATCTTAGAGCTACTAAGATCTTAGTGTCTACTATTTCCTTTCCTCTGTTGGCTCAATTGTGTGTGTTGTCAGTTGAATTTCTGATTAGCTGCGTGGCAACTGGTGTGACATGTTTCTGAACGTATCTTATGGTTTGAGACTTTCCTAGACATCTGAAATATCAACCTTAATTGCAAAAAAGGCTGTGACACCTCAAGATGGAAACACTGCTATCTCCGGGTCTGGATAGGAATAAGTCACTGTCCAGATCCGCCATCAAGTGACTTAGGTTATATGCTTACTGGAAAAACGTGTCACAATTTTTTGTAGTTCTGCACACAACATTGCAAAACTGTTGCAACCTCATAATGCATTCACACCTGATCTACTTGGTTAAGTTTAGAACAAGAAATCAGGAATATGAATAATAACCACCATACATGGAATGGTTTTGATGGTTACGATGAAACAGGATGCCAGGCCTACTTTCATTATTTAACCACACAGCAAATTCTGTTTTGCACAAGATCTCATGGATAAATGTTACGTGCATGTTTGAACAATCGTTTGCTGCAGACTGCCACCACAAGCAGACCTTTGCAACTTCACATTAAAGGTCACATATTATGCAAGATACACTTTACCATGTTATTCTAACACTAATATGTGTCCCTAGCCGGTCTACAGACCCTCCAAATATGTTAAAATACCATCCTCTCGATGTTTTGCCAGCTCCACTTTTCAGGAAATGTGTGCTCAAACAGGCCGTTTGCAGATTTTCCCTTCATGACATCACAAAGGGAAGTAGCCCCTCCCCTAGGTGGGTGACACTCCAACATCTAGGTATTTGTTCTGCCCTCTGGGTCTACCTTTCCACCATAAACAATAGAGCATGGTGCAAGAAAGCCCAAGCCACTCAAGCCCTTCCAGAGGGGCGTGGTCAATCACAGCTCATTTGCATTTAAAGCTAGAGACACAGAAACAGCCTGTTCTGAGAAGGGCTGAAATAGAGGGGTTTATAGGCATGATCAAATACAAGTGCAGAGTTTGATTTTTGTGGCAAATTCACTAAAGAGTACAATTTAATGATGGTCCTTTTAATTTCATATCATATGACGTGCATTCCAACATACAGTATCTGATATATTTCTTACCTTTACATTTGCAATGTAAATCACTTTGATGCTTTGTTAAATAAATGATATGGGGATACATATTGAACAAAGCTCATATTTTGCAGTGTATGTGCACATGTCAGCAGGATACAGCATACTGATAAAGAAAGAGTGCAAGTGAATGCTCCAATGTTGATACTGGTCAATCAATAAAGAACATCCACAATCCTTGTAGAGGATGTTACTGTATTATTTAGTCTATCTTCCCTTTTTTCTTAAAGAAATATACGAGCAACACATTTGTATTCATTCTGCTCCTGTAGAGAATCCTGCCAATAAACAGATAAAACTACCAAGTCAATATTAAGAGAAGCACAACATACTTGAAAACCTCTACGCAGTGAAAAAGCTGGAAGAAACAGGTCATGAAATGTAAATATAAAAGGTTATCTCCCTCTCATGCTATCTCCCTGGCAGCTGCTGTGATGGTGGAGTAGGATTTAGTTAAATGCATGCCAAGTCGCTGCAGCGGAGAAAAGGCTGCAGGTGAAGGTGCAGCAGGAGGAAACTTTTTTTCATCTCATTTTATGAGTCTTCTCCTGTAGTTTCTCCATGAACACTCAGCCTGCTTTTCTCTCCTCTTTTTTCTATGAAGGCATCACCGATGGACGAAAGCTTTATAAATATAAAGCTAAATATAAAGTTGTCTCCAGCTCTGCCCGGGTAAACTTAATGATTACACCAGTGGTTCCAAACCTCTTGGCCCGTGACCCCACTTTGACCCCAATTTGTTTGTAATACCTTCTCTACTGTGTTGCAAGTTAACATTCATCTTTGATCACATTTAGGCTTTATTGTGTATATTATTGTGGACAGAGGAAGAAAGGCTGGGATGACAGACCGACAGAGACTCTGCAATGTTATTGTTTTTGCTTAGGCTCTAATGGCCCACAGTAGCCTGTGTTTAATATATTTAATTATACGATATATTTTTTGTAATGATCAATAAATACGAATTTCAGGCGACCGCATTTTAATTATATGCGACCCCATATGGGGTCGGGCCCCAAAGTTGGGAAAGCCTGGTTTACACAATGAAGTGCACCCGGCCTCAGTGCTTAAATACCTAGTGCTGAGTTGAGGAGGGGAGAGGCCTTGGTGTTGGGACTGATGTGCCTCTCATTCAGGGATTGTGGGTAGGTGTGTTTTGTTGAATTAGTTTCAGAGTTGATCTTTGTCAAATGATTTCTTTGTTCGTCTATTTATAATAAATCCCTTGGTTTGTTTTTTTAAGGTGTTTTATGTCTCTTCATTGGGTTAGTTTGTGGGTTGTTGTCAGCCTCAGAGGGCCGCTTTACTGTCGGGTGTAACAAAGCTGGAGGTTCCCTCCTATAGTAGCATCATTTTTGGAAGCTGTTTTCTAACTCATTGTTGGAACTTGCCATTGAAGTCAGGTAACATAGTATGCCTTCAATTAATCAGTTTGAATTTAAATTAACATAACAAAGCAAAATGGTTGCAACCTTGTTACGCATTCACACCATATAGTTTTGGTTAAGTTTAGACAACAAATCAGGAGCGTGGATAATAACCACTTCACATAGATCGGTTATGTCATTTAAAAAATGTGTACACGATGGAACAGTTATGATTTAATTATGTCAATAATGAACTCGGGTGTTAAGTGCCTTTCTAGCCTTTTGACATCTTACTTTAAAAGCACTTTTGCACGACATGTCACATTCACCTATTCACACACTGATGGCAAAGGCTTCTACATAACGTGCCCAAATGCCCAACAGAACTCCATTCACACACATGCACATTCTGCTGCTAGCAGCAGGATCACCTTGGGTCCAGTGTCTGACTGCCTGCAGGAGTTGAGGATCAAACCACCAACATCCTGGTTGATGGACGAGTGACTGTACCACTAATTCACATCTGGCTCCAACTCCATCATGTCCAGCCATAACTGAGCTAGCTAAGTGCCAGCTACTTACATGCCATGACATTTTAGGAACAAATCTAGAAATGGGGTTGTTCAGTGAAAAGAACTGAGCCACAGCTGTAAAGATGTAAAGATATGTGTCAATAAGTTTCTTCTTTAAAAGTTACGAAGTTAATATGACTTTAAAATGACTAAAACTAATTCATTAATTTGTGGTCAAAGTTATAGAGAACAGAATGTTTACATTTTGTATTTCTCTGATGAAAGAATGCTTTGTTTGGACTTAAAGGCGCATTCACACATACTCCGTGCGCGCCGCGGTTCGTCTGCGCCACGGTTTTGTTCCGTCGGACGGCGCGCGTCCATTCACACTGGATCCGTCTCTGGAACATCAGTGCAGCGAAGCGCACTCATGATCAGCTGTACACACATCACGGGAGAACTACAAGATCACGCGGGAATAAAGACAAAAACGTGCAGACAACATGTCTCTTTGTCTTTCTGAGGATGATTTGTTGTTCGTTTGGTACCTGTTTTGACGTTACGTTGATAAAGTGATGAAAAATACGATCGCGAGTCCGTATATTTTGTTTTATTTTGAAATTGACCGGATGCTCTGTGCGTTTCCTTGTCTGACTTCCTGTCCGGGTTGTGATATTCTGTCTAGCTTGACGCGTGTCTGCAGCGTACTCCGTCGAAAATAGACCTGCAGCGTATTTGAAACGGAGCAGAGCGACGTGGCGCTGGTGGCACGCTCCAGAGACGGACCGCAGCGCCGGCTGTGTGAACACAATGATTGACTAGAGTGGCGGCTAACTACGGCGTAGTGCGCAGCACTGACGGACCGCGGCGCGCACCGGAGTATGTGTGAATGCACCTTAAGAAGGGAAGTTTTTTTTCTCTTTGTTAAATCATGCTATCCTATGTTGGAGATGATTTGTTCTTGTTACCCACATTGTATTGTATATATCTGTATTTGTTGTTGTTTTGTTTTTTATATACTAATGAACGATGTTAATGGGTTACATTTAATTCTATGATGCCAAAGAACATCTGGCAAAGGGACTGCCGATGAAAATTAGCCTTTCGGCCAATTCAGGTACATTTACATCCGTCTGAATGTTGTTTAATGTACACTGTCCCTTTTCAAATAAATAAATATGCGTCTCCTTCACTCCAGGGGAGGTGAGATTGATTACACCTGCAGTCAATCTGGCACTGATTACAGAGCTCCTCTCTGATTGGCCCAAGAGGACAGGTAACAGGGTATTTAATGTGTGTGAGATCAGCAGACTGGTTGATGAGTGTCACTTTTAAGAAGACTGTGAGGAGAGCAAGCAGAGTACATTTGCTAAAGAAAGACATTTTGACGTTTTTTTTTTTCTTGTATGTGGCCAGCCCGAATAAATTTGGGTTTAAACTGAGAAACCAGCAACCTCGTTGGCGATCCTTTCCCTCCTCACACTGCCTGGCCTGCCATTCCAAAATACAACAGAAGTCAAAATTGATAAAAAGCTCACATAACAAGGTGAAGACCAGAATGCAATCATAAAATATAAAAAGCTTCATACCATACTTTGAATAAACTAGGGCTCACGTCTATGTTTCTGGAGTTGTAAAGACAAACAAAGAGCAAAGTTCTTAACAAGCACCTTCATGTGAGCTAGTTAGGTCATACTTTGACAGAGTTTCCCAAACTGAGGCACCTTGATGCCATGAGGTCTGAAACTTTAACATCAAGACAGCAGACAGCTTTTTAAGTGGCTGCACTTGTGAGATCCAGTACTTGGAGAGAGGCTGACAATGGGTGGCACTGTCAAAAACTGTCCTGTTGTACCACTCTGCTGACAGTCAGTGTACTTTTCTCTATTGCACTTTATGTCAAAATGGTTTGGTTCGGGTGACTCTTGTCATGAAACCTCAGTTGGGCAAAATCCCTCATTCCGATCTCAGAGCTCCAATCTAATGCTCATTCTCTTGATTCTCTGTTTTTTCTTATTAGCTATGCTAGCAGTTTGGTTTTAGGGCTCACAACATTGATTAGTCCTTTGCTATGTTCAAAATGATATGCCTGTATACCAACCCTGTCTGCAGCACTCGATACAAATTTTGGGAATTTTTAGGTAATGCACTGAAGACCAACTAGTGTCCCACTAAAGTGAATGAAAAGAATTGTTGATAACCAATGCATTATTGAAAGATTCAAGTGCCAAAAATTCTGATCCCAAGCACATCAGGAAAAGGTTTACTGAAGATGTATTTCATTTCTTCTCTGCGACAATAGGTTATTGTGCAATATACACTTATTAATCATATTGACAAGAGTATTTCTCAACGTAAGCAGCGACATGCAACAAACGATAAATTATTGACATCTTAAGCCTGGCACACACTCAAAGATTTTATTAAATCTTAAAAGATGTTGAAAATGTGAGAGACTCAACACATGACAATGATAGATTAAACAGTGACCCAAACAGCACGCACACACACACACGCACGCACGCACGCACGCACGCACGCACGCACGCACACACACACACACACACACACACACACACACACACACACTCACTCACTAACAGATGAATTCACCAACTACCAGAGTCCTGACTCACAAAATCTCTCGTGGAACCACAATGGCAGACAAAGGGCAGGAAGAACTGGGGATGATAATCTGGACTACTTTATATTGGAAATTCATGAAGTTCAAAATTAAAACTATGGATGCAGTTTTGGAGACAGCATAAATATTGGCTGTCCATGTTACAGCACATAAAGTATATTTTTTTGCTTCCATTTTCAGTCAGCTCACTTCCCAATTGGCTATTAATTAGTTTGATTTACGTTTCCAAATCGGTGCAGCCATGGCCTTCTTCTTCTGAGCAGATCGGATCATTTTTAACACACCTCACACCAGATGAAACCTGACAGACAAATCTTTAGGAGTAGTGAGGAGGACTTTTAAGAGGTTTAAGAGTTTCTCAAGCAGAGGAGAAAATGGAGAAATGTTCTTTGGACACTACCTGAACAATAATCTTTTTCACTCATAGTTGGGCCGAACTGACTGCAATGATTTGTGCAGACATTTCTATCAATCTCTGACTTTTTTTCAGTGCAAAGTGAGACATGCGTGTTGTGTTTCTCTACATGTGGTTACCTCCACAGGTGCATCCAATCACTAATTAAGGCTCTTCACATGCTGATAGAAGAAGCTACTGCACAAGTTGAAATGTGATTTCAAACATCTTGTAGGCTTTATACTTTTAAAGTACAGTACGTCTTACAAATTATCACACAGTTGCTAATTTAATTTTTCTCAATTTTTTGGGATTAACCAATCACAGCTTCTGAAAAAATGTGTCATACCTAGCAACGGGTTCAACCACGCCCTCTCACTAATATAACAGTTTCTGTCTATTCCTTGTTCAGAGTTGCTCTGAGAATGTTCCTAAAACCCTCCTAGGCTAAAAGTCCCGGGCAAGGATTTTTTAAGCTAAGGTAGGAGCTCACTGAGAGGATTACAGAATGTTTGAATAAGGCCCCAGGACTTTTCTTGATTTTTTTTCGTAAGAAAATTAGCCCCATTATCTTGTTGTGTTTACTGTGCCTAAGTGAAACAATTATCTTTCCCCAATCTTGTGTATGTTTTACATTAATGTTACCATGTTGTTGTGCAATCCCCTGACTTTTTTTTGCCAATCTACCCCAACCACCTCCTTTGGCATAAAGGAATCCAGCACAGTGGCGCTGCCAGCCATGATCCTGTAAGCAGGATGTTTCTATGAAAACAAAACTTCAACAACAGTAGATCATTTTTTTTAATTACTTTTCACTTCTTTCCTCTTATCTGTGCTTGAGTTGCGGCCTATGGCTGCATCCACTCATCAGCGTCATGATGCAAATAAGTTTAAAGGCATATGATTGGTGCAACGTGACTTGTAAAGGTCAAGGGTTATAAAATCAAAACCTTTCTGTCGCTAAATTGAGAAGTTATCCATGTTGAAGTATGCTTCTTTTGTGTTGGGAAGAATTTTAAAATCATGGAAATGAGCAAACGCAAACAGCTGAACAATTTTTTCCAGCTTTTAGAGCAAAAAAGCAACTTTGTGGTGAAGCCTGTGCAGAGTGTAATACTGCCACAGAGTCTGCTAATGTTAGAACCACTAGCATATAAAGTACGACAGTATATTTTGATATACAAACTTAACTAGCAGGAGACCTGTTTGCATTGGATTAGCTCTAGAATTGTGTTAAGGCATTTACATTCTTTAGATAATAGATTCACCATTAAACCTGTCTTGTGATAACATTTTTTTATGAATTGGCTCTATGCAAATAAAGATTGATTGATTTATTAAGATTGTCTGGTACAGATAGTTATGGTGTCCAGAGGTTGAATCCCAACAACCTTCTTGTGGCACAGACTTCATAAAGAGTTGCACGCACTAACCACTAGGCTACCGGCGTGCCCAGCATGTCAGTCTTTTATTTTGTATTGAATCATTTTAGACCCAGCTTCTTAAATAGCAGTTAAGTAACAATTGTCCTTCGATGTATGGAGAAAATAGAGCCTTTAAATTTGTAGTTTCCCAGAATCCTTCACATGTTTATGATCGGAAACCTAGATTTCAGCTAGCATCTCTTACTGTAGCATAAGTCATTACATCTTTAGGTCACATAAAACTGCAGCTCTCCTTTTCTTCACTCAGTCTCATCTGAAGCTTTCTGATATCTGATCACAGGTCTCCTGGAACAATGTGGGCTGCAGACGGCAGATGCATTTTCTTTATGGCAGCGTAACAAAGTTTGGTCTGACACTGCAAGCTTTAACTCTTACACAAAGTCTGCCATCTGACACTATAAGCAAGCAAAGAAAACAAAGCAAGTTACGGCCAAGCTGCTTGTTGAAAGGAAAACTTAGAAGCCACTTGATTCATCTGACCTGAAGGCTGGAACCTACAGAAAAGGCTGTTTTCACCAGCAGAACCACAGTTCAAATGACCTGGCTTTTTGGAAAGTTTTTTTAAGATAAAGCCTGGCCCACACTAACATAATTTAAATTGTTGAAAATGTGATGTGCTGCGGTTGCTGTGCTTCCTTCTTCAGTCAGCTTACTTTCTTATTGGCTATGGTAAAGTTCCACGTAACAATCCACAGAGTGTGTGCTCAGCTGTCCTCACAAGCAGATTTCCACAGGATGTGTGTGTGCAGCATTCTGTCTCTAACGTGGTTTTTGCTCTGTCCAACAGCTTGCGCCCTATCCCACTGTGACTGTTTCTGAAACATAACTGGCAGATTTCACAGGGTTCGATGTGTGCCCTGTTCTGTCCACACGTGCACTCTGCACCGCCCCCTCTCTAGTCAATGCTTGTTTCCAAGATAATCTTTGGAACCAGCAAAAAAAAGGACTTTGCCTAATTTTGCCTGGAGGGAGGAAGCCCAAAATTTCTTAGCATGTGCCCGAGCTTCAGCGACAAAATCTTGTTTCTTATTGGAGTGTCCTATCCGCCTATGAGCGCCATAGTGCGAAGGAGCGCCTGTTTTTACCCTGACACCCCGTTTCTATTTTCTATTATATTAGAGTCACCGAAGGCGAAACTGAAATTCACAGAGCAGAGAATTAAATATTTAATGAATGCAGTGTGAACAGCGAGCATGCGATCATACGCGATGCCACGCAACATTCAACACTTGCATGCTGTTAGGACACAGTGTAAGCCCCATAGCTGCCCAACTGTAGTCAAACTACTTGTAATGACTATCCTATATCAAAAAGACAAGCACACTGCATCACTATGTGAAATTACAACAAAAGGATTCCAAATTCAGTAGCTGTTGTTGTCTGCAGTTCATTTGCATTCTTATGATAAACTGTGCTGACAAAGTCATAACGTGAGTAATGTATCTTCTGAGTTTGATGCACTGACTTTAGCTTCCGGATTCTTCATTTGTACTTCTCCTATAAGGACAAAAATAGAGCTGTAGTCCTCTTGTCAAAGATCAGTTCATTCACTTACTTACTTAGGATTTGTCAATTTTTATATACTATCATTTGCAGTTATGTAGTCAAGATTTTATCCGCTCTATTGCAACCCAAAATGTAAACAGGCCTGTCCCTCATGGTGCTCTCACAACCCCTCCTGTTTGCTTCTGTCATCTTGAAACCTTTTGATGTATTTTATCTTATTCCGCTGCACAATGACACACAATGCCTGTCAAGGTGTCCAAACACATTCACTCCAATGTGTTTGCACTCCAGCAACTGCGTCGACGGGAGGGTTTTTCTATCTCACAGTAGAAGTTGTTTTTGCTGGGTTAAAAGTAGCCACAACTGGTACCATGGTTTAAATCCTCTACAGTCCCAACAGTGCTGTCAAACAACAACAAGGACAATAGTGCACACCGGAAAAATGGTAATGACTGCCGGAATGTAGGACAGAAATGACAAAACATAATAGAATACACTCACCTCATGTGGTTTTGAGACACAGACAAAGTTTAGAGCATGTTCAGTATCCGCTGTGACTTCTTGATAAATGGTAGAAACACCAGAATAGCAATCACATGAAGACTGTCTACATGCTGCTCAGCCACCCACCTAACAGGCACAGTGCTTTCTAATATTATTTTCCAGCCCTAGAATCTTTTTTTTCCTGTATTATTTGATATGCAGCACACCACTGTTGCATCAATATTTCAGGTGCCAGACACAAAAACAGTAACAAGAAATGTACCCAAGAAGCACCTGCTTTCTCAGCAGCATTCGATAAAATAATACATTTCTACATTATATGCCCAATGCCGCTTTGAGGACTGTGCACTGAGGAAGACATTGAGAACAGACACATCTTTTGAGTCAGCTCCTCTCTCGTGGGCCCACAGGCAGGGTTTAGCTCAGACTCTGGATAAAAATACCCAATACGGCTGGTATGCTATTTGGCACTCGTGGCCGTTGCAGACCTAAAAAGTACCTCAAAGGAAGCAATGTCTATTGTATTTGAAATGCAGTGGGTTTCTGAGATATAAGCATATTTCAGTCTGCAGTATTTAAAAGAGATGTCAAAAAGCAAGAGGAGCCAACAACTGCCAATCATAAGGAAGGAATGTACGCCGAGATGAGCATCATGCAACACTGCCCAAAATGTCAGCACCTGTGAAAATGTTCATTTCCCACAAATCTACTCCACGTCTCGCATTTGCATATCTTTAGATTCCTTTGGCAGCAGTTTGAATAGTATGTGTGAGAAGAGAAGGTTAGGCCACGGCGAGCTCCCGCCCTGCAGAGTCCCTGGGACACAACGGGTGACAAAGGATTCATATTAAAGACAGATTATTGTTTTCTCACCACACAATGCCTAGCCTTCAATCGGATGGACCACACTGGATGAATAGCATTACTCATACTGTCATTTCCCTCTGCCACTGCAGGGTCAGCCATATGGGACTTCAGCTCTATCACAGCGCTCCATCAAAGTCGAGACGTGACTCGGAAAGTGGAGAGAAATACGCCCCACAGGACAAGTGTGACAGACATTTTAAGTGTAGAATATGTTACTATTGGGCCGCTGCTGGCCTTGTGGGTCTATCGGAAAGCCACAACCTTTGGCTTTGACAAATACACACCATGTAGAAGCAGTTTGGTTTCTGTTTGAAATCTATTTTTGCTAGAGAGTCTCTACTTAAATGTTGAAAAGGGTGGCACCATTTCTGTCAGCGCTTTCATAACTACTGTCAATATTTAATTCTGATTGGTTTATTTTGGCATATTACACTCTGCTATACCGTCACAGCAGGCGGTTATGTTGCCACTGATACAGCAATGATACAACCTGATCTTCAATCCATGTCTTTCATATCAATACGCAGAAAAATTGGGATGGAACATTTTATGTCA
This sequence comes from Tautogolabrus adspersus, assembly GCA_020745685.1. Lineage (NCBI taxonomy): Eukaryota > Metazoa > Chordata > Actinopteri > Labriformes > Labridae > Tautogolabrus > Tautogolabrus adspersus. Next base: position 7,244,681 of record CM036546.1, on the reverse strand, counting down.
GTGCATCTAGAGAAAAAATGTCAAGCGGTAGTTTGCTTTGTGACCAAACAGAAAAAAAACCTCAAGTGTTGGATAATATTTTATAAAAGAGGAATCAAAGGACTTTGATTGATAGGGGGCAAAACACTTCAGCAAGGTCCTTTGTCGATTTCAGTGACCCTCTTACCTTCAATCACTAAAGAATAAATGCTTAGTTTAAAGGTCACTTATTATGCAAAATACTCCATCCTCTCCATCTTTTGCCTGCTCCACTTTTCAGAAAATGTGTGCCCAGACAGGCCAATAGGAGATTTTCCCTTCATGACATCACAAAGGGCAGTAACCCCTCCCCCAGGTTGGTGACACTACCACAGCTAGGTGTTTGTTCTGGCCCTCTCAGTCTGCCTTCTCATCGTATACACAAATGGACATGGTGCAAGAAAGCCCAAGACCCCGCCCATTCCATAGGGGTGTGGTCAACCACAGCTCAGTCATATTTAAAGCTACAGAGACAGAAACAGCCTGTTCTATGCAGGGCTGAAATAGAGGGGTTTATTGGCATGATAAAATACAGGATCAGAGCGGATTTTTGGAAAGAAACTTCACAAAAATGTTTAGGGGAGCTCTGAAACGTATTTAACCTTGTTGAAAAGGAGTATAATATGTGACCTTCAATGTGAATTATAGGAGTTTGGTGGATCCATTTTTAAAAAGCTATAGAGTTTGCTGTTGCTATGGACACAGCTCTTACTGCACAATTCAACAGACGTTTCTTTTATCAGAAGAAAAAAAAAAATTCTAAATCAATAAAATATTTTTTTAAAAGCAACGTTTTGTGTGAAATGATGAATTGATTTAGTTAGTAGCAGTGTTTCAGGCTGAAGACAAACCCTGTTGGGGACTTTCCCCCTGCCACAACCACACAATCGCTGTTCATAATTGCTTACTCAGTGTGATAAACACACTGCTTCATGCATCTGTCATACACATTTCAAGTATAGCACATTGCTGCAGGGCTCCACTTGTTGCAACAGCATACAGTGCGACAAAATATGTAAATCAAGTGAAAAGACTTAACCGCTATACTACTGTCATGTCATGCATATTTGCATATATCCCAGCTATTAATCTTGCCTTCCCTTCTTATAACTTTTTCATAAGACTATACTCACCAGAACAACCAGGACAGCTACATATGGTGGAAACACTTAAAGTGCTAATGCTCTATGACCACATGGCATTCAATAATATCACACATTATTACCATAAATTATTCATAATTACCCACTCTGTATTAATCTATTCCAAGGTCACGGGCCTTAGCTGCTATATACACCAAATGGATGCTTCTTCCATGTCACAATTAATCATCAGAAACAGATAACTGGTGGGCAGCCTCCAAGCTCATGTCAAGGATTCTGCATCATTACAATGGTGGGTGTAAGCACAGACAGCTTTAAAGTGCATAGTGGCGGTTTGATAATGGCCAGCGCATGCAATTATTACACCATTAGTGTTGTTTCTAACGAAAAACAGCTTGAAGCGACACATTTAAACTTATCTGGTGTATAAGTGATGTCAGCTAGAAACAAACACATTTTAAACATAGTGTGAGGGGCCCCTGAGCGGTGCGGCCATGCATTCTTTCACTAACAAGGACTCTCTATCACTGTGTCTCCAGCTTCATATGCAATATGAGCTAACTCATAAGCAAGCAGCTGAGGACTGTAGGAGTGGTGTCCAATTAGAAGGGAGTGGGTGACTCCTTCATTAGCCTGTTGTAAAGCGGATGCAGAACAGTGTGCAGGGACAGGAAGAGTTACATCAGCCGGAGGACAAACACTCAAACCCTGGCATGAGAGCAGAACAAAAGACGGTTGGCGGTATTTAAACCCATTCATAAACCTCTGTGATTATTGAGTATTTTGTGTTAACTGCACGAAACAGTGAGAGGAGGATCATCACTGTGCTGGTGGGGAAAAATGCCAGAATTTCAAGCTCATCTGTGTGCATAATTCATCGAACATACAAGCCAACAAACTTACAACAAAATAACCAGATGTCACATGCCGTTGAAGGACTAAATAAAAACAAAGCTTCTGTGGCAGTGCACAGTTAAAGCCCCTGTGAGGAGTTCTCAATTAGTTGTGAAACAGACTGAAATTAATACTGATGCCTCTTCATGACCTACAAAAGGAAACAAGACCATCATGAAAACGATAGATTATTTTCAGTGGCGGCTGGTGCATGATACTCCGAGGAGGGCGCAATTTCTTACGGATGGGCCAGGAAGTAATGTTAGTACTTACGCTTGATGCAAACATATAATGGAAAACGTTGTTAACTGGTTAACATAATACGCATTGTGGGCACGTATTTCCTACACTCTGTGGACATAGACTTAAAACTGCCAACATGTCATGCTATTCTGGTCTGCTGCTCTGATCCATCTTTATAAACACTCTATGCTAAGATTCGGTGACACTGCATGAATCGCTCTTTATGTCTCAATTCATGGGATTTATCCCTCTACTGCCTACTTTTGGGTGGTGGTGTGTAATGCGATCATTGGCTCATTTTTATATTTGAACTTATAACAAGAGTCAATGAAGGCCAAGATCACAAAAACATCAAAGTAAATACTACATTTTTATTGCAGATTGTACATTTTACTCCTTGTGGTTGTGATGTGACGGCACCCTAGCACCTTCTAATGACCAGCTGCCACTGCCTGTTTCTATATTAATTTTAAATGCCTGTAACTGCTGCCATGGAGTAAGAATCAGTAAAGACAATTTACAGCACGGTGAAAAAAACTGCTTTAGTAACATTTTCCACATCAGATATTTACAGTGTCATATATTTGTCTGTTTAAGGCGCCAGATTTTTTTTCCCTTTTTGTCAGAAAACACAACCAACACATATTCATGACAAAATCAGGAAAGACAATAAATGTACAGTACTGCCCACAGGGGGCGCCAAGATCGACACAAACCATAAAGCCTTAAATAAATACAAAAGATAAAATCATATTGTGTATCACTTAATACCTAGCCCATACTGTTCCAATCTTCCATAATAGACAAAATACTATCTCATGACTCCATATATGAATTACTAGGTCCAATCATTAAGAAATTAAACAAAATAGTACAAAATAATGTATAATTAAACAGGGTAGCATGCAACTGGATGACTGAATAAAACAGAGCCTCTCAAGCACGGCAATGTAAATTAACTAGGAGACATACTTTAAAGGTCACATATTGTGTAACATTTTAATCATTTCAGATTTTTTGAATTGCGCATTGTGTAGATTCTACCATTAGGGGGCTCTATCAATACAATAACAAAAGATGACGCTGAGGCTGGCGGGAATCATGGGAGTTCTCTCTGCAGGCCTTTATTTAATATAACAGTAATTTGTAATTTTTCACTTCTAAATGCACTCATTGTGTAACGTGCATATACATTTTATATATAGGTACCTATTTTCAAAGTTAACAATCAAATTCTTATACAGCAGTCCCAAAAAATTAGCATAACTGTTGATGATCCATGTCTTTTAATTCAGACCACCACAAAAATCTCATCATTTCTTGTCGAGTTTTAAATTGAAGTCAGGCTCGGTAATAATAGTCAGAGAACAGCTGCCGGCAACATTATTGGACTTTTAACTTCCCCATTAACCTCTTGTTACAGCTATACAGTGGTGATTAACATGTCATGTCATTTTTCTTTTTTCAAGCTTTCCAAAGGTACGGCTGTTCTATTGTCACAGTGGACCACAGCCGTGTCTCTAAAGAGCTATTTTTTATGAAGGATAAAAGGAAAAACTCTGAATTCATTTTTATTATTAACGCTGTTAGATTCTACTCAGTCCCTGTGCAAAAGTGCAGCTGCTGTATGGAAGGTGCTCGGAGTGATATCATGGCATAAATGAAACATGCTTTGCTCACTCTGCATTCTCCTTGACATCTAACATACTGAATGTAAGGAAGCTTTCAAGGACAGCCGACTGCACAGTGCAGAAGTCAGTGATTCAACGATGACTAAAAGAGCTGTATGGGTAACATTTCTGTTATTTCTATATTTCCTTATGTCATTACCTCAAATCAGTAAAAGGGATATAAAGAAAATACTTCAGTTAAGTAAAACAAGACAGACAAGGTGGGCAGCATTGATCTCTACAAAATCCAATCTTTATGACAGCATTTGTTTTATCTCTACATCTAAAACCAGGCAAGAGATACAGTTAAGGGGTATCTAGTGGTTAGTGCATGCGTCCCACGTACGGAGGACAGTCCTTCTGATGGGAAACCTGGGTTTGAATCCTACCTGTGGCTCCTTACTGCATGTCCCTTACTCTCTGTCCCTGAGCCAGAAAATGGCCATTGTGCCCATTGTGTGTTAGAATGAAGCTAACAAACTAAGATGTTCAACCCAGTCCATCTGTGAGAAATTGCAACCTCCTCTGAGAATAATTCACCAGCGGCAACTCCATTGCACACTCTATGTTATGAAACACTGTTATGTGTATCCAATATGTAAATGTTGTGGGTAAAACCTTGTCCCGGCAGCAGAGGCCGGACTCTCGAGTAGACGGAGCTCCCCTAACCTTTAGCGAGGTGATCTGGCACTACCACCACCCAACGTCCCTGACGCTCAGCCACCACCATCAGACTGTGTCGTCCCCACAACCACCCCCGCCCTCATTCATGCACGGCCTGCTCTGACCTCCACCTCAGCGGCAAGGAAGTGTGGACAACAGAAAAGCAAGGAATACAAATCTCCCCATCTCCCCCATCCCATTTTTCTTAACTATGAGTATGATCTTTTACCTGCTCTTTTGTAAAGCGAGTCGAGATAACACTTGTTATGAATTGGCGCTATTCAAATACTGATTGATTGATTTAATCAAGGGGAAAAATAGGCAAGACCTGCATTTTTAGAAGTAGTAAGTTAAAGCAACATTCAATATTCATCTTTGAAGAAAACAGCGGCATTAGTATAACTCATGTATCCAGTAGTGTTGTAATTATACTGGTTACTGTTGATAAGGAGTCAGAGGCTGAACAGTTTACAGCGTTTCTCAGATCTGTTCGCAGACTTTCACTGTGTTGTAAGTTTGATATCTGAGGAACCCTGCTTTCTGTCTATAATTTACTTTCTGGTTTGGGGCTAGAATACATCTCTGATAAACTGGCATAATAAAAAACCCTCCAGACCTCTCAGACCAGTCGGGAGTCGTCTGATAACTGTACCAGACTTGAAAAAAAAAACAGGGTGAAGCAAGGGTTAGTTTCATGCTTCATATATATAAGACAAAGCTTCCAGAAGATCTCAGACTTGACCTTACTGTGACTCCTTTCACGTCAGCCTAAAAGAATGTAATATGTTCCTCCTCCATGTGTTATTAACATTTCATACTGCTGAAAATTGCCCTTCACCCTTTACTGTTTCTTTGTTTCCCTTTTTTTAATGCCTCTAAGCTCTTTGAATTAAATGGAGTGTATGAATGTTCAGTGTCTGGCCTGTCTCCACTTCAAGTTAGCTGCATTCATTTTTCAAAGAAAACAGACGCGGGGGCCGTGACATTCTTTAACCCCAGAACCCCTGTTATGGGAATGGTTTTCCAGTGCCTGCATTAGCTTTTCTGCTTAATGTGGTGCTTTAACTTGGAGTTTAAAAAAATTATAATTATATTTAATATTCTTAGAATCTGAAGAAGTTAAAGGGGCTATATGTAGTTTGTACTGTTGATTTATGTAAGCGGTGCGGAGTGAGGAGGACGTTGAGAAATAAAATGACACTGCCTGGAGCTTTCCGCGGAGAAATCGGACCCGGGCAAGTTGTATACAGGCAACACAGATAGACAGTGAACATCTACTTTTTCACATCAGTTAAACGTTCGCTTATTAATGGGCGATAAAAAACGATTTACACATGTAAAAAGTTACATGTAACTTGTAGCTATATATAAATCATTAGGCCGTTAGCCAGTTCGCCTGACGGCCATGCGGTATCGCTACAAACACAGTATTTTTGAAAGTTACATATAGCCCCTTTAAAGGCAGGGTTGGTCATTTTCTCCAGATACACTTTTTACGTTTTGGGTTGAAATCGTCTTTAGGTCCTGACAGAAATTAATAATTCATGTGCTCTGAAAAAAGGAACGAAGAAAATCCGTCATCTGTAGCAGTTGTAAGTATGTAAAAACTTCAACCAATGTCTGCCACAAGGTACCAATTTGATGAACCAATCATGTCTCCCTGTCTCCCTGTTCGTTCTCTACCCCTTGAGCCCACATTCAAAGCACGTCACCAATGACAAGTTTATACTGTGAGTTTGTCGTTCAGTAAATAAAATGTAGTGCACTATAATGTGGATGACTGAGCCTTATGACTTCCTGAGCTGAATATACTCTGGATCTGACGTCTGTTATCAGTCCATCATGCCAGGAGGGTCAAAGGACCACAAGTTTCATCAAGTTTTTATTCTCATTAACGACATCCCAGTGGTAAGATTTGATAAAATGACACTTTAATGATCCCATGTGGGAAATTGATGAGATGTCACTTTATAATTCTGAGAAAGTCAAATGGTTTCAAAGCTCTGGCACTTGATAAGAGCCGTCAGATCAGAAATGTGCCTTTAATTTGCAGACTCTGGTGTTAAAGAAAAAGGTAATATGTTCCATAATCCATGGCTCTGTAGAGTGTCACAGACTTAAGAGTTGTGAGAGATACACTCCACTGTAACCTAAAGGATAAGGTTACTCTAAGTTTCAGTAGAAACTGAAAGTATGAAATTGTGAAAGAAAAACATTTCAAATTAATTAATATTCTTACCTTCTTCCACTGCATTTTTAACTTAATTGAAAGAAAAATACAATCAAATGAGCTCTGTCTGGGGTTGGGAGGGGGTGCCTTTCAGGCCCCTCCATAGCACTGGGCATCAAATTTGAGTTTGCTTGATGAGTCGTTAACATTATGTTAACAATTTGTTGCTTTAATTGAACATCTGAAAACAACCATATATCACAGCACAGAATCAAAAAGAGCTCCAAATATGTCAGTCCATATTCATATTGGGCCATGTTTCCCACATTTAGTCATTTAAAACAAACTCCCAATATCCACATACTCTGTGCGCATCCTGCCCCACTGCATCCGTTTCTGGAACGTGTGCGCAGCCATGAGCTGTACAAACATCACAGAAGAACTACAAGATCACGCGGGAATAAAAAGAAAAACATGCAAACAAAATGTTGTTTTGACTTTCTGAGGATTATTGGTTTTTCGTTTGGTGCCTTTTTTGACGTAATGTTAAGTGATGGAAAATACAATCAGGAGTCCGTATATTGTGCTTTATTTTGAAATTGACCGGATGCTCTGTGCATTTCCTTGTCTGACTTGCTGTCCGGTTTGTTATATTCTGTCCAGCTTTACGCGTACTTGCAGTGTGCTCCGTCGAAAAATAGACTCGCAGCGTATTTGAAACGGAGCAGAGTGTAGTGGCGCTGCTGGCATGCTCCAGAGACAGACCGTGGCACCCGCTGTGGAAACACAATGATTGATTGGCAGTGAACGGCGGCGTAGTGCATGCACGGAGTATGTGGAAATTGGGAGTAAAGTCTCAACTCCTGGTGTTGTCCTTAGCTTCGTGAGCACCCTCATAGCTCACTTGGCATCACACCTTTACCATTAATGTTATGTCCTTATTGCAGCAGCCCATCAACAATACCAACAAAGTGGCAACATCAAGTGTCAAGAAATTAAACCAATACAGAAGTGCAAGAAAGTGCAGTTCCTTCACTGTCCATAATGTGGACACTCAGGATTTGCTCATACCAATGTACTATATATACCTAAACACCTCTTGCTACAATTTAGCACATTTTGTCTGTCGAACCCAATACTGTGCAACTCTTTGTCAATGATTGTTATTCTCCCCGAGCATAAAACGGATAGAAAATAATAATAAAATGACGTTCAAATAAATGAACAGATTCTGAAATAAATCAGCCTGTCCGCACATTTCATGTCCTCGTTCCTATAAAGTAAATTAGAGATCCTATCACCCAGTTGCTTTCCCATCCCTGCATCATTATTCTGACTGTGCTAAAATGCTAAGCAGGAGTGACAGAGGCATCAATTTGTGTCCATTTAAATCATCATGGTCACTAGAAACTCATTTGAAACTGATTTGGTGATATTTAAATTGATAGTAGCTTGCCAGTTTTCAACATGATCCCTCAGCCATTTGCCACTGTAACCTTTACGGATGTGTGCCAGCAGTGTTTTATTACTCTGCCGGGGAAATAAAATAATTTCAGAGAGCAACAAAATGAGTAAATAGCCTGGCAACATGTTCATTTTCAATTTGTGATGTGAGAATATAAATTGAATAAGACGCAGCACGCTGTTATTTAAGGTCAATTTGCAGTCAGTTTAAGATGGGGGGAAAAAGTGTTGCAAAAACAGGTAAAAAATCAAGCAACAAACCCTTTTTTATTGATAAAGGATCAGTACCAATCCGACCCTAAAGGTTGGAGCTAGACACGCTGAAGTTCATTGATGGTCGAATAAATATTTATTTATTTGACGCATCGTTATATCGGGTGTTGTGCGTTTGCATTACGCTCTTCCGAATAAATGACTTCCCTTATTTGTTTTATATATTTTCAACTAGGGGCGTCAGTTGGATCAGTTGGTAGAGTTGGTCGTCTCTCAACCCGAAGCACGGGGGTTCGATCCCCAGCTCCAGCAGCTACAAGTCTGATGTGTCACTGGGAAAGACATTTAACCCGATCTTGCTCCTGAATGTGTATGAATGGATTTCAACAAGTGGATAAAGAACATTATTTATATCAGTGGATGACATGGAAATGTGACTAGACAGAAAGACTTTGGCGCTTGGACTCTAGGGGGTGGATGATGTGTTTGGAGAATGTTAATTCTGAGCGTCAACAGAGTAACCCCCCATGGAGTCGAGACACTGGTGGTGGTGAAGCTGATGACTTGTTAAGACCAGATGGGTGAAGAATTGATGGATGATTATTCTGCAAAGACGGGCGGTGATGCGGAGCTGGAGGTGCGCACAAAACATCTGCATGAAGGAACTAAGGTAGAGAAAGAATCATATTTAAAAGGGGATCAGAACAATGATAGGCTGACAATGAGGGAGGGGCGCCATGCGATTGGTGAGATGATGATACAGCTGATTACCCAATGAATGCCCTAGAAAATGACAGCTCGAGAATGACAGTGTGCATGCATATCTAAATAGAAATGTAACTGGCTACGCCCCCAAAGTCTTGAGAAATGGTGAAGCGTGACCTTTCACTTTCAAATTGGGTTTTCTAATAGTTGTGAGGTCTTACTTTCTCTAAGGTTTTAGTGAATGCTTAATGAGACTCTCAACTTGACTCTCAACATGAAGGCTCTTCTTTTTCTTCTCTTTCAAGCCAAATTTCCAGAGGCTTAAATTACATAAAAAATTCATAAGTCAGTTTTGAACTTGCATGAGTTTGAAAAAAACAACAGCCGGATATTTTACCGAATCAGACGAGATAAACACCATAATGTGTGCTTGCCTTTGGAAATTGTGTGTGTTTTCCAACAAGTGACACACAAGTTTACTTTCACCTTGAGAAGCCAGCTGCCCTGAAACGCATGACTGGAGCGCGGTTAAAGGAAAGTGGCTGTTTAATATTGCAACAGTGCACTGTTGTTTTATGTTCCTGTGCCGGCCGGTAATGGAAAACAAAGCCTCACTTTGATTTTGTTGCTGTGGGTTCTGTTGTAAAGCATTAACAGTGCTTTCCAATATTCAATGTTCTGAGGGGGAAGAAAATGATTTTGTGAAGTAATTTTTTTCAATTATTTGACTGTGATATCATCAGATTTCCAATAAACGTAATTGTTTTGTTAGTGTGTCAGCTTTGATGCATGTTAAGGGGAAATATATCCTGTAAATGTTGTGAAACACAGCAATATTGAGCCACAGGCAGTTGTGGCTCAGTTGGTAGAGTTGGTCGTTTCTCAACTGGAAGGTTGGGGATTCGATCCCCAGCTCCTGCAGCAACATGTCCGATGTGTCCTTGGACAAGACACTTAACCCCCAAATTGCTCCCGCTGCTTCGTCGGCGGTGTATGAATGAGCTTAGTTACTTCTGATGGTCACTTTAGATAGCTATCAGTGAGTGTGAATGGGTAGGTCTGACCTGCGGTGTAATAAGCGCTTTGAGTAGTCAGAAGACTATAAAAGTGTGCGTTATGATGATGCTGATACCAATAATTGTGTTGGTAAATTTCAGGAACACATGGAGGAATTTCCGGGAGGAACAGTTTGGAAGAAATGCCCTCTGGGAATCACAACAAAATGATTATATGTCACACTCTATAGGTCAAGGTCATTATGTTTCCTTAGATAATGCTTTTGGCCATAACTCTTAAAGAATCTATACACCACTTATAGCACTAATTCATACAAATGTCTTGCATGGTAAAATCATGATTTGGTTACACAAAATTTCCTGGAAAAAAAAAAAAAAATATATATATATATATATAATTTTCTCCCTTTTTATTTTTACATCTTAACACCTTTTATCAACACAGATGTTTTTCTGTCCTAAATCTTTAATTGGCCTAAGAGGATGGCCTCACTGATGTTATACTAATGGACAATCTCCCCTTGCACTACCCCTCACATGCCTGTTAATTTTTCTGCTGTTGTTGGGGAGGGTCCTTTGACAATCACATGCTCTTCAAACCATCACAGAAGCAGATGTTCTCTGGTTTTATGTCCCTCCTGTGGATAAACATGGAGCAACTCCTCCTGCTAGCAACTTTGTATGTCTTCTTTTAATGTTTCTTTTTCCCTTTGTCATGGTGCTTTCGATGTCTTGTGTGAAGCACTTTGAATTGCATTGTTGCTGATGTGCTATACAAATAATCCTTCCTTGGCTGGAGCTAAAACTGATATCTTATCACCATCATGACATGAGATGTTTTAACTTTTCAGTCACTTTGTGGTTCAGTGTCAAGTGTTCAGTTTTGTGACGGTGAGTGTTCCTGAGCCACTCAGTTCACACATCATCTCACCCTGACCTCTCACGGACTTTTTACTGCGAAGGTGGCATGAAAAAGTCTCCTTAGGACCCGTGTCCACTGAGCATTATTTTCTTAGCGCCAGTGTCTTTTTAAATCGTTTTCAATGAGTAGAAAGTGTTCGCAGCACATATTGGCCGCCTGGAGAAAAAGTGCAGCGCCCAGCGTCTTTTTTCCGAGCGCTACGCCTCTTTTCAGCAAGGCCCTGTTGACGTCTCCGCCACTTTTCTCCAAATGTATGATATTCCCTGTTTTGCAACCTACGGATCATGTCTTGAACCCACATCCTCTTTGCTCCTTGTCTGATTGGGATTTAAACGATCTAGACAAAAAACATACAGTAAAACGAAACGGAGCACTGTCGGTCATACAACGAGCGGCCTTTGTCAAAAGACTGTTGTCGTGGAGACAATACAGACGTGCAGTGCTTTTCTTCTCAGCACACAAACACTTCATGCAAGCACTCCCGAGTGCACAGCCAGCGCTTCTCTGCCCGGAAAAAACACTAGGTGTACGCGGGGCCTTAAAGTCCAAGAGAATGGATTTGGACATCAAGCATATACCACTGAATGTTGGGAGAGTTTCAGGAGAGCAGTGCATGTTTGAAAGGGGCTACTCAAATCTTTTGTAGACATAAACCATTCTAACATGGAGTAATATTTTCCTTCTAACACATACTCTGTGTGACTTTGAGTTTCACACAAGTCCCATGAGAATCAGTCCCATATTCTATGTGTGTTTTTCTCTGCCCTCATTTCAATTTTCCTCAACTCGCCCAGAACTTTGCGAGGTTTCTGAATACTCAGTTTCACTGCTCTTGGATGTGTTCATTTGTGACAGAGGTGGTGTGTGGTTAGGGCTAAAAAAAAAAAAAAAAAAGTCTACTTGGGTTAATTTTGGTTTGTCAGAAAATCATGAAGTTTTAACTGGCTCATCCTGATGATCCTGCTGGGTCATAGAGTAGTAGGGTAACATTTTGGTCCCAGGTGCGCCACCTCCTCATTCCAAATGTTTCTACTTTTTCTTGACATTTATTGTGTTTCAGTTTCTCTCTCAGGTTCCTGGTTCGAATCCCTGTCGGAAAGGAGCCTTTCTGTGAGGAGTTTGCATGTTCTCCCAGTGCATGCGTGGGTTCTCTCCGGGTACTCCGGCTTCCTCCCAAAGACATGCTTGTTAGGTTCATTGGTGACTCTAAATTACCCGGAGATGTGAGTGTGGCTGGTCTCTATATGTCAGTCCAGTGATTGACTGGCGAACAGTCCAGGGTGTACCCCACATCTCGCCCAAGGACAGCGACCCAGAATGGGAAAAAGCCGTATAGATAATGTTTAACTCTGTGTTTTCCTGTCCCTCAGGTTCATTACCTCAGGTTACATAACCACACACCTATCCTTTGAAACTTGAGTTTGTTTTAGCTAAATCTCTCAACTGACCATGGTGTCCTGCCTCTCTGGACCAGCAAACTTTATTTTATTTTTCCCCTCACACTTCAAAAGCATGGTAATTACCACTGTGCTCCAGGGTAGGATTTATTGTCAGAACATAAACCCATAAAGCCAATAATTAAAGAAAACTCATGACTTTAACAGCACTGGATATATCCTTAGAAAAATAAATAGCATTAAGTGTTCTTGTCAGGAGTTGGAGCATTTCTTGACACCGTTACAGTACATTATATTAAATGTTTGTAATGGCTAACATTAGACAATAGTGCTTTAAGGTTTCCTACTTTAGAATGGTATGTTCAGCCTTGCACAAACCATATAGAGCAGTAAACACATGAGAAAGTGAGGTACCAGAGTTCAGAATCCATCAGCTTTGATCTAATGACAATTAAGGCCTTTCTTTCAGTTTCTGCTAACCTGCCAATCAGTCTGGCCGAGTTGGGTGTATATAGTTGCTTTTCAGAGAGTCATGAAAAATGTGAGGCAGTCACTCATATTCCAAAGATAGCAAGGTGAAATTAACTCTATGCAAGAAAGTCTCTAAACCTTAGGTTCAGCACAATCTACCTGTCAGTCAAGCAGCTCCTCAGTTGCAATGAGCCTCAGTCGACGTTGTACCCTAAGAAGACATCTTGAAGCTTCTCCCTGACAGTTAATAACAATGTTATTTTTTTATTGCAGTGCATTTGACACATGTATTCACTGAGGTGCAGATGGACATTTGTGTAACCCCTTCAGGACATCCTCCATACTTTAAATCAACATGTTGTAACATCTTGAATGGGAAAGCGCAGATCAAAAGAATTTATGATCTCATGCCTCAAGAATGGCTGCGAGGATTATCAGAAAAACAAAGTTTACATGATCAGTCCCACAGAATCCATATTTCATGAGTTGTTTTTCTTGAATACAGTATACGCCTCCGAAGAAGATCCTTTGATGTGTTACTAATAAATGTTTAATGACATTTGTTATGAATAAAAATGTCATAGAACAGCACCGAATATTTAAAAGAAGCAGTTTCTTGAAAGCAAAATGGTTTAAATCAATATGTGTACTTGGTGCTGTTTTTTTCACCCTTGTGGTTTAACCCTGGTGGTGTTTATGAGGTTACCAACAAATTACCAGAAACTAAATGAAGCAGTCCACCTCATGACCTACTGTTTACTGTGGAAAACTATGCCCTGAAGAACACCTCATTATCATTTTGAATTACCATCCACCTACATGCTGTATATAACCAGCTTCTTCTACTGGTAACTATGGCAATATGGTACATTTCAATTTCAGTGACACACGTCACAACAATGTATTCAAAAAGTAATAGAAGAGACATCCGTAAAACAGTAACTAGCTCTGTTTATGTTGGGAATGCAATAGGAATGGGACTGATGAGGAAAAAAAGGTTGGATGGCAATTTTAATTGTTTTTATTTAAAAGTAAAAAAAATCAGAACAATCTGCCTCATTCACCAAACGTTGTTACGAACACATGTGTTCTTAAATCCTAGTTAATGACTCTTTAAGATGATATTGGGATACACCAATGTTTTCTTATGTGGGATTTATGAACACTCAAGAGCACTGTTATACACATTTGAGTGCTGACCGGGGGAAGTGTTTATTTGTTTCCCTGTGTAACCATGACTCACACTGCTGTTTAAAACAGCTTGTTTGCTGCCGGCCTCCTGCAGTAGAACCTCCACTTCACAACAGCTTAAGATTCTTCTTCATTTGGAGTCTGGCTCCGCTTGCACCATCTTCGGCGCTCCGTTAGGCATCTCCACAACCTTATTTTTTTGCTACTAACAGTTTCTGTGTGTCGGCAGGACCCTGCACTCATGCCCTTTTATGGGCATTATTTGGCAGCTACCTATGCTAATTGGGAACAGGCACATGCTTTCAACTAACAAACACAAGGAGATAATAACGCAGCTGCGAACAATTTAGTCATTTAAGAACATGTTGGTGAATCTGATGGAGAGTCTTCGTAAAAATCTTAAGAACAACTTCAGAAAAATTATTCAGAGTATATTGGTGAATGAGGCCCATTATTCATACTGTATCTTTCAAAGCTTTCTGACTTCATGACCTCTCTGTTTCTCTCAGCTTCATTCTCAATATACTGAAGATGTAAATCTTACAGCAAATGTTAGAGTAAGAGAGAGACACAGTATTTCCCGGGGACTATTTTCAGTCTGAGTGTTTGTGGGATTGAGTCAAAATAAACAACCGTGTGTGTTCATTTCCTCCAGTGCTACACTGCTGCTCACTGATTGTTTTGTTTTTATAGTTCCTGGCCCACAATGCAGTTCTGTAGTCCAAAGAAAGAAGATGCATTAGGCTCCATAGTAAAGCTGCAAGGATTAGTGGAATTCAATGACAAACAGATGTAAAAACCTTCTATATTACACATGTACAACAATATATGAATCGATAAGATCAAAAATGGGTAACATTTTACAGCAAAAGGGAGAATTCAATGGTTTTCTTTATTTGCAATAGACCGAATCTCTTTGAGAATGTGTGGCCCAAAGAAATTCTCTATTAATCTTTATTTAAAGAAAATAATCAGCTGATTAATTGAATAAAATAATCTCATGCTGCTGACCCATTTATAATAGGATTCATTCAATGCTGATTTTGTATTTTTCATTTTCCTATTATGTCTGAGCGTGTCTGATGAAATGCAGAGAGAGGTGTTTATGTGGCGCTGTAATTTTTTGGTCATGATGGCAAGTGCAGCCACCACCATCACCCACTGCACGTGACCTGACACTGTTGAAAATGTACGCCCATTCATTGTGTATTGCAAGCGGCTGCTTCACTGAGCAAAGCCTGCTGGGAAATAGATTTTCAACAGAATTTCTTCCTCATTAGTTCATAATCATGCATCTAAAGAAAGCAGCGGTATGCTGTTTGTAAACAATCTTTGCGAAGTGCTGGTTTGATTGAAAAGATTCCTCAACTAAAGACAACAAGTGACCAGTGGAGGAAAGCAGCGTGACTCTTGGTGAATTGGATGTAGGCTGCGGGTCTTCACTTCACACCCATCAATGTTACAGTAGGATGAGACCTCAACTATCGTATCGGAAGCTGTCAGCTTAGCAAAATCCTAAGAAGCGAAACAGATGGCACTAGTAAGAGCAACACAGTTGCACAGAAACTGCCCATTGTGGACTTTGTTGAACACAATGAAAATCATCAAGCAGGAAGACAGTTTTGTGCAACAACTTCTATTCTCTGGGAGAGCCCTGAAAACACACTGCGTCTTATAAAGCTGCAATTTATATTCACAATATTACGGTACTCAACTATGTTAGTGAATCTGTCAGTTAGTACTTTTTTATTCCCAATCTCTACGTTAATATTCACTGAGGGTGCAGAGCCAGAGGTAAGTGTTAGAAGTGTTCTAGTTTTGTTTCCAGTATGAGTATCTCCTCTAGCTTTTAGCGAGCATTGAAATTCAGAATCAGTATATTCAAAAGAGGCAAAACACAATCCACCATATTGTTATCCTGGAAACTGGACAGTTATAAATCCATGATTTAATTTTAAGTGCTGTCTTCAAACAGATATATGCTAACGCAATTTCTTACAGACTGACTGGGATTCATCATTAACTTGATGCTATCATATGATTAAATTGCCATTGATAAGCTAACAGAGATAGCATTGAAATGTTACCTTAAACTATTTGTTATACACAATAATATTAAGTCAAATACATTGTTTCTTAATTTAAGACATGCAAAGTTAGTCTCTTATCATCTCGACAGCAGTGTTGTCAAGTCGGCGGCTTGTGGACTGAATTAATTTAGCTAAAATGATCATCAAATCAAGGGGGCGGGCTATGACACCTGTCACTCATTTACACTACAAAGGTGAATGTCAGAGGATGCTACTGTACTGTGGCTGTTGTAAAAATAAACCCATTCAGATATTTTCTTGTAACTATTGGGTTTCGGCTGCTTCTCTAGGGTCCACCCAAATTTAAATACATCTGTTGTAAGTAATTTGAAGAATAATTTTCTCATCTTTATTGTATAAAAAAGGGACAGCTTACCCCTGCTAGCCTATTATACCAGTCAAAGGTGGTTGTATGTCCAAAACTGATGAAATGTATAAAAGGGGTATACTTTCATTTGAATGTTCAACCAGACCAATTTATTCATCACTGCTAACTCGATTAAATCCTAAGGAATGCTTACTTAACCATGAGCCATGCACAAGCAAAAGTGACACTACAGGGCTACTTGGACCACCAGATCTTTGTACGTCAGGGCCACTGAACCAGCAGTCAGAACTGACAAATCTGAAGTGAGACCGCGTGGACATTTTGTATACAGCTCAGTAGCATGTGAAATGTGCATTTAAATCCCTGATTAGATATTGAGGAGTTGATATACTTTCAAATTTATACACAATCTAACACAGTTAATTGTACAAAGTTTAATCAGCAGCAAGAGAGGAGCCACCTGCATCTTCTGTCTTCATAGATACAAATGTAAACACAGATGCTGGAGTCATAAATCTGAAGTGTTAATCAGCTCATGACCGAGGCTACAATTAAACCAACGGTCTGATGAACACTTGCTTCTCCAGTGGTCCATGAGAATATTTGATTAAGCATCTCTATTTACAAATACAGTACCTGCGAGTAAGAGTTATTGATGTGTGTGCTTGCTCACTGATGTACGGAGCACTGGCACAGAGCAGCGAGTGGGCGGCGTGCTTAATTTGTGTTGTGGGACCGATAAGTTCTGGAGAAGCGGCGGATCAAAAGGATCTGACAGCTCCTGAAACTCATCTGTGGGTTGGCTGAGAGTTTACGGCTGCCTGATCCAGCCCCGGAAACCTCACGTTTGTCATGCGGCCTGAACCAAAAGCCCCCGTCAGATCAAGAGTTCAATTTAGCAGGACCTCATTTCGGAAAAATTTGTCATTTCTCACGGTTCAATCATTTCAGTAGTCTGTTGTTAGTCCTGCCAGCAATCACTGCCAAGCCTCCCTGGAGAAGTGAAGAGTTCCTGGCAAGTTTCATAAAAAATAGCCCGGGACTGTTCTGTTATCTCTGGATTTCTGCTGATTTAAGCTGTTCTGCTCCCACTTCACCACGTTCGCCGGAGGAGATTACATCTAGTACAAAGTCGACTACCTTTTCCCTGGATGCTCCGCCGCACAAATCGCTCAAAAAGGTCATCGATACACACTTCAGCTGCCATCAGCACAAAGGCCACTTGGGTTTTTACCAATTATGAATGTGACTGAATTCATCTGGAGGACTGAGTGACTGAAGGGTAAAAGTCTGCTTGAGTGACATTTCTCAAAGGACAATCACACTTTCTTTCATAGGATTGAAAAAGTTCACCAAATGAACTCAATACTTTCAATCTCACCGCAAACTGTGGACACATTTTGTTACAATTGAAAGCTTTAAAAGATCACCTTCTTACATTACCTCTTTTTTAAGCCCCAATGGTCATTAGAATCTCAAAAATAGCAGAACACTATGTTCCACACATTGAGAGCTTTTTAACACTGTGGCTCCAATTATTTCTACATATGTTTCAGATCTGACCTAAAAAATAACGGACATTTAACTGTTTATTCTTAATGTAAATTAATATGAATACATTTAGATTCAGATCATTTATTGTCCCACTAGGGGACATTGGTATTGCAGCAGGAGCACACAGAAGACGAGAAACACAAGGACAACATCACCGTAAAAAACAGAGACAGAAACAAATTTAATAAATCAGACAACACAACAAAATATAAAACCAAATAAAACGACGCAATAAGATCAGTCAAGAGCACAAACCAAAAATGGGAATTCCTACAAAGCTATTAAAGTGCAAAGTGGAGGTGTGCAAATGTGCAATTCAAGTGCAGAGAGAGAGCAACAAATGGCTAATTGTTGTTTTTTTAATTGCACTTGGTATAAATGAGACCTGAAGTCTTTTAGTCTTCCTCACAGGAGCTCTAAAACGACGACCTGAGGGTAAAAGGTCAAATTTATGGTATATATCCACAACACATCGTCTCTCCCAACTCTGAAAATGCAGAGTCAATATATTTGGCCCTGAGCGTCAACATATGACTATCTAGAAACACCCGGTTCCAGTTTCGTGCATGCATGGCTTTGTTGTCCTGTAAGCAATAATATACAGTATATCCATTTTTTGTTCAATATTTGGAAGATTAAGGAGTCAGATATTCACAAGATGATAACTATCATGCCAGGCAAACCAACAGGTGTTGCAGCGACTAAAGCGGGCAAGCAAACTGGTTCAGATATAACTGATTGTACACGACCTAAAAAGCCTCCAAATTTTCTAATTTTATATTAGCTTCACGACTAGAAACGTGGTAAAACTAGGATAAACAGTGGAGATGCTTTTGAAAAAGGAGAGAGGTTTGAATGCAGAAATGTTTCAATACCGATGCAATAGTGTAACCAGTTTGCAACCGTCCAATAGCATCATAGCCAGCTCAATGCCGGGCTTGCAGCCTGCTGTTTCACATAGGTCTCACCAACGTGTCCAATATTTACTCTGGTCTGGCTTCTTGCTCGGTCACTCTCTCTTTTCCTCTCCTTAGCTTCATCTATCACTGTCCTCTTCCATTGCTTAGCTTCAGTCTTTGTGTCAAACAGTACAGAGACGGGCTAACTTGACTGCTTTTGTAGCTGAAGCCATATGCACTTCTCATGAGACGACCGAGATCCGCAGCCAAAGTTACATAGTGCAGTAAACAAGCGACAGGCACTCTGTGGACACGTAAGATAAGCCATTCTCCCTGTTGAACGTTATTGTGCTATTGACCTTTGAAACTTTTGAGGGAAGGTGGAAAACTTACATATTGTTGCTTTAAGCATCGGGCGTGACCATGCTGTCATACTTGGTTAGTCAGTTTGGTGGAGGCATCCTTTGAATTCTCTCCAACTAAAGAGAAGTGTTCCTGTGCATGTTATTTGACTCTATTGCCTCATATTCATCTTCATTCTGTGTCAAGAAAAGGTTGCTTTACAGTTGTTTTGTCGGGTCATTGCTTTTATCTCTTAATAACTGTGATTATACCTCTCTACAGTTTATGTCAAGTGGATTAACAACTGCTCAGTTCTACTTGGAACATTATTCTTGACACATTAAGCTAGCTTTCATCTTCTCAAAATACAACACCTCACACCTGCAGAAGTGTGTGTGTGTGTGTGTGTGTGTGTGCGTGTGTGTGTGTGTGTGTGTGTGTGTGTGTGTGTGTGTGTGTGTTTCAATAAAGTATCACCTAAAAATAACAGTGTAAGAAGATTCTTCCAGTGTTTCTGAGGGTCATAGTTTGTAATGCCTCCTTAAAGTGAAAATTGCATTTGTTTTTCTTGTATGCTCTGGAGCAGCCTGCTTTGCATATGTGCTGCTGATAAATGCCACGCTTTAAGTGATGTCTTGTAATGTGTTTTTTTTTGTCTGAGCTTTGCCTTGATTTTTTGTTTCTGCAGCTAGCAATATAAAAAAAGGTGCAAGTGCTCCAATAACAACACACTTTTTTTTTTATCATACTTTGCTTTTGCCACCGTGGGTTCTGCTGCTCTGTATGACAGCAACACAAGAAGATGATTGACTCGTGGGCTGGGTGTAGGAGAGAGATAAACTACCACATCTTCCTTTCACTCATCCTGTCACTGATGAGACAAAAAAAGAAAAGATCCTTTTCACTGAGAACGTGCGTGTGTCAACACATGATTATAAAGCTTTCTTTGTGAAATGGGATGATTTGCCACATCAGAGAACATCTCGCATTTTGATAAAGACTTCCACAAGATATTTGATTTGTCTGTGCGGATCAAAAATACCTGCCAGTCAAAACAACTTGGAGGGAAATCACAGGTGGGGAGGATTGAGAAACAGCTGGTCTCTTATTCGGCAGCACATGGAAATGTTAGCACCACATTAGTCTTTGGATGATGATATGTTTGTGGAAAAAGGAAAATTGTGTCCGTTTGAGCATCACGGCACAGCTGCTTGGAATTATATATTTAAAACTATTGATAAAAATGTTGTCTGTTGGGGAGTACTGGGCATCAGACCGTGAAACTCAAAAACTTTTCCATAATGCACTCAAGAAAAATCATTAGCATTTTGATACACTCCCATCTTTATACTCTCCTTTTTAGGTACCAAGAACATTGCACACTTCTCTTTTTGTAAACATGTTTCGAGCATATCTTGCATTTTTTCCCCGTGTTTTCTCCATGTGTTTATTTTGCTGCAGCTCAAGTCTCATGTTTCCTCTTTCATATTTTGGAGGTCATTGTTCCTTTCTCTTCCAAAGCCTGCAGTGCTCATCCTGCCACATGTCTCCACTGTTCTCATGCAGAGACCCTGCAGGGAACCAATGCAGCACATGTGACTTTGATCCAATTTCACAGGAAAGACAAAAGCCTTTGTTTTCATATTGACTGATCACTTGTATCTTGCGTGTTTCTCTTATGCTGCAGGTGTATTATGGTTTTATGGCAGCGTATGAATGGATTAGTAACTTATGATGGAAACATCAGTGTGTGAATGTGTATGAATGGGTAGGTGTGACATGCGCTGTAAAAGCGCTTTGAGTAGTCAGAAGACTAGACAAGCTCAAGTCCATTTACCATATTCAAGAGAAATATCTTTGCAGTTAGTAAATAAAAATGTGTTAAAGTAACAGTAACTGTTATGTATTTTCTGTATTTTCCAGCACTAAGCCCTAGCAGAGACATAAAAATGACCATTGTGTTTATCTTTTGTAAGAAATGAAGTTGTATGAGTACTCCACTGAGTCCAGCAGCATGAGGTACCAACTAAACTCTCAAACAGCATATTGATTTAGATATGAAGCATAAATAAATAAAGAGTTCTCCAGCATGTACCACTTAAAGTCAAACTCAAAACATCAAGCCGCTTCAAGCCCAAAATGTTGGTTTGGGCTGTAAGACAAGCTGCTGATAGTTTGGCCTCGGTGCGTCATGCATGATACGAGGAAGCTAATAACACGTTCCCTGGGGGTGCTGGTAGCAGAGATGATATGGGAGAGCAGAGATACAACTGCACACCACAGGGCGCTTCACCCTGAACATAATCTGCCACATGCATGCAGCTGCAATCTGAATCACCCCAGAGGCCTCCTTAGGTTTAACTCGACCTCGAGCCGCTCTGAGGTGCCAGGAAAAAAGAGGGCAAGCAAGGTCTGATGGCATCGTCTCTCACCGTCGCTGCTCACTCTGCTCCAAAGATTGAAACAAGAAAGATGATTCGTAGAGGGGGAAACACTCAAAGACTTAATTTTCACAGACCAGTGACCCCCACCAGCAACTCATTTGACTGGATCCAGCTAGCAAGATTTTAAAAGTTGCATCTCCTCAGGGCTGCGTCTATACCCACCCCATTCCCTCAGGTCTCCTTCAATGGTCACGCCTCCCCCACACTCATGCACGAGAGTCAAAGACCACAGCTGCACCGTAATAGAGCGGAGAGAGGACCTTAGTACAAGTAACACCTTACCTTATCATTCTGAATGTAAAAAATCAAACATGGCAACAGAAAGACAGCAACCACGGTGTCACTTCTCAGTGGTCGCCATCGCTGTAAAGTTTAATGTAAGTTTACTCTGGTTTGTCCTCTAGCTTTATCTAAACTGTTTCTCATTTCAGCCTTCTTGAATTCTGTCTGTCTTTTTTTTCTTGCCCTGTTCAGCAGGGCGAGCGGTTATAAGTCACAGTACGTTCATGTAAGCTGAGCTTTCTCTGCCATTCTCTCTGGGTAGACATGGAATACCTCCAGTGGCAGAGAAACACGTTGACTTGCTGGTGCAAGGGTAAGGCACGCAAGGACCTAGGGAGGTATTTGATTGGTACTTTGCATCCGAACCTCACAGCAGTCATACTCAGAGTTTTTACAGGATAACAACAGCTAGAGACAACGGTTCCTTTTCATTCCTTTTTCAGAGGAAATGATTTATTGATTGCTGTCGGGGTATAAAAGAATATAACTGCTGAGTGTCATGTACTTTAAAATACAACATTTCCATCATATTCACCATTAGAACTCTGCACTACATATGATTCTGCAAGTGCATACGTTGATATTGGTGCTTATTGTGATGATATTTCGCAAGAAATTCTGTACAACCTTATCCAAAAATGTATTTATATAAATACATCATAATAACAAAATGAAATTTTGCCAAACATAGGACATTTCAAATTGTTATGAACACATATGAATCAAGAACAATCCTTATGTAAAACCTGAACTCATTAATTGGTTATACTCCAAACATTATAAAACCCCGTATATGATTTCATTTTTGAGATATGCTAATTTTAGGTTATAATATAACCTATATAAGGTTTTTGACAGTTTAATTGGAAATGGACTATCTGAAATAGGCTTGGGTGGTATCACGGTATTACGGTATACCATGGTATTTAGAAATCCCGACGGTATGACTTTTAATACTGGCGAAAATACAAACGCTACTTTTTCTGTGAAACTGACGCAAATATAATGTATTGAGGTGAGGGGTTGTAGTGCACAGCACGTGCCAGCAGAGGTCAGGTTCTATGTAGACCCCCGTTACCGTGGCCACTATGACTGCAGAGCTGATAGCTCTGGGAAGGTAAACAGCGGGCTAACATCAGAGTGGAGGAGGGAGACTTTGTCACATCTTTTCTTCCTCACGAGGTCATAATCATGCATTTACAGAAAACGGGGGCATATTGTTCCGTAAATAAACCTTGTCGAGTCCTCCTTTGATTGAAAGACTCCTGTATTACAATTAAAGAGTCACCAGCGGAGTGGGGCAGAGAGCTCGCAAGCTAGCTGGTCTGTGCCTCTGCTTGCCTTCACTGCAGCTCAACCATACTGTAGCTAGTCGGAGTGCAAACTCCCGAAAGTAAAAACAAATAGAACTAAAAGAGCGACAGAGCTGCACAGAAACTGCACGTTGTTGACGTTACTGAACACAATAGAAATGGTCACGCAGGACGACAGTTTAAACTTTTTTTTCTCTCTGAGAGACCTTCAAAAACAAGGTGTGTCTTATACCGGTGCGACTCATATTCCGGATTGTAAGGTAAATGAAACTCGCCTGCCGTTTTTGCCGTCTGTACCTCTGCATCTGTGCTTCAAAAGCAGCATCTGAGCGAATCTTCAGCACAGATGGAAACAGTCACACCACAACGCTCCTAACTAAACGTGTTTTTAACTGTGAATGTTATCGCTACAACAACGGAATATTTTTTTTTACAAAACTTTATTTCTTTTTTTCAAAAACTGTCATATACCGTAAACTGCGGTTTAATGGCAAGACGGTATGGTATTATGAAAAAACGGATACAACCCAAGC
Organism: Tautogolabrus adspersus; assembly: GCA_020745685.1. Lineage (NCBI taxonomy): Eukaryota > Metazoa > Chordata > Actinopteri > Labriformes > Labridae > Tautogolabrus > Tautogolabrus adspersus. The sequence goes on along the minus strand of CM036546.1, from coordinate 7,220,756 downwards.
CTAATCTGAAACAGCAAGATCACAGCCGTTCATGTTATTTCACTGTAATGTAATGAAAAAAGTGTAGAGTGCAAAGTGTTGATAAAAAAAGAGGAAGGTCCTTGCATTGTGTTGCAAAAAGATATTAATGAACTATGATAGTTTTCTTTAAGCTCAATTTGAAAAACTTCTGCATACAATGATTTGTAATGGCCAGTTAACAGTGATTTTCTGGATCGACAGACACCCTAGCTTGTTGCGTGAAAAGGAATGAATGCTCTAGCTATTATGGTTTATATATAAAATCATTATAAGCCTGATCATGCAAACTACAATCTCCCATGGGAGGTCCATTTTCATTGGGTTAAGCCACATGTGGAGCCTCGCTGTGCTTGTTTATGATAACTACCCTGATATTAATGTTTGATGATGTGAATCCACATTTTTCCAGACCCAGTCCAAAACGCTGTGAATAATCTGCTGCTATGTGATAATGACACGGGGATGATTATAGCCAGGATTTACATTTGACTGCATGATAAACACAATTAACAGCTCCAGCCTTGTTGACTGGGCTGTTGGCAGAAAATGGGTCATCCACATGTGCCAGCTACTTAGTATGCATGACCCCCGTCAGCCAATGAGCTCAGATCTGCTTGAATGGCCGTATACTGTACAAGCACAGGCTCTTGTAAACAACAAGACATTTTCCCAATTTTCTCACCAACAAAAACACAACAAACCCCTGCTGCTTGTCACGCACTATTAATGAAGCGTGCAGCCTGCCTGTACTAGCTACAGACAAGACTCATCCTTTCCTATTTAATGATAGCAGGGACGTGTACCAATTAATATCTACAAATAGTACAACAATTTACTAAAGGAAAGGTACAGCTTGGCAAAAACTACTTCTTAAGCCAACATGATGTCAACAGTTAGTGGACAGAATTTTGAAGCCACCACTTTGGCCATTTTTTACCATCTTATTGTCTTGAAACCAGTATTTGCCATTTTTCAGGCTGTGGTAGTGGCACTGGCTTGTCAGTCCTAGGTATCCCCATCCTAAAGCAATCCCTGCTTAATTAATTATTTGTCTGTAAATTAGACAATCATTTTCAATATGAAAGCCATGCTGTATTGAAGGAATCTTGCAAACTATTGATTTAAACCATAAGCTTATTATAGAAATGTTTACTGAGGTAATACATCACGAGAGAATAAGGCATTATGTTCTTGTTGGCTTACGCATCAACAGACTTCTTTTGAAACAACTCATGGTCCTGCTGTCCAATACAACGAATGCAGGTTCATACTGTAGCACTTGCCTTGTAATTTTACTTTTGAACTTGTCAAATGCATCCCCTTTTTTTAGTTCCATGAAAGCAATCTCAGTGAAGTCATCCATTTGTTTCTCAAGAGGTGTTTTGAAGCCCAATGATGCCGGTCACAACATTGGAAATGTTAACTCCTCCTGGAAAACAGCTACAACATACCCCCCTGCCAGTCAAATCAGCCACACCCGTGAGTATGCAAATGTATCAATAACTCTTAGTTGTAATAAAAGCAAAACAGATGACTAAAAAAATTCCATCCCCCTGAACAGTTTCATGAATAAAGAAATGAGCTATGAGGCTGTAAACATGTTCATTTCTGCTATAAAAATGAGCATTTAATATGGGACCTTATTAGGATTCCTTGGCTTTATCAGTCAGCTTCATAGATACTTGGGGGACAGCAATTTTTTTTTGCACTTCTCTTGGGTCGGCTGTGGATCAATCGGAAAGTGGGGGGTTTGATCCCAAACTCCTGCAGTCACATGTCAAAGTGCCCCTAAGACACTGAACCCCAAGTTCCTCTCCATGCTACATCAGCTGCCTGTGAATGTGGCTGAATACTTGGAGCTCATAGTTTGCAATCCTCTCAGCACTGCATGCTGAACATGTAGCTGAACATTATAGCTGACAAGACAAGGATCTACAATACAATTGGCAGACTTGTACTTTTAAGTAACAAGCCTTTAGATATCATTGCACAGTTATACTGGTGGAAGATCAATCAATCAATCAATCACGTTTATTTATAAAGCACATTTAAAAACAGCAACAGCTGACCAAAGTGCTGTACATGAAACAAGAGAGCAATACAGAATAAAAAGCAAAACAAAAAAATCAACAGCAAGACTAAAGCTCACACATGCATGTTTGCCTACACACATGCACACACAGAATACTAACAGCATAATTTATACAGTAATATTATAAGTACATCAGAGAGAACTACAAACAACCTACAGTAACTAGGACTCAAAAGCCAACACGTAAAAGTGTGTTTTGAGGCGGGACTTAAAAGATTCCACAGAGGGGGTAGACCTGACTGAAGGAGGAAGGCTGTTCCACAAGCGAGGGGCCTTGACTGAAAATGCTCGGTCACCTCGAAGTTTGTAGCGAGAGTCAGCAAGGACCCATGTAGTGAACAATCCATGAGTGGTCCATATTCATCCCAACTCAATGATAAATGGTGGAGTGAATTTTGCACTCTAAAATCATGACTAGTTTGAAAAATAGTCAGAATACTATTAGGGCAAACTACCAACTCCAGTCATCCATTCAGTCTACACTCTCTATTTTAGACTGTAAAATTGCTCCATGCTAGGTTAAATCAGTCTCTGATGTAATAGTTTTTGTCAGACATCATGCAGATACAGTACCTTGTATGTGATTCCTAACAGTGTGCTATTTTTCTCCGTCTATAAGAGAACAATGTCTGGCTGTAGGCTGTTTGCAGTTGGTTAATGTGGGCATTGTAGTGTTTTTCTGGAATGATCTGTTATTACGTGTTAATTTGTAAACCAGAATCAGGATGGCTCTGAAGGAATGGTCCACTAAGAACAGGGCTGATAGTTTGACTCTTCTCCTATCCGACCCCTAAGTGTCCAAAACGGAACACAGATTTTCTTTCTTCCATCGGTACAGCCACTGCTGTACATGAGATCTCCAATGCAGCCAAACTGAAACATTGTGATAGCAGAGAAGTTTCTATAACTGCCTTTGATAGTTAATTTTGATCCGTCACTTTCATGTTAGTTTTACTTCCACTGAGGTGTGAACAGGTACATAAGAGGCAAATTGCAACGTGCTAAATTAAAACAGTTACCCTTTTACAGGCACAGTCAGTATAAATGCACTGTTAGGTAAAGCGTTATAGCTTTAGGCCATTTAATTGGACTACTGTCCTTGTCCCAGTGTTAGAGCACCGGAGTAGAATCAATTTATTGACATAATAATGAACAACGCCTCTAAGGAGGTGGCAATAGGCCCCCTTTCAGCTAGTTACTACAGACCTCTTCAGGTTCACCTATTATGTTATATACTAAACAATCAAGTTAGCAAGCACCACGCTGTTTCTTTCTATTCACATATTGAAATGTTTAACTCCTTCAGTAGACACAGCATAAATTGTGTCTCCTCGTCTGTCTAAAACTTCATGGTTCTCGCTCAAGCACTCGCCATTGTTGATACCTTTGTCCTGTTAAAAGCCTTTCTTCTATACGCATTTACAAAATACTGTTTAAGTTCTGGGTCAAAGCCCGGAGCATGTGCAGAGCGCCTAGGCAAGTTTAGGACAGATTGAGGTGTATAAATGACAGAGTAAATTGACTCTAAACATGTACTGTATGTGTGTTACTGCTAAATTTCACCCAGATGCGTGTTCGGTCCAGGTTTTTGCTTTAGTCCGTGTGTGCTTCCACTGGCTCCGCAGCGCTGGATGTCAGCTCTGTCCCAGCTCCGGCGCTCTGGAGCCTTTTGCAGCAGATACGCAAGGCTTCTATTTTTGCCAGATGCCGGAGCACAGCAAATCAATTTACCACAAAGTAGATCAAGAGGGACAGGAAGTCAGACACCATTGTCAGAATAAAACAATCAGTTTTAATGGTTGGGACTGATGACCTCATGTGTGTTTGTTGTTGTGTTTATAAGGGTTTTATACCTCGTCCATCGTATATCTTGCACTGTCACACTTTATTCTGTAATTCCAGAGGACACTCCTTGGTCTTGCGACTCCAGCTGTCTGGCGGTGCTACTCCGTGCTGCGCTTTGAAAAACGCAGCCTGTGGTTGTTGATGGACGGGGGAGCACGGAGCTGTACTGGAGCAGAGCTGACACTTAATCCACACGTATCTGGTGGACGTTCTGGGTTAGTCTGACTATAAGAAATTGGACTTTGTCTGATTTCAGTCAGTCTTACATTTTCACATGTAAACTAAAAGTTCAAATTAAGTCAATCAAACCCAATAATGTAATTTTTGAACATCATGTAAATGTAATGAATGAGAAAGCGTGAAAGGTGACTTGCTGAACCATGCAGTATTCATGATATGGGGGCGGGGCACATGCAACTTGAGTGTTCTTAACAGGGAAAACCATTTAACATTATACTGCTTCAGTATAATTTACACGTTACAGTTATTGATGCACAGAGGCAAATGATTTGAATATGATTGACGCTTGAAGTCGTCCACTATTTCACGTAATGTAAAAGGCTGAATATAGTGAAATGCCGTGCAGGCGGGGCCTTGTTGTAGCAGTTTTAATTTTGCTTTATGCATGCACTGTCTAAATAAGAATATCTGCTTCATCCTCCCTTTGAGGCTGGAAGAAAGGACTAGATAATTATGCTCACACTTGAATAATGATTATTTTAATTCATCAAACATTTTCTCTGAATGCGCTTATTTCAAAACTATTCATGTCAGATAAAAAGCATATTGAGGTCAACAATGTGGCTGCTTCAAAACAACATGTGAATAAAAACAAACATTTATAACTCCAAAAACAAAGACTAAAAGTCTTCTGATTATGCACAGCTCGTCTTTGATCCCATCCATCTTGTGTTCTTCCAATATTGCGCCTCAGAACTAGTTCTGCAGGAATCTTCACAAAACCAAGCAGATGCCTGTGTTGTTCAGTCTTATATCAATTTTGTTATTTGGTCTGGATATTTTCACTTCATTTCACACATATCTTAGCCTGCATGGCAAAGCACCCGGAGCTTCAGCTCTCAGTTGACATCTCACTAACATGCGTGACGGAGGCAGAATAACTACCAGAGTCTGAAATAGAAGTCGCCCTGCGCTCACAATTGTCAATTCGGCTGGGTCGGAGATAGCCAGATTTATCTGTGATACAGCTGTCCATCATCCTATACAATCAGTTTTCCGTATCTTTCATCAATCTGAATTACTACGGACAGCGTCTGATAACACGCAGCCTAAGGTGGTTTGGGGCTCAGGCTGCAGCTCGGGCCATAGTTTTCATTTCCACAATCACTTGGAGAAAGTGACGGCAGCTTCTGAATGTTTTGCAGGTTGATCCATCCACTGCAGGAGAGCCATGATCCGTCATACGAACTCTGGTCTGTTCATCGCGTTGTATCTTGCGCTGTGTACCAGATCCAGAGTGCAGGTATTTCTCTCTGCAGCCCAGACGTTGCTATCTGCATACTGCAGTGGACATTGAACATTAATCAAACTATGGCCCCGTCTGCCTGCATGTCTCACCTAAACAGCAGCAAGTGCACCGAGGTGATAATGAAAAAACGCTCCATCACCATATGCCGTGTGTGTGAGTAATTAATTTGAAATTAACAGGAGAGGGGGAAGCGTAGACACGTCTTGGGAGGGATTTTGCATTCTGCGTGTGCAGTGGTTAAACGTTGGCAGCTTCTGCTCAGTTGGATGCTTCCTTGTCTGATTCATCTGCTTTCCTTGAGCTGTTTTCAAGTCCAACATTTCACCAGATGCTTGGTTCATAAAGAAACAGTGGCTTCTGCCAATCAGGATCTTAACACCTCAGTGATTTCTCAGCTCCCCGCCACAAACAACAAAAACTAGCTTAATCTGATGTGTCAGTTGTCGTTAAAACAGAAATTAGGAGGACATAGAAAAAGGTTTCATGGCAATTTACCTGAATTAAATTGTAGATTTAATACTTCAAAGCTTAAAAAAAACATGCTAAAGTAAGCTTTGTGTTTATTCCCGAAGGTGATTCTCAGAGATTGGTCCTTGATTGGTATCCAGTTCATCTTTTATTCTATTCTTGAGTAATTCAAATGATGAAAAAGAGTAAATCCAGTTAAAAGACAGGAGTGTGTTGATAAAGACATTCAGTAAATGATTTCCATGGCAGTTTGCTCACAAGAGATTAAAGATCCAATTTCTGCTATATGGCAAGATGCTTCCTTTTCTTCTACAGAACATCAAGCAGCTACATTTGTGTTTTGGCGTAACAAGGGGAAAAGAGAAGTAACAAGATATTTCAGACGTGCACATGCAGACACACACACAGACAAACACACACACACACACACACACACACACACACACACACACACACACACACACACACACACAGGGGGATGAGAGGCAGACAGCTAATAACCCATCAAAAGAAAAACTGTTGCTGCCAAAGCACCGACCACGGTGTCTGCTCCGGGCCCCAGGCTGCAGGCCGAGACGTCCCGACGCTTCACAACATGACCTCCATTTTACAGACAAATCAATCTATGAACGACGGGCTAATTGCCAGAAAACTCTCAGCGTGACCCATTAGGCTCCCTGTTCCACCCACACACACACACAGAGTGACATGACAGGCCAGCAAATGATGTGGAATGGCTGGAAATGTTTCAAGAATAAAATACAATTACTTGTATCTTTAATTGGTAGTGCTGCCATGCTGCTGCTGCACACAGAGTTGTAGTTTCACTCTTTGCCCATTTTTCTCAAGTCTCATTATCTGAATCTGAGGTTTGGTGTGCACAGTTAAAGACGGAGCAGGCTGTGTCCAAATGATCTTCTGTGAACTGACTCCAATTTACATTGTTGTTCAAAAGCATGTCAAAAGTTGCTCTACGGTCTGCTGGGCCACAGGGTTTCAGCTAACATGTTTCCTTGACTTATACTGGACGGAAAAAGTTTGATGCAGTTTGCTGATATTTGAACTACGACAGAGCAAAAAATATCATATCATCAATAATCATAACACCTAAATGCACTATTAAAAACCTATATCTTAAACATATTTAGGAGTCTAAATGTCTAGTACCAATTTTGAGAAAAGCTCTGATAGATTGCTTTGGCTGGCAATTTAAACAGCTGGAAAGGCTGTGATGTAATGTTTTAATTACACCTGATGAAATGATGTCCAGTTAAAGTGTTTTTTTTTTTAGTAATTCAAAGTATCTTAAATATTAAAGAAAGTGTCGCTTCAGTGAAGGAACTCTTTGTTTAGGTAAGATCTTTTGTATTTATTTATGAGGCTTAGCCGTTAAAAACGTTTCTTTAACATTGAAAACAGGGCATAATAAAGTCTGTCCATCGAAGATGTCTTTTCAACCAGATTTCCACAGACAGAAAACACTTTTTTATTCCTTAAAATGTTTGGTGTTGAAAGGGCAACAGAAACAATGATTGTAGCGACATTTCTCCAAAGTCATTTAGTGGTTGGTGAAATGGTAAATTGGGAAATAAAAGCTCTTTGTGTCTTCTGACTACTCAAAGTATTTTTTTTTTTTTCCCCGCAGGTCACTCAATCCATATCACATTCACACACCGATGGCAGAGGCTGCTATATAAAGTGTCCATCAGTATTAGCTACTGTATTCATAAGCATTCACATGCTGCTGACGCAACAGCAGGAGCAATTTAAAATTTAGTATCTTGCTCAAGGACACTTTGACAAGTCACTACAGGAGCCGGGAATCAAACCACAGATCATCCAGATTGGAAATTACTGACTCTACAACTGAGCCACAGCCTCGATGCAAAGACTGAATTTCAACCAAAATGTTTTTCTCAAACAAAAGTAAAAAATGTGAGACTTCATGGTCTGTCTGATGTTATCAAGAACACGTTTAAACATTCCCAACAGAAGAAGAAAAAAGAAGACTTGGCATGCAGCTTTGATTACCTCAAGAGGAGGACCCCTGGGTTCTGACATAGTTCCTTGATACCCGAAAGAAGAAGGGCATAACAGAATTGTTGGGCCTCTGATAGGGGGTGAGCACCAAACTTTATTGCAGGCACTAGTGTGTTTTTTTATAAATCTGGTCTTAACATGGACGTGTGATCAACATTTTCAAATAATTAGTGAACAAAACAGTTTTGAATTCCTTTCCAAGGATAGCCATAGTCCAAACGGCCAGTTTCCAGATCAACTACTGCCAGAAGTGCTTACAGTAGTTTGTTTGAGATATTGTGTTTTGTTGGACCTGAACTTAAACTTTTAAAACACCAAAGTCAAACAGCACTACAAATAACCAAATCTGTTGAGGCAGCAGTAAACCCCAACTCTGGAGGTACCTTGGTGAGGAAGAATGATGGACTTTTTGTTAACTGAGTCTTATGGCTGTCGTGTTGCGTGTGAAGAATTCCCACTGACGGTTCATTGAGTGTTTCTAGGTGTGTTTTTATTGCCGTTACCTACAGGTCAATCTTCGTACAACCGTTACCTCAACTTCTTCCTGTTATGAACATGCTGTATGTGTCTTTCAAAATAAGAGCACACTGTAGTTCTAACAGATAACACCACAATGGCTATGCAGACAGTGACATAAGGGCTGTTTCTGATAAATAAAAAAGAGCATACTAATTTCTTTACAAAAAGCTGGGTAAAAATCTCTGATAATTCTACCTGTATTGTTGCAATTAAGTTACAATCTAATCAGTGGCATAACAAAACAAGCATGTACTTGAATCTATAGTTTTGTCCATGAAAGATTAAGTTGTAGCCATAACACAAAGTTTCAAACTGAAGCTCCGTATTGGAACAACTTCAACACTTTATGAATCATTAAGATTTCAAAATATGTATAGATTGGGCCGAGGCTTAAACATGCTGGAATTCCTCTTTAAACAGGTAGTCATTTGATTTGAAGCAGGAGTAAATGAGACACATAGACAACTAAATAATTAAGTCTAAAAATTACACCCAACCGTACAATGGTTTTATCCAGTATTTGGCATGAAGCTCAGACCATCAAAGTCAGCTCTTTTCGAGTGTTGTTATACGATGAAAGATATGATCCAAGTTTAGACAATGCTCCAATTGAAAGTAAAAATTTAATAAGCACAGGGCAGCTGCATTCCCCCCCATAACTAGCTATCAAAGCCCCCTTCTCTTCTTCTGAATTGTTGTCTTTCCTCCTTCACACACATAAAAACTTACATTATTTACAGCAAAGTGAAAGTATCCCCCCCTCCACATCCATTGAGACAGTTTCCAAACACTTGCCGTGTAGATATCAAACACTTCCTTGATCAAGGACAACTGTGCTCACACCAGGCCTTCCAGCTGCAGATTGACTATGTGAATCCACTTGGTGAACAAAACAGAGTACACAGGTAAGCAATCAATAAAGCCTCTAAACTCCTAACCCACAGTGCCAATATCTGCTATCAGAGCTACTGCACAATGAATTCTCTGGTTCTGAAACACAGACATGTTTGCAATTAACCTCAAATAAGTTATATATACCATGTTGTATGGACAAAGTAAGAAAGGATAACATTAAACCAATGCAAATCACATATCGTGTCATGGCTTCCTGCAGATTTCTTTACTTGCTAACAACGGGAGGTGGCACGAAGCCAGAGCTCAATTAAGGATGCTTTATTTAGTTCAAAGGAGCTCGCACATATTCAAGCATGTAGATAACACATTAGTAGAGAACAGCGCATAAGTGTGGAAGTATTTGTGATGGTTTTCTACCATAACAGCTTAAATAATAAAGATCAAGTGAGTTAGTTGAAAATATAAGTATAACTGTGTAGAGGGAAGAACACTTATTTGCAAAGAAGAATATTGTTATTCTGTTGTCTTTCCTTTTTAAAGGAAGAATGTGCGACTTTTTGATCCAGTAGATGTCACCCTTGAGCACCAGCATGAAACCAAAACATACTGCTGTTTGGAGACACCTCTAATATTCTAATTCTTCTGATCTTTGCAGCTTGCTCGTGTTTTGTGTCTAAATGTGAAGTTGAGCCGACAACATCTCCTCTCTTCCAGATGAATGTACTTCCTCCAAACATTAGTCTTTACTCCTCATGCTACACGTATATAATCTGCTCTGCTCTCAATTTGTGTTGTAAGCACATGTCGAATTTAATCACTTTTCCAGTGGCATAAAAATAGTTGGCCTGTTGAGTTTGTTCAATGGCAGATTTCTTGAAAACCCTGACCAACTTTTCAGTAGTTTTTTTATATGTGTGTGACATGCATGTTAACTTCTGGCTGACTGTTGACAATTGTATGTGTGGTGCATTGACGTGAGAGACCTCACAGCAGACGTGAGTCCAAGCAGCTATCGGTTTCTTTCCTCACAGGTTCTTTAAAGTCAGCTCGCTGCGTCAGGGCTCTAAAGGGCAGAGCAGTGAGTAAACCAAATGACATTAAGGGAGGATGTGAAACACCCAGCGCGCTGATGACTGAGAGTTGACCTTTTAAATGTGATGCAATGCAACATTAGTCAACACAGCAGGAACAGTCTAGATGAGTACTATAAAGCCATGATACTGCTATAAAGCATTTATTATCTGTCACTTGTTTGTTTTCTATCATTGAGGCAGCTGTAACTCCAACACTGTAACTGCAGCTGCATAAAGCTATAACAATGTGATGGACTGAATTGGCACTACAGCCTGTTTTAAAATAAGGGAATAAAAGGACTACAGCAGCCATCATACCCAAAATGAAGTTAATTTCACATTTAGGTTGGAGCAAATGTGATGTGATTCCATTGTCTGTGATTGTCAGACAGCTGGAAAACAAAGGGCTCGTTTTTGTACTGAAAGTCCCCTCTCTTCCCATTCTTGTTTATATAACCAGGACGCTTGGCGTGTTTGATTCTGACAACTCGCAGCTCCAGGGCCATCAACCAAGGCTAAAATGTTCAATTCTGCCGTCTGTGAAGAAATGTTGTGAAAAGATATGCACAATGGAGAATGTTTTCCTAATGTGTTTTTGTGAGCGGCTGTCTGCACGTCATGTCTATTTGTGATGCTTCCCAGCACTGCTGAAAAAAGCCTTCTTTTTTTTTTCTCCATTTGGCTATTGGAGTAAAACTGGCAGATTCTCTGCACAGTGAAAGCGCACACATTGGCTTTCTAGCAGAATTTTCTCCAAAGCAGAACGACTTTGTAATTGTCAGCAATATAGAGCCAAAAACATAATCAAGTTTTGAATACAGCCTGGCACAGGCGTGCTCTCCCAGCACACAATGGTTCTCTCCCCATAGACGGAAACATGTGCGCACACAGAACCCTTTTAGAGCACATGAATAAACGCATTACACACATATTCACCAATCTCCCCTTTGCTCTGTCAGACACATACACATACACAACACACATATACACACATACACACGCGCGCGCGCACACACACACACTTACACACACACTGACCACACCTGCAAAAGTACATTAAAAAGGATTCCAGCTAGGCTGAGTCTGCAGACCTACATCCCGTTATCCTTTAATTACACACCAGGCCATAATGGGGGAGGGTGCAATATTTACCCCCAGGCAATCTGGCAGGCTACAAATTGAAGATGATTCCTACACATGGCCTAGATTCTGCCTGCAGCCAAATTCCCCCTCTACCCTGTCTAACAGCTTATCATTGTGCAATAACAATGTCAGAGAAAATAGTGCACCTGACGCTCACCTCAGCCTCCCTTCAGATTCTTATTATCCATCATCATGTTGTGTGTCTCTCTGTCTCTCTCAGAGCAAACAAAAAACACCTGGATCTGAGGGTATGATTGAGCAACTCCAACCTCGTTATTAGCCTGAAAATGTTTCTCACTTAAATTCTGCTCTGAAATGTACAATGGTGGTTTGATAAAAGGATATACTTAACTTGTGTTCAGAAAGATTAATAAGAAATCTGCGGCAGCCGTTCGCTTCCCAGCAAAGTCTATTGAGCTCAACTGTGGGATTTGGGGAGCGGCTCCTCCTCTGGGCTCGCTTCAGGTGTGGATTAAAGGCTGCTGCTGAGTTCACCGTGTGTGAGCTTTCGTCTGTCAAGCAGCTGGCTGGAGACATGTCAGTCGTTTTAATTTTGAAAGCCATTTCCCCACACAGAGGGGAAAAAAATGAAAAAAATATTGTTTTCTAATACATTCTTTCCAGAAATGTAGAGTTATGTGTGTCCTTGCATGACTGAAACAGCTGCGGCTATTTCACTATGATAGATGGGCACTTTAATGTCATTGTATAAAACAACAGGAAAGACTTAAGTAAGAGTGAACAATTATAAATGTAACAGTTTAGGAAATATGCAAAGTCTTTGGCGGATAAATTCCGTCATGATGACTTCATGTACTCAGAGAGGTAGCGAGTCCGAAAGCAGGATAGGATACCCCTTTTGATGGAGTCTAGACACTGGTGGTGGTGGTGGCGATGGAGGTATGCAGAATGTGATGAGGAGTGGGTTTCTGAGACTGTATCTGAACTCTGCTGAGCTGGAATGGAGGTGACCGGGGCGGAGGAGGGTCGCAGCGATCGGAGTGAAATGACAAGCTGACTGCGGAAGATGGAGAACAGACTTCAAAATTTGACAGCAGCAGGATGATTGGTTGGGTGAGGTTGTGGCAGAATATGGTTGGATTATCACTTCAAGAGTAAATGTCCATAAATCAGCTGATCACCAGAGCAGGGAGACGGAGGGAGTGGTAGAGAGGGAGTGGCTACGTTGAATGAAGAAAATTGAATCTATGTGTGACAGAATATAACCTTCCTGTCTTCCTGCTTGAACTTACACTGAGCTCCATTTGATGAACGTTTAAACAGTATTGTGATGAACACTTATTAGCAATTATAGCACATTGTATTAATAAGCTTACGATTTTTTTTTAGCATAAAAGCTATTGACATGTTATGAAATGTCATATCTAGTATGTGGTGATCTGTCACATGTCACGTTTGACCTTGAATTTTCAATTCACATTTAACATAATCTTTAAATGCAAACTAATTAATTAAGGTGGAGGAAAGTAATTAATATGTAAACTTTTTTTAATTTCATACAATAATTATCTTGACCGGATTAATGTAATTAGTCCAGGATCAAAGCTCCATGAGGGTTTCAGATCTCAGTCTCTCATGAAACCTTCTCCCCTCTCATCCACCCTCGTGTACATCCTTCACATGTTTGGCTCTTTATTTAAGTGATCCAACGAGTCACAAACCTCCCAGTTCCAATCCGATCACCGATTTGTGTCACGATCTGATTAATGCTTTCAGACCACAATGCATCTTCATGAATCAGTTTTGGGCTGCACAGTGGTGTAGTGTTTAGTGCTGTTGCCTCACAGTGAGAAGGTTCCTGGTCAAATCAGGGCCCTTCCGTTTGGAGTTTGCATGACCTCCCTGTGCATTCGTTCATTCCTTCAAGGTACAACAAATACATGCTTGTTAGGTTAATTGGGGGCTCTAAATTTCCCATAGGTGTGGCTGGTTGACTCTATACTCTTTTTTGGCTCATGACCCCCCTTTGACTTTACAAAACTTTTACAATCCTCTTGCAATCCAAAACACATACAGGTTATTGCTAAAAATTGTAGATTTTTTTCAATCGTGTTATAGTTTTTTCTACTTTGTTGCAAATAAAAATCCATTTTAGATCACATTATGGCCATTTCATGTATATTATTGTGGACAGTGCATAAAGTGTGTTTTTCTCAGCGCAAGATATTCACAGCCAGGTGAATATGTATTAACAAGGTTGGAAATGAATGTCTGACGCATGGATAACTGACAGACAGAGATACTTCAAGTTTGTTCCATTGAGCCTGCATGCTAAACTGGAAAACGTCCTGTAGCTTAACTCAGGAAGAATGCTTCAATATATTTTTTGTATTGATCAATACTTAGAAATATCAGGAGACCCCATTTGAATTCCGTGCAACCCTGTATGGGGTCTGGACCTCAAGGTTGGGAAAGCCTGGTTTAGGGACTATTTCTTGAGTTTCTTCACACTGTAAAAACGAGTTTGTTAAGATAATTTAAAGCTACAGACCACAGCAGGTTGTGAGATATCCTTATGACCATAAAGCTACTGAGTGTTGTCACACAAAGCCACCAGCGGGTACCTGCATGATAAACACAGACCAGATGAGAGGGAGAGAAAAAAAGCTTTTGTGACAAAAAAGTTTACTTTTTCACTGTGATTTGCTGAATGTGATAAATAATCACTCTACTATGAGAGGGGTTTATACTGCACTCAAAGAAAAATCATTAGATTGCTGATGAACGGCCTGACACTTGATCTCTGAAGGAGACTCGAGCGAGAATAAAGCAGCTCTTGGCTACACAGACTTGTAATCTGTCAGCACGTCTGAAGTGAAACAGCAGCGGAGAAAGGTGACAAGAGGAGAGAGAAATTGCAAAAAATGTGGCAAGGCAGTTGAAGCTCAAGGCAAAAGGCCATCACTGCCCCCTCGCCTGCGTTTCCACCGCCACCTGCCTGACCTCTGGTCCATCAAAAACCCATCCAACCCTGAACTATAAGTTAATACCAGGCATGGCACCACAGCTCCCTGCAATCAAACAGGTAAGGCTGAGACTTGTTTGAAAAGGCTGTTTATTTTGTCACCGAGTGGACATCATGCCTGCTGTTCCGTTTAAGCTGTCAGGCGTCTCAGGCTCAAAACGGGCGCAGCTGGCTCCCTGCGAGCCGTCAGCTGTAAGATTGATGAGGGGAAGCCTGGCAGAGGGAGGCCGATACAGGCGAGCCTTTGTGTCCTTCTCTATGTACACATCATTTTCTCTCATTCCACCAGAGGCTCGGGAGCAGCAGATTAAATGACAGAATACATTTCCATCAGCCCGTACGCATTTGTTCGAACAAATTTGTGTAGGCATTCAACAGGACCTGGAATTAATTATGCACGCTTTTATCCCACTGCTGTAATGCAATCTTCCTATTGTTGAATCAAACATAATTGTTATCCTCATGCATTAAATCATATTTTATCACAATGCCAGATAGCAAGCTTGTTTTGTTTTTCGATTTGTACGTACAACAAATGGGATTTGATGAGTTTAAGGCCAGAAATGTTTTTAAAGCAGTGATGAATGAAATGTTTATGCACACTTAGCTTTAATTCACCACATCAAATGACGCTTTAGAGTTTACAGTCATCACTTTCAATAACTAAACCATTTACCATATTCACACACAGAGGCTATGTTCTCTCCGTCTTTTTGTTCAGAATGGGAAACTCGTGCTGAATTCTAAGTTTAAAAGAGATCTTTTATGCTGATCCTTAAATACATTAATATAATGTTAAGATGTTAGATGTACATACTAAACTTTGGCAAAGTTTTTTTCCAATACAAAACACATATTTCTTGACTTAATCTGTAATCCGTAATCGTGGTTTCCTGCTGCTCAGAACGAGACGTTACGAGACTTGGCCAGAACCTGACGACAGAGCAAAGCATGGAGCAAAGTTATAGGACATGTCCCCCCCTGGCAGCTCTTTCAAGGACACACCCACCCATGAGCTAACTCACATTTCCCTGCAACTGCAAACAGAGCCGGAGGAGGAAAGTGGGCACGTCGGGGGGGGGGGGGGGGGCCTTTAAGAGACAGCAGCTGAAATGAACTGTTTCAGGCATAGGCTGAAATTCGAGATTTTACCTCCAGTTTCCACATAGTCCGGGCCCTTCCCCACTGGGTCCATTTCTGGAACGTGAACACAGCCATGAGCACGTCGCAAGAGAACTACAAGATCAAGCAAGAATAAAGAGAAAGATTTGCAAACAACATGTTACTTTTGTCTTCCTGAGGATGATTTGTTATTCGTTTGGTGCCTGTTATGACGTAATGTTGAAGAAGTGAGGGAAAATACTTTTGTGAGTCCATATATTGTGTTTTATTTTGAAATTGACCGGAAGCTCTGTGCGTTTCCTTGTCTGACTTCCTGTCCGGGTTGTCATATTCTGTTCAGCTTGACGCGTGCCTGCAGTGTCCTCCGTTGAAAATAGACTGGCAATATATTTAAAACGGAGCAGAGAGTAGTGATGCTGTTGGCATCCTCCGGAGAAGAACCGCAGCGCTCGCCGTGGTAACACAATCATTGAAGGGTATATGCTGATAGCTCTCTTGAAACTCAAGAGAGCTATCAGCTACCCTCTGAATGATTGTTGCAAATGTATTGGTACACAAAATGCTTATATTGAAAAATAGTATTGCACATCACATGTTCTGTCCTAATATAGTACAGGCCTTAGATGAAATAGACTTACATTTAAAAAAGGATCAAATTATGATTGTAAGATTTAAATGTTAATTGCTCATATTTGAGCCCATAGAAACTCACTGCCCTTGTTTGGAATAATTTAGAATTATACCTCCCGCACTCCCTCATGAGTCTCTCCTGACTAAACTGCAAATCAATAGAGAAAGTTTTATGAAATGGGGAAATATGGCCATCTGTTTTTCTGTCCTTACTACCAGAGGATCACCTATAGCGAGTTGTCTTGTGTGTGCGCTAATTGGTGTGCGTGATGAGTTCCATTCAATCCTTTCACCTTGGTGAGCAAATACAATAGCTAGCTAGCTACTTATGCTGTAATGATCATTCCGTTTTTTAAGATGAAGACATCAAATCATCCGCTGCAATCCACAGAGGGTGAATCAGCAGCATAACCTGCCAGTGAATCGCCGGAGATTGTTTCAGGTAATTAAATGTGCTTGTAGCTAAAAGTTGGTGAGGTGAACATGAATCAATGTTATCCCACTAGTGTTAGCTGTGGTTAGCTCACACTCTACATAATGTCCATTTAGCTTTTGTGCAGTGCTGTTCACAATGAGTACACAGTGAAGTCATCAGCATGTTAGTATCAAGAGAGAAACCTCTGCACCCAGGGTCTTTTAAAGAGCGCTCAGGGTGTTTGTTTATGTTTTAATCCATCATATAACCAGTGTGATAAGAGTCTGTCTTTATTAATCATCACATAACTCAGAATCACACAACAAACACTGTCTGCTGTGATGTTATAATCCGTTCCTCCCAACCTACCCTCTCTGAACTGTATAACCGCTCTGTGATCAGGAAAGCCACCCTGATCACAGAAGAACGCTCTGACCCCCTCCACCCCTCATTCCAGTTACTGCCAACAGGCAGATGCTACAAAGTCCCTCTGGTCTGGAAAACACTTTTTAAAAAATCCTTTATGCCCTCTGCAATAACCAATATGAAAAATACACTTTTTATCAGCTGTTGTTTTTTAACAATCCCCTTTTAATGTCTGTACTATCTATCTATCTATCTATCTATCTATCTATCTATCTATCTATCTATCTATCTATCTATCTATCTATCTATCTATCTATCTATCTATCTATCTATCTATCTATCTATCTATCTATCTATCATCCCTCCCTCCCTCCCTCCCTCCATCCATCCTGGCTCAGATAGAATGACTCTTGTCCATTCAGATTGCTTCATTGACATAAACTGTTGTCTAAATGTTCTTTATTTGACTTTTTGACATCACCAAGAGGCAACCTCCAGTCTTGAAAAATGAAGCCAAGCGGAAATACAAGTCGAGTGTCCGCTTGAGGCTGGCTCTAGAAACCCGGAAGTCACATACACAACACAGTCAAAAAAAGCTGTTTTTACGGCATAAATAAACATGTTCACAGCTCTGTTTTGATTTTGAGTTATCCGTAGTTAGCCGCGTAGCTGACATGATTGACAGGTGGGCGTAATGTAACAGTTTGTCAAGAGGCTTCAAACCCGCCTCAGCTGCAGCTCTCAGCCTGTCGTTAGGTTGACTTAAAGTTAGAGACAGGATCTCCAGCATGGCGGCTGCTGCCGATGAGCCTCTGGAGCCCCCTGCAGTAACAGATAGATGATGTCACTCAGGCTTCGTCCTTTAATATTTACAGTCTGTGGACATAACTCATTTTCATGGTAACCATAATGTATTCTCCAGTTGTACTTTAGCTGTAACCTCCACATAATGAATATCCCAGTCATTTACATTTTGGTGTTTAATGTCTACAGCTTGTGGTAAGAAAAGCAAAGAACGGTACCTCCTTGTTTTTTACTATTAAAAGTAGAGTCTTCAAGTAATACATTTTGTATTTTTCACCATATGAGTTCATGCCTTAGATAAAGAACTTTAAGTGGGATTAATTTTGCTGTTAAGATTAATTTTATTTCCAGGATGTCTACAGATGTGAACAGTCCCTCCAACATACTCCTCCTTTTTTAATTTTTCAAATGAGTGATTATCATCTTCCGACATATGTACACTTATTCAGGTCTAAGTTTTCAGTAAACAAACACACATCATGCATCATGACAATTACCAGACTCTAGATTCTGCCTGTTTCACTACATTTAATTTTCAGTTGAGTTGCAATTACATCGCCGGTTTGTTAAGAATACCAACACAGACCATCATAATTAGTATGAGCATGATTGATAGGCACTGACACTGAACAGAAAGAGCAGCCAAAGAGACTCAAACCTCATTAACTGAAGATGAACTGAAATCTCGTTATGTTTGACTGACAAGTGACGACTGGGAAAAGTAGAACAAATCCAGCAGAACCAGAATAAAAATGAGAAATTACCAAGCACTCATGTAGGTTTTTTTTTCACAAACAAGGATTCTGCTGCTCGGTAATTTGGTTGCACGGTAACCAGAATTAACATATGAAGGGATAGGAGAAAAAATAGGCACTGAAAGTCAAAAAAATCTGCCCTCTCTGCCTGCATGTTGTTTGATTGGTTTGGTTTCACTTCCTGGCTCAGCAGCCAATAGGCAGAGTCGGGAAGACATCGGGAAAGTGTTTACACCTGAGTTAATCAGGCCTCAGCTTATTTAAGTGGCTTCAACTCTGTCATCTTGCACTCCTCTCTTCCTCCCATGCCTCCAAGCTGGTTTTGTTTTGTTTTGTTTTGTTTGCACTTCACAACACATTGCATTCATGACTGAATTATCAGACTTACATGTTTATGAATTTTTAAACTGTGGTTTATGTTAGATTGTGTGTGTGATACCCCTTCTTTGTCACTTACTTTGAGCTAGTTTCTGACATCACAGATATAAAATGTACAATAAAACGAATAAAGTGAATCATAGGCTGTACAGCATAAAAAAAGAGGAAAGGACAGAATGTGTGGAACAGTTTTCACCAATACAAGAATAAACACTGATGGGTCAACCTTTCCAGCATCAACTGGAGAGAAGATTGAGCCTGTCAATTTTCTGTCAGTAGTAACACGCAGTAGCATATAGTAGCATTAGCCTCAGGTGCTTCCATGTTTACTGTTGAAAAGACTAGGCGTGCGACCATCCACCGGCTGGTATCAAGAATTGGCCGATATTCAGCCTGTTTGGCCGTGTCTGGTGACCGGCCGGTCCTCTCATTTATAACCCATTCTATGCCAATCCCGAGCCCCAAGCTGAATGCCATGACAGACGCACACACATGCTAACATGTCAGCAGTGGGGACATGAGGTCCCTATCAGCAGAGGAGACAAAGTTTGGACATACTGGAGGGCAAACACTTTCTTCTCTTGCCAGAAAAGTGGCTCTATGTCCAATGGTTGATCTACTGGTCCACAATGTGTGTATGTACGTGCACAGTTCACAATTGGGCTTGTAAAACCATTACAGTAGCAAACCTGGACTGAAGCTTGACACCAACCAAGGACCAATTTCAGATTCCTTTCCAATTCCAGAATTGGGGCAAAATTTATAATATCATTATCGGTCACAAGATTCTGTAATCTGAGCTTTAATTCAGAAAAAACACATGAGCCAGTAAGGGGCAAAACAACACTTTTAGAGTAGGTACCACATAGGGAACATTTAACCCAAAGGTTCCTAGCAGTTCGACCATGTTGGTTGTGCTAGCTGAAGCAGCCTTCAGAAAAAAAAAATTAAGACTTCTTGAACATATCAGTAGGTTTGAACCCCCGAATGTGTAGAAGGGCCCAGAATTTCAAAATACCAGAATAACCCTTTAACAAAGCCATTGTTAGTATAAAGAGAACCATGCATGTCTTTCTGTACATATTACTTAGACACTAGACAGCACTGCAACAGATGGAAGCATGAAGACGAGCTGGTGTTATTGTTAATGCCTCACGAGCATTACTCAGGTGTGTGTCACAGCACACATGGTGAGAATTATTATATGGAGTCTGTCACATATCAGACGGGGAGTGATATGTAGTACAGCTGTGTGAATTCTGATGTATGTTTGTCATTGACAGTTCAGTTTAGGTCATTATGTTTCTCTGGGTTTGTTTCATTCAACAGAGATATATAGAGGACTTGAATTCAGATAAACTTTCTCAACTCGTTATCTTTATCCCCATCCTCATACCTCCTAATCTGTTGTTTTCCCTTAATGATCTGCTGGATGTGTGGGAGGACTCAGGTGTGTTTACTATCCTCACTTGTACCATCAAGTTTGTGACTGCACTAAATTAGCTCTTTGACAACTTAATGTATTTTAATAAATATGCTTAAAGAAAATGAACAAAATATGCACAATTGTCAAAAAAGAAACTTTTGCAAAGTACTTTGTAATTTGAGTTGTGACTCATCTTTTCAACACACACACAGACAGACACACTGATCATATCAGGATAGCATTCATGGCATTGACCTTACCATTTGGACAAATCTGGGGTTCAGTGTTTTTCTGAAAGACACTTGAACATGTACAGAGGAAGAGCCAGGGTTCAAACCTGTTTGCCTAAAATCACTAGGTAACACTTGTGGATGCAGCTTGTTCATGCCATTCTTATGTTCGACTCTCCACTTCCCTAACACTGCTCTGTCACTTTCAGTTTCATTGGCTTCATCCTTTCACCAGCCACTGGCGAGAATATTTGCCAACACTTCCAACACCAGGGCAGAGTTTTGCTGCTGATTTTTTCCGAGCGACAGCGTCTTTTTCCAGTTGTTTTCGACGAGTA
This sequence comes from Tautogolabrus adspersus, assembly GCA_020745685.1. Lineage (NCBI taxonomy): Eukaryota > Metazoa > Chordata > Actinopteri > Labriformes > Labridae > Tautogolabrus > Tautogolabrus adspersus. Next base: position 7,199,761 of record CM036546.1, on the reverse strand, counting down.
GAGAGAGTTCGTAGCAGCAGGCGGCTCCCCGGAGAAAAGCACAGCACCTAGCGTCTTTTTCCGCGCACAAACTTCTGTTGATCTTTTTATAACAATCCTCTTGTATGCTGAGGGGCTTAGGAACATTTGGCACATACACTTAAAACATGAACTTTTCAGTTTTGTCTTAATACTTGCCTCCTGCTGCTAACTTGCCTACATCTAAACAATTCTCCCTGAAAAGTAGTGCATCTGCCCGGCCTACACATATGTACTCTCGGGGGCAGAAATGAGCACCCCTCTTCTATAATCCTGTTAGAAAAACAAAACACCACCCATACATACAAGCTCCTCTTCCTGTTCCTACATATTTCAGCCTCCTGTAGGTGGATTTCTGTGTTCAGTTACCAATACGAGCCTTTGATACCTGTGAGATATGCAGGAGACACACTATGCGTCAGTATTTATGGAGCAGTATCCTCGCTTTAAAGTTGGCTTGCTTACAAAAGGTAGTTGTGTAATGCAGGGAGCTGGAGTCTAAATTAAGACAGCCCACTTTCTGTGAGTAAAGGAGCCACTTGGTAGTGCATAAAACAGACTTTATCACAACTAGTTTCTGTACTTTACAAAGGCTCCGGGTTAATTTCTGTTTAAACATTTCGGCCAATCTTGTGCCTTCATGTCTTCCATCACTCATTAATTTGGATGTCTCTGTTTAGTGCACAGTTGCATCACTCTGTGTCCCTCTATTCTCTGCCACTTTGTTGCAAGACCTGCTGAAGCCAAATTGGCCAGCTATACTCTGGGGCCTCCTTAATGAGGAGAACTCTAACTGGAAGCCGACTGCCTCCCAGTAAGTGGCTCCTTAAATTATTCTGGAGGTTGTTAATCCGGAGGACGTACTGAGGGTGGAGGAAAGAGGTCTCAGAGTGCTACAGACTTTTATCCAGTGTCATAAATTGTATAGACACTCAACAACTTTGCCCAAGTAAATAAAAATGGTGAAGATATACTGTATATTGCAATACTGTAAGCAAAGTGATTGGGATTTTTTTAAAGTCAAATTTAAGGAAAGCAGTAAGGGCTTGATTCATTGAAGGATTGTGCAGCTTGTGCACCCTTTAAACCTGTGCAAATGAGACAAAAGACAATGTATAATTCATAAAGAGCACGCAAATGGTTAAATTGCACCAAAAAATGGGACGCAAATCAGACAGTATGGTGTCTCTGTGTTCTGGGGCTGTTTGCATTAATTTAAATGAGCCATTATGCTGACATTTAGGGAAAAATTGGACCTGTTAATCAAAAGAACCCTGTTGCGAAAAATGTCTATTTCACCATGATGGCACAAATAGTCACGTGCAGTCAGAGTGAAACTCTCTGCTGAGAGTTGGTGGTAACTGCGCTGCAAGTAAGGGATGTCATGCACACATTTCAGGATATCTATACTACTGCTTTATGGTCTAAAAATAGATTATTCCGTAAATATTACTTTTGCTTTACTTTTTAATGGCCACAGGAAGGTCAAAGGGTTCACTTATGAAGTAAAATAGACTCAGTTGCCTTTCTGTAAGGTACACTTAGCTAAAAACAATGCACTCTGATTGAAATGTTAGACAGTGAATGCTACCTAAGTTAAGCTTTTAAACGTTTGTAGTTTGGATTTTTTAAGAGGCTTTGCTGAAACTTTTGCTTTTACTTTTCACCTCCCTATCTTTATATCTAACTGTAAAAAGAATTCCTGTGAAATCATTACTGTTATGATAATGTGTCTGTTATTAGATTCTCTTCATCCAGAATCCTTTTGTGTCCATTCCTCTCCACACATTCCTCGTTTCTAAGAACCTTAACACCTAAGCTTGTTGGTGAGATTTAAGAAAGGGTTCACTTATACAGCTGAGTTTCATAGATAACCAGAAGCCTTTAAAGACAATATAAGCATTGCTTCTTGGCAACAAATCTTATACCGTTTTAGAAGATTTGGCAAGTTTTTCATGGGCGCAACCCACATACTGAGCTCTGCTGCTTATCCCACAAATGCATGTTCCTTACAAATGTGGCACCATTTAAAAGGGAAATAAACATGCTTTCCAAAGGTATAAGATTTATTACCAGGAAGCATTTTTACAACAAAGAAATAATCTACCAAACACAAATTACCTTCCTTTTTGTGCGATGTTTATAAATATACAGTACGTGCACAATTACAACTTCAAGGCATAAAACTTAACCATCTAAAGTAGTGTAAAAAAACCGATGCAGACTGCTTAAAAGAGTAATATAAACTGTTCCTGATGATGTAAAAACTAACAGGTGCACAGAATTGCTTTAAACAGTATGAAATCACAGCACAGTAGGCCAGACTAGCATTAGCACTGATACATGTGCTATATTGGACCATTGAATCCACATTGATTAGAGGGCTATGAACCATCTGCCTCCTTTTGAAGGCCGTACAGAGAGATTGATGATGTTTATCATGTTTTCTATAAAAGCTCCAGAGGTGCCTTGAGAGCCAGCTCATAACTGGCCTGTAAATCGATATCTGTAGGACAGACAAGGCGTAGCTGATGGGAGGCATGATTTCAGTCCAACTTGTGCATCTCTGTGTGCTTTGTGTTGTGTTCTGAAATTGAGGCATCTGCTACCAAGCAAACCCATTCCAATGGTGGAAATGTGGAAAACAAACCAAAAGGTTGGCTGCAATAAACCAGCCCAACTGCAAGACCATTCAAAATAAATAAATAGAGGAAGAGTTCCCATTTGGATTCCACAACCAGCAGCTGAATTGTCACATGAGGCTTCAAACATCCCTACAATGGCAAACAATTAAGGAAATACTTCTGCATCATGCAGATTGGCACAAACGTTGTGCACACTGACTCTCTCTTAAGCACTTTCATGCTGAATTTATTCGGACTAATTCTAATCACTTACTGAACTGTTCTCCCCTCATCAGCACCCTATTTATCCCCATTAAATATGCACCATTTCATGCAGATAAGGCCCTTTAATTTCACTTGCAGTGAATAATTGGTGATTACTTTAAAACCCTGCCTTCCTTAAGATAAGAACTGAACTCACCATTTGCAAATATACATACCATAAATCTTGTCCTTATCTGTTTTTGTTATCTTTCTTGTTTATCAAACCTTTAGTGATGTTTATCTCCCTTATCCTCGCCTTTTACAAACTTCTAATAATGTACAAATTAATTGAATTATCTCGAGAGCTACTAGTGTGAAGAAGAAGTGCGAGAAACTGACTACAGACAAAGACAAACCAAAGCAATCCAGGCTGCACCAGCCTCACCGCCAATGTTATCTTCCCACATTGTTACAGATTCTCTGATTGGATATTGTTTTGCACGGATACCAAATTGTTTTTAATTAAACGATTGAATGATACCAAGAAGATATCAATTTGGGGTTGTAATCAGTCATGTAAACATGGAAAATAACCTTGTACCTCAGCTGAAAATGTGTAATTGAGAATATTGGTTCCTGCTGCATTCCAACTCTTTAAAGTTAAAGCAAAAACTAAAGAGGTGAGTTAATTTGGCTCCTCTGACAACAAAGCAGCAGCCAGTATGTCCTCCTGCTCAGTTTCCTTTCCGATACAGAATGTTTTTTTTTGACAAGAGAAGGGAGGTGGTTTTAAGGCACCCCCACATGGCTGTTTTGCCCCTCGCCCCTCGGTTTGCCAGGCAAACGGCAAACCAACAGGTGTTGCAGAGATGAAAGTGGGCAAGCTAACTGTTTCAGATATAACTGATTGTACCCGACCTAAAAAGCCTCTGCATTTTTCTAATAAGCTCCACAAACAGCAACGTGGTAAAAGACCGATGCAGAGCTGGCTAAACACTGAAGCTTCCATTTCCTCGACATGGCAACCTGCGGGCACACCGACTCCACGAAGGAGGGAGTGGAGGGAGACAGCCCTCTCCAATGTTGTGAATTTGGACTGTAGTACCCACTTTAAACACTAGGAGTCAGAGTTACACACTGGTCCTTTAAATGCTTTGTAACCGTACTGGTTCTAACTGATGTCCAGTGTCTGTAATTTTGTTTCTATTATGTTTGTGCTTGATTTGAGGAGAACAGCATTTGGCTCCCTGTGTTCTGAGAGTATATTATGGAAGTGACAATAAACTGATTCTATGATCTCATGTCCATTTTGGCGACCCCTGTAGACTTAGCCGTACCTCTTATCTCTTTACTGATTTGTCCTGTACATGTATAAGTTGTGCGTTTTTTTTTTTAACAATAAACAACTTTCTTTTAACAGTCAAATCTATTAATCAGAATCCATGCTGTGGAAATTGTTAGAAATGCAGTTTCTCCACTTCATCTTACACCTACCCCTTTGCAGCATTTTCACGCATTCAAAACTGTCCAGATAGAAATATTTAATCTTTATGCTAATGGTCTTTTTTGTTCTTGTCGCTCATAAAGAGGTATACATTTTAATTTAAGGCTGTTTCATAAAGAGCTAAAAACTCCTCACAGGAGCTTTAAGTACGTCTGAAATATTGTATGCAAGTAGATGAATTAAATCCTTTCCCTGACGGCTTCACCTCGAGATGTCTGAACCCAATCTAAAGCCTTCAGTTTATGAAACTGACCCCTCCCCTGATGGATGAAATCTTTTCTTGAGGAAAGGAGATTATGTTTAAGGCTTCAGATTTCCTGCCTCTCTAAGACAAAGTAATCTCTTGTAGCATTCACTTCAAACCCTACTCACAGCGAATATCTCTGCAGACCAATCAATCAGACCGTGCACAGTGATTTGGATATACATCACTCTCTGAGGAACGCTGAGGCCCCTCGCTTTACAAGCCGGTGACCTTCCTGTAATCTGCAAACTCAGTCTGAAGTTAACAAGAGGCACATGAAAAGAATGTCACATATAAAAAAAAATAAGTAAGGTTCCTTCAGCTTTGTAACTATGAATGATTCTGACAACAACTTTGATTGAAAAAGTGACTCTTTGTTTTTATTTAAATCAAAACTTGTATCTGATTTTCAAAGAAATTGGATCACCTTCTGGCAGGAAGAATGTGCCATTTTTTGATCCAGTAGATAAAACCAAAACATACTGCTGTTCGGCCACACCCACGCATACTGAAGCCTCCGCTCTCCTCCAGCGACGCACCTCCAACCCTCCTCCACTCGCGATTGTGCGAAGGAATTATCAAATGGAACGTATCATAATTAAGCACCATTAAGCGCAGGCGGACAAAATTGTCCTTTGCTTGAGTTGCAATTGCCTAAGGCCTGCATTACTGTATTAGCAGGCTACTGTTAGCACACTTAAGTTAGCTCCTAGCTTCACATTGCATGTTGCATGATCTCAAAACGCTTACGTGACATCGAGATAAGCAGGGAGTATTTTATTCTTCTTTTCTCTAGTCCTTGACTTAAACAGCCTTTATACGCAAGGGGAGAAGCCGTCCGTCCATGTAAACACGATGTAATAACGACTCCGATAAAGGCCGACGGCACTGGTGCTTCTCACTCATTGTAGACAGTCATAACTCTGCTTTTGTGTGTAAAATGTTGCACATTCTTCCTTTAAGAGAAAGTTTTCTTAAAAAAAATAACATCAGCAATGATCTTATGAATCATGACATCATTCACATAAAAAAAAAAAACAGCGCTATCTGCTTCTGATCTTTTGATTGAGTTACGCAGGACTTCAAAGTTGTGAAGTTGTGCAAACTTATTCTGAAGTAGTGTGTGGCAGTTTTCTAGCTCGGGGCTGATAGCGCTGCACCGATCCGAAGCAGCACGGCTCATTTCACTCAAGACAAGCGTATGGATTTAGAGCAAGGCTCCGAGTGTCCTGAAAAGTTTGCGGGTGTACCTGAAAGACAGAGCACCATCAAGGTGGCACTGCCCTTGTCCCCGGAGCTAATTTTATCAGATGTACTGCCACGGTCAGGAAGCATTCCTTTTTTATTTGGCTGTGCGAGTGTGCCACCCGTTAGGCAGACAAATGAGAGCGATGCACTTTGTGGAGAACAACATCATTGACCCTGTGCTCCCTCACAGCTATAGATTTTCCTCCAATGCAAGCTCCATATCCACGAGGGCACAAACAAGGCCTAGGCAAAGATTAATTGAAGCCCTTTTGTACCCGTTTAGGTATTAATCTATTGGGGCACCTTGCCAGAGTGTTTCTCATGTCAGAAAATTACCACCACTATTTGTGCCTCCTTCCAAACTATAGACTTTATCTATAATTTATAACATCCAACAGAGTTCTTCCTGTGTGCTTCCCGTGTGAGATAAAAATATCTGTGAACACAGTCACCTTCCTCCCCGTTGTGCGTTTTCTTGCACTGTGTCTTTGAGATGGATTTCTGTGAGACGGGAGCACCATCAGGTGAAGAAATAAAACTCAGAGCCACACTGTGTAATATAAAGGCTGCACACAGAGGGGCTGGCTCCTGTAATGGTTCATGCTGACACACACAAGCAGGGGATGGTCACTTAAAAGTTCAGGCCTGTGGCACTTTACAAAAAAAATGATGTTGGGCTGCTCCGTTATGAAGTTGCTCAGTGCTACTCTCCGGTTCAATAAAAATGAAAATCACTGGAGAGAAATAAAAGATTTTTTTTAATTTTTTTTTGCCCCACAGCTCCAGAAAGCTTATCAAGCCTAGTACAAAACAGATTACAGATATCTGATGTAACTATTTACAATATGTGGAAGTGCCATGCTACTGTTTAGGAAATGTTACATGATATGATACAATATATTAGAGCGCTGAGGTTCATCACTCATTTTAAATCCCTCACTCATGTATGCACGTGTAGGATGGACCTCTTTGACCATACGCAGACTTGAACACTGGAGTATTCTTATCTACAAGTCTATCTTAGGTCTATTTCCTTCATACCCTCTGACCTACATCAGTCAGAAGAGTACAGGGACTTATCATTTTCGAGCCAAGGACCTCTCTTACTCTGTTCCAAAAGAAACTCTGTAAATTGTGCTGCTGCCTGTCTCTGCCAGTACCCTCTTGATGAAGAGATTTAAGTGTCTTTCAGTGTCTGGACTGATTACTTTGCTTTGTTTGATGTCACTTCCTATAGTATTTTCATAAGCTACACTTTGATAGAATCTAAAGAAGCTTAGCTGAGTTTGCACAAGTCTGCTACAGCTACTCACATTAATGAAAGTTTAAAACAGTGTTGTAATTAGAACAAATCTCGGGGGGGCTAATGGTTATCGCTCATGACCCACATACAGAGGCAATAGTTCAACAAGTGGGCGGCCCTGGTTCGAATCCGACCTGCAGCTCCTCTCTCGCATGTCACTCTCTCTCCCTGATCTCTGACTCTATACACTTTCCTATCTCTCATTTAAGGCATAAACAGCCCAAAAATAAAGCTTAAATGAGGAGTTATTTTCATCAATTTTGTAAAAAAAAACAGCAACATACTGCTCCAAAACAATATTGACTGTAAAAAAGAAGGCACAAGATGTTTTAACTTACCATTGCAGTGTAAAGAAATGCTGTTATTTTTTTCGTTAGTGAGAGCTTTCTCTCTTTTTTCAGTAGAAATATAGTGCTTGTGTATGTATTTTCATTTCTTGTGATGTAAATACTTGGGGTATCATTATTTGCTTCATATTCACAACATATGTACAATCACAAGGTTATCTGACTGTGTCAGGAGTCACTCTATATCTTTTTATTTCAGATCTATGCAGTAGATTTCAAGCATATGCTTAATAAATGATTTCCAATAATCTCCTGCAGCCACATTGAGTGGGCCCCACGCTGCCTGTGCTTTTCTATCTATTTCCCACTGTACATCACATTATGCAATCAGTTACAAAAGTACATTATGATGCAAATAGAGAACATTGTACTTTGCAAAAGATGCAAGTCTCTCCGTTAGCGCTCTGCTATAAGAAAATGAAGGCTCTTAATACAACAGGTTTTATTCTATGCAAAAAAAAGATCTCTTGGGTGATTGCAGGAAGTCACTATTCATACTTTTAATTGATAAACTTATGTTACAATATGCTCGTATCAACACTATCCTGCTGTTTCAAAGGATGTCTTTCTCTGCACACAGATGTACCACAATTATTGAATTAACTATTCTGAGCCATAAGTTCTGAATGGTGATTCATTTGGATACTTTATTTAGCTGTGAAGGACATTATGTATTACAAATCCCATCGTAACCCTGCCTAGGCCCTACATATATGATATCCTATTTTATAAACAGAGGAAGTTGGAAGCCCTGAACCTCTTGAACTCTTACTCCGACACTAGCTCTGTGTTTTTACAGCCTTATCAAACCTTTCCTTCTGCGCTCTTAAACACATTTGCTTCTTATTCCCAAACATCTTCTATTAAATTATAACATGTGCATATGTGCATAGATCTGTCATGAGCAAATATATTTAGAATCTCAAACTGTAGAAACATGTTTTGATCAAGCCACAGGATTTGAAATTGAATTTTAAGGTCAAACACTGGCATATTTTTTTTCCAATTTTGCACATGCGTCAACATTTCTCCAGTGCAGCACCATGAGAGGCCTTTTCCTTGGCAGAATTAATCCGTGCTGGTTAAAGGATTTAGCTGGTAGAAGGGAGGTAAGCGACACACAGTGCCTTTGCAAAAAAGAACACAAGAAAAACAATTACCGCCTCACAGTTTTATGCAATCGCCAAACAGTCAAATTGCCTTTTTCATCCATCAGTGTGTTCAACATGGGCGAGGGAAGAGGGGATGTATTTGAAAATTGAAAATATGTTCAAAAAAATCATTACCCTAAAAATAAAAACAACAGCATAGGTAGGTCTGGTTCTCTACAAATCCTGTGATGGTCAGAAGAACTTCTCACCTCAGCAGAACTGACAGGTATGAAAGATATAGAGCGAAGGGAGATTTTTCTCTAATCTATCAAAGACGGTGTTGTCTAAGCTTGGAGTAAAAACTAAGATAAACCTGACGCATTAACATTTCCTTCAGGCGTTGCTGGGATATCATGTTAATGGAAATGTGGACGAGAGGGCACAGTAAACTTGACCTTTGACATCTGCCCACTAAATTCTAATCAGTTCTTAATTGAGTCCAAATGGAAATATGAGCCAAATTGGAAAAAACTCCCTCCAGGCGATTCAGTGATATCCAATTCACAAGAATGGGACTGAAATTATGGCAGAAGAAGAGTTTTTAGTGGAAATACGATATCACAGTGAAATTGATCTTTAATATCTGGGGAAAAATGCCATCCATTCATCATTTTATCCTATTAGACATCTTTGTAAAATTGTGTCATAATTTGCATATTAATCCTTGAATTAAATCCAATAACATTTCCCTCTCGGCGATGTGATATAAAAATAAGGAGGCCCCTGGTCTAAGCCAAGACAGGAAAAGTAATACAGAGCCAATGGGCAGATCTTTTCTCTTGGTTTAGAAATCTGTGCACAGTTTAGAATCCCTGTTTACAGATTCATAATCTGTGCCTGCTCATTGGCAATCATTGGTTCCGTAATCTGTGGGCAGGGATTTTTAAGATAACATTTTTCAAGCCATTTCCATGGCAACGGCATCCATCAGGTACAACAAAATTGATTTGAAGGTAGATTTCATTTGGTATTGGATCAAAAAGCCCAATAAATACAATGTTACACGGTGAATGGTGTAAAAAAAGTCATTGCAAAAAACTATTCAGCATTAATTAGTTTACAAATCTGTGCCCAAGGTTTACGAAACCATTACCCACAGCTTACAAAACCATTTCCAGAGTTTACTTATCACAGATTTGAAAATTGAGAGTACAGATTTACACATTGGTTCTTTTTTATTTCTCAATTAAGGCAAGGCAAGGCAAGTTTATTTGTATAGCGCTTTTCATACACAAGGCAGACTCAAAGTGCTTCACATCATAACATGTCATACAATAAAGTGAAATAAAATGCAAGAATTAAAAGACAATTAAAAAACAGAGAATAAAAACATATTTGCAATACAATAGACAATAAACAGTGCAGAAGTTAAAAGTGCAATGTAGGTCAAATTTAGCAGAAGGCTAAGGTGAACATAAAAGTTTTCAGTCTGGTTTTAAAAGTGGTCAGAGTTGGGGCAAGTCTTAAATCTTCAGGAAGTTTATTCCAGCTGTTTGTTGCATAGTAACTAAATGATGCTTTCCCATGATTTGTATTTACTCTGGGAATCACTAACAGATTGGTGTCAGAAGATCTTAGTGATCTTGAAGGCTTATGTAGTGGAAGCATATCAGTGATATACTTTGGCCCTAAACCATGTAGTGATTTATATGTGAGCAGTAGGATTTTGAAATTAATTCTCTGACATACAGGGAGCCAATGTAAGGATTTAAGAATTGGTGTAATGTGTTCACATTTTTTGGTCTTTGTTGGGACTCTAGCAGCAGCGTTCTGAACAAGCTGTAGCTGCCCGACAGTTTTTTTTGGAAGACCTGCAAGGAGACCATTACAATAGTCTAGCCTACTAGTTATAAAGGCATGTACAAGTTTTTCTAAGTCTTGAGCTGACATGAGCCCTCTAAGTCTAGCTACATTTCTGAGGTGATAGTAGGCCGATTTTGTTACTGATTTGATGTGACTCTCAAAATGTAAATCTGAATCCATAATAACCCCCAGATTTCTGGCTTTATTTGATGTTTTCAGGGACAGAGAGTGAAGGTGTTGCAAGGGGCTCCACATAAATAGTCAGGTTTTTCAGAATTGGAAAGACAATAGGAGCTTGTTTAACTGTAACGTAAGTGGTGTGGACAACTCATTAATGGACGGACGCTGTATTGCGTGACTCTATGTACAGCAAATGTACCATTACCCATGTATGACAACGCATGCCAGTGTGCACTCACCGATCCCCAGTGCTGTAATTAAAGCTTTATGACCATGATAGCTTTGACCCCCGCAGAAGCCGAGAGGGCCGTCGCTACTTGACAGCTATAAATTTAGTGCAGAGTCAAAGAGGTCACTGTCAACAGTCTGCTTTTCATGGTTCTCATTATTTTCAATGCCAAGTGAGGGACACTGGACGTCCAGTAGAAGGTTAAATGTCCATAACCTCAATATGCATCCCGTGCCGGGTCATTCCTGTCATCAACATGGAGATTGTACGACTCATGCTGCTTTATTTTAGCAAGATGGAGGCGATTATCATTCAACTGCTGTTACAGGAAAAATGCTGCAGTTTGAATGTTTAACACATCTGAGATAAGTGGGCCATGTGTCTTGATTATCCCCTCACAGTGAGTTTATTATTAGAGGCATATGCATTGTTTTTCTCTCATGCAAAGGAACAAAAAAAAAGACAGAATAATGATATTAAAGTTCAGTGCTTAATTTTAGACTGCCCTTTAAAGAGTCTGGAGGCCCATAAAGTGCTGGGTGGATCAGCCTTTTTTTTTATTCGGATAAAAGGCTGGGGTAAAAGCAGGCTTTGCTTAGTTTGCCTTAAACATTTGTTTCATAGCCAGGGTGTTTGTTTTTTTTTATTCCTCCTCGCCTCTTTAAACATGAACTGAAGGGCTGTTTTCTGAGGTGATGTGACAGATGGAAATTGCTAATCACTGAGCTTTCATCCCTGAATCTCTTCTTCTGGATTTCAAAAAAACAACATAAGCTGCATGCAGAAGTCCGCACATGCACATACCTTATGCTCATAAAATGTAATTAAAAATAAGTTTCCACTGAGTATTTTAAATGATAAGAGTAAGATTTTACAGAGCCAAAATTGGTTGTGTTTCATTTTTGTGTATTATTTTTTTATAATTTCCCCGATGGCAGAAGAAGATTTTCTAACAGATTTAAAGTGCAACATATCTTCACACGACCTGGTTTAAAAAACTCAGGACATTTAAAGCACAGATAATCAAAGACAGTATTCTGCTGCGTTGTTGGACTTTTTTTTTATATGCCCATGTGTGTAGCCACAATCTGACAGCATCACATTTGGCCGTGAACACTATTGATTGGCCAATTACCAGCAATGGCAGCGTAGTGCCTCTGTCGTTACCATGGATACATAATAGAAGAAAAAAAGAAGATATTGGGTTTGGATCTGACAAACTCGAAAAGATGTTTTCCAGAAAAAAAATGTATTGACTGATGGCTGGTGCTGTGTTCATGCGCTAAAAAGGAAGACAAGGAAAATGTATCAGAGAGTTTTGGAACAAGCCCACAAAGTGTTTTAGCAGACAACGTACATAAAGGATAGCTGCTCAGTGGTAAGAGACAAACATTTTCTTTTAGTGGTGCTTGGTTTTTATACTGTTCCGAAGTGAGTGAATGCTAAAGGCTGGGTCCTTTTTCAACATATTTTGGGGTAAGATTTGAAAATGCACACAACTGTAAGAGCTCTCATCTTCAACTGTGTCTGTTCACAGTACGTCCACTCTAATGACTTGTTTTTCCACTGACAGGGCTCAGAGTTGTACACAAATAAGCGAACAGATGTGACAGTTACATTTCTCTCTGCGCAGCTAACAGACTGCATTGACACAAACAATCATTTTACTTTGCAGAGCAAAGGTCTGGAGACCATTCACATGGGGAAGGCCCATGGAGGTTAGCAAAATAAACATGGTCCATCCTAATTTACACCTAAATACTCACCATGACTTCCTAAAGCAACAAAAACACACATTTTAAAATGCAGCCTGTTTCAAAATATAAACCCCCACTTCTTAAACTGATAGGAGCCTTTTCTTTTATGTCGCCATTGTAAGCGTGCACAGTGATCTTAGATGTTATGCCAGATCTGTTACAATCAGTAGCTTATAGACATTTCAGAACGAAAAGAAAGAAGAACAGTAGGGAGCTGGCTGGGGATTTTGACCCCAAAAGGAACTTGTTAATACACTTATTTCAGTCAGATCTGAAGGCAGAGGGAGCTAATGTTAGCCAGGAGGCTAGCACTAACAGCCACGATCGAATGTGCATATGTTGATTTAATCCATATCCTGGGAGGGCCCATTCACACAGCCTACTCACTGCTTATTTGGACGTCACGGTCATTCCGTGTCAATTTATGTGCAATATGAAGCTATGAGTTAACCAAAGTGTGCTAACATTAGCCTGCTAACCCAACAATGCAGGACACAGGCAATCGCAGCTCGAGCCACGAACAATTGTTTCCGCCGCTTGCGCTTAACGGTGCTTAATTAAGGTGCGTTCTAATTCATAACTCCTTCGTGCGAATGTGACTTGAGAGGGGTAGGAGGTGAGCCGCTGGAGGAGAGTTGAGGCTTCAGGGTAGCGGAGGTGTCGCCAAACAGCAGTTTGTTTTGGTTTCATGCATCAAGGGCGACATCTACTTGATCAAAAAGTCGCACATTCTTCCTTTAAAATTAGAAAATAATGTAAATCTTTGAAAGTCAAACCTCCAGATGAATGATTTGAGCCACTAAATTGTAAGATGCAGCCGATTAATGTTAACTTTACTATACGTTTTCAATAATTGATTTAAAAGTTAACCAGTAATAACACTTTGAAATTGTACTTTGAGATATGGTGTTAAACAACAGCAGTTTTCCCAATTATCAGTCATTTAGAGATGAAACATCATCTACAGAACTTGTGGTACACCGTAACACTCTTCTACTTTCTCTAAGTCTGAACTTTGTTAACTTCTACAAGCTCCTCCATCTGCCAGCTCGGTCCATACTGACAGGTGTTGATTTAATATAGACAATTAATGTAACACACGTACACACAGGTTACACATAGTTTTACATGCTGACAGATGCACTCTGATGAACGAGGCCTAGCTTTGGAGAGACGTGGAGCAATATGCAGGCAGAGCAGTGATACCCTTCAATTGGGCTCAAAAGGTATTAGACCTGTGCAAACGTCAGTATGACCCCTTTAAGTCGGCACAAACTGGGTTTAAATCAGATCTTGATGTATAAAATGACATCAGTGAAATCCCCTTGCTGTTCAACAAGCCTGCGGACGAGTCTAGAAGCATAGAAATTATGAATCTGCGTTCCAGGAAAACAAGACTTTCTACAATTAGATTGAAGATTGAAGGTAAACTAATTATTCTCTGGGCTAGCTGTTAATTTCTGGTCCGGAGCCACCTGGCAACAGTAAATCACTTCAGGAGCCACCCATGATTGTCTGGCTAGAGAGATATACTCTCTCATATCCAATATTATTAGCCCTACTCCCACAGCTGTCAATTACAATTTGAAAAGAATATTTCCTGCAGATTGGGCTCAGCTTAAATCACTGAGTATCATCTGTCATCTGCCACACCTGTTTGGGTTCTCCTCTTCTCATTTATCCAGTGAATGAGAAAGCCATTAAGAATGAACTGAAACATTGGCACGGCTCGGTAACAGCATTTAAAGGGTCTAAAATAGTTCTAATAGAGGTATGTCTATTTCACACACACATAGGTGTATATCCAAGCCGCCACCTCCCGTGCTGAAAAGTGAGGCCAATGCGGAATTTCAAAATCCTGCAGTTTGTCAAGTGTCTGCTTGAAGCTGGCTGCAGAAGCACAGGAGGTCACATACACACATATCACCTAGTTTTCCTGTTTTTTTTTGTTGCCATTTCATCCTCCTTGTGTTCCTGTTTTCCTTGTGTGTTTCTTTACAATAATAATCCACATTTTTGTTTCCTGTTTTATTTTGTAGTCCTTGCCCCTGTGTATCATGTCTAGTCTTACTTCCTCCCTTTGTGTGGTTCCCTCACTTTTTGATTGTTTCATCAGTTTCACCTGTGTCTTGTCTGTCACACCTGTGGCCCTTTCCGAATTGCCACAGTTCAGTATGCAGTGCGTACTATTCAGTAGGGAGTTTCAGTAGACTGAACTCTCGTGGTCATTCAGTATGCATTTTTTGTGTCCACCTCAGTATACTGAACATTTCAGTATGGATACTAACTTCCGGGATTTATGAAGTATGGATCGGATGCATGCTATCAGGAAATGAATTGGATTTTACCACCCACAATGCTTTGCGAAATTAAACGTAAAACGTCACTTCACGTGCGCCTCCAAATCAAAACAAACGAGCATGGATTCATTGAATCAAATTTTTAATCTAGAATTAGAGTCCCTTCTAAAATCGCTCCTTTTAATTAAGAACAGAAAATGTAACAAATGTCTGCATGATTATTAAACCTTTCCCCTCTATTTAAAGACTGATTTACATATTTATATCTGCGTCTTTATTGGTTTATCTTACTTTATATTCTGTATATTACTTTCTTTCCTGTATGTACTGTATGTTATTTTATTATTTGATCGGTTTTTAACTTTATTTACATTGTGATTTCGTTTTTATTTACTGACTGTATATGCTGCGTTCCGTACTCTTCTTGAATAAAGCTAAAATTTTTTTTAAAAAAAACGAGGATGGAGGCGGCCGGTTCAGGTAACACAAATGACGCTACTTCCATACTGAATGAATCAAATGAAGTAGGCACAAATATCTGCCTACTGTGCTGTCTACTGAATAGTAGGTACTAACAGTATACAGCACGTATAGTAGGTACTGTCTACTGTCTACTGACTACTGACAGATTGAGTAGGCACTTTGCAATTCGGATGCACCCTGTGTCTGATAACCCCGGTGTCTATTTAGTCTCTGTGTGTCACTTTACCGTCAGATCTTCCCTGTGTTTTGTTAGTCATCGTGGCTGATTGATTGATTGAGCGTGATTAACTATTGCGTTTAAGCGATTAATCCTGACTTTTAAAATTGATCATTTGACAGCCCAAATTTAAATGATGGTTTAGAAAAAACATCCATATCTGTATTGCTTATACTGTTTGGGGTCGCAGGTGGCTGGAGCTGATCTCAGCTGTCATTGGTCTAGAGACAGGGTACACCCTGGACTGGTTGCAAGTCCATCACAGGGCTGACCTACAGAGAGACACAAGCAGCCACACTCAAATTCACACCTACAGGCAATTCAGAGTAACCAATTTAACTAATGAGCATGTGTTGGGCCTGAGGTTGGAAGCGGGAGTACCTGGAGAGAAGGGATATGAACCAGGTACCTTATGCTGTGAGGGAACACAGCACCACAGTGCAACAATACAAAGTTTCTAAACACATAGCTGTGTTCCATGATTAAGTAAGTAAGTAAGTAAAGCATGATTAATGCAAAGATCAGAATCTGAATTCAAGGACACTTACAAAATATTGGAAACACAATTAATAAATCTTTTCTTGTATGTTTCTATACCTTTGGGTTCTTCTGGAAAGATTATGGTTCTTACATGTGGAAAATGACTATTGTTTTTGTTCTGTTTGCAAATAGTAAGCTCAATTTAAGGTAAAATGCCCCTCCCCCATGTTGTTCCTTATTCTTTCTCAGTTTTAGATCCTTTGCAGTGTTCAGCCTTTGGTTCCTTCTAATCCTCTGTCAGGTCTTTGGTCAATGATCCTGACAGAACTCCTCTCACCTTCCTTTCTGAGCTGATTTTATATTAAGTTTGAACCTCTCTGCTCTCTTCACTTCCCTCAGTGGAAAGTTCCCTTCCTGTTCTTGTAAGGTGAGTTCGCTTAGGCCACTTGGTGCGACCATATAGGCTATCTCCTCTATCTTCAATTGTGGCTATTTTTGAGCTTCCCTCCATGCGTCTCCCAGGGAAGATTCTCAAATGACCTTCAGCCAGTTGTGAGGGACATGTGGTATCTTTTTTTTTTCTTTTCATGTGTCTGGTTCTGAGGGAGTGAAGACTTTTTGTCACTAACCATCAGTATCAGAGGGATGCTACCACTCAAGGGGGATGTAGCCTGAAAGAACCTCAGAAAAACAGACGCTGGGAATGTTTACAGGCTGTGTTCAAGATCCCTGCTGGGGAGGTGAAAAGGACAACACAAGTATAGTAACAAGACTTTATATTCCAGGGGTTTTTATTTTCCCAATTTAAACCAATGATTAAACACTTCTCTGTGGCGGTAAAAAAAGGATTCCCTCCTGAGTGACCTCAGACAGCAGCCACACTGAGGCGAATTGTATTCAAGTCCTCAGCAGAATTGAAAATAACAAAGTACACTGTTACTATACTACAGTTGAGTTTCCAGTTATCTGTACTCCACTTCAGTATTTGTTTTCTTTACTACTTTTTACTTCTACCCCCAACTTTTAACCATGGACTGTATAAAACATGGACGTAGGGTCAGTGACGTTACCCATTGGTTTCTGAAGAGGCGTTTTGAAATCCATCAATTGCAGTCACCATATTGGAAATGCTGTCTCACAATAACTTTAGCTAAACCAAGCAACAGACAAAAAGCTGGAACTGAGATGTGCAATTAGCCTCCCTGGCTAACAACACTCAGCCTCGGCAATAATCATGCAAATAAAATAGTAACTCTTAAGCCTAATGAATGAGTTATACAGGAAATCTTCCACTTCACAGTGTATAAGAACAAGGACATGAGCTATTCAGACGAAAACTGTTTTTTTTGTTTTACCAAGCAGTAAACATGTTTATTTCAGAGGGTAAAATAGACAGTTTAATATGGGATCTAATGGGGATTCACTGGCTTTTGAAGCCAGATTCAAGTGGACACTCACGGAACTGCACTTTTTTGCACTTCTACATTGGCTTAATTTTTTCAACACCCGAAGTTGATGCTTGATTCTTACCTGAATATGAACTTGCTACTGTTTTCTGTCTCAAAGCAGACTTCTTTCTGGCTGGTGGTCTAGGGATTAGTTCACTAGTTAGTCATTTTAAACATTTGTATGTTTTACCTAGGCTATATAAAGACACTTCTACCATAAATAATTGCATTTAAAATAAAGGAGCATACAGGTAAAAAGGGTTTGATCTCAAAATAGTTTGAGTGAGAATGAGAGATGGGCATGTAAGCTGGTGCAGTTACTTATATGTTTTTTTTTATAATAAACATTTACTTAGAAGTCCAATATGTAAGATATCTACTGAATTAAATCATAAAATTACCTTACTATATCATGGTTTGTTTTTGTTTTTACCAGAGAAGGAGTAATAAGTTCCACGACCAGAAACGTGGTAAAACTTGGATAAATGTCGGAGATGCCTTTGAAAAATGGAGAGAGGTTAACGCAGAAAGGTTTCAAGACCAATGCACAGCTGGATAAAGTGAAGCTTCAGTGTCCCCAACATACCAACCTGCATGCACATCCGCTCTAGGGAGTAAGGGGGAGACAGCTCTCTCCAATATTTTGAATTTGGCATGCAGTACCAATTTTAAACGCTAGGTGTCAGAGTAACATATTGGTCCTTTAATGAAAAAAGTTCCAAAAATATTTTATTTTTGCTTTCAATTGTAGTGCTTTAAAGACAGAAAATAGGTGTCGGCCAAAAATCAGCCGGGAGGTCAGACCAGGTAAAAAACTGAAATCGGAACCTACGGAAGAAATTGCAATCGGTGCATCTCTGTGATAGTAACTTCTAATTTAATGAAAGCTCGCCGTCTTGTACCTTTTGTGATTCATACAACACATTGTTTAAGGGTGGTCACGATACCAGAATTTTTCATTCAACAATAATAATAATACAAATGAAAATCAAACAATACCGATACCTGTTTTGATAACAGGGCAACAAAAACATGCATCTTGGCACCCAATAGTGGGTTAATTCTTGTTTTCAATGATTATACCTTGCAGGCAAACTCATGCACACTGTCTTAATGTTTTTGTAAGATTTAGACCATGTCCAGGAGTTTGCCTAAATGTTTTTGTTGGATTCATTCCTCTCTTACACACCTGTCCTATGAAATACAAAAGTTTTGGTACTTTTAAAATAACAGAGATTGTATCATTTTAAACAACCTTACATGTAACATGCACTTCAGGTGTTGATACTAAAAGGAAACACTTTGTGGCTCCCTTAATGGTTGTTTTTGTGTGGCCACAGGTACCAGCACTAGTCAACATAGCAGGAACACTCTCACTTAAAATCTGCCTCAGGTAACTGAGTGTCTGCCTCCAGCATCATGCCAGGGTATCTGTGACTCAGCAGTAGTTTACTTTTTACAGACAGAGGAAAAACAGGCTCTGCGTGCACAGCAGTCAGATCGCCGTTCGCCCAAGAGAGCGTATGCACTTATGTGATATCAGGTGGACTGTTACTTAGAGATAAATCATGGAAAACAAAAAACTGGATGGTTTTGGTGAAGAATTAAGCAACAAAAAAGCGTCAGCATTACACGTTCCAGGTCATGTTTCCAATGTTTCCAGATTTGCTGCGATGGGAATACTGCACATGCAATTTTGATGGTCAAACCATACATTGTTCATCCCTACCATATTTCCAACATTGAGTTAGATTTCCTGAATTGGTGTGACAATATCACACAGAAAAAGTGATTTTGTGGTGAATCAGCCAGTACAAAATTGTTGACAAGAGATGCAAGGAAAACAGCGAATAAATGTCACATATTATGCAAAATACACTTTACCAATGTGTCCCTAATTTGTCTACAAACCCACCAATTATTAGAAAACTCCATCCTCTCCATCCTTTGCCTGCTCCACTTTTCAGAAAATGTGTGCTCAAACAGGCCGTTTGGAGATTCTCCAATCATGACATCACAAAGGGCAGTAACCCCTCCCCCAGGTGGGTGACACTCCCACAGCTAGGTGTTTGTTCTGCCCTCTTAATCTGCCTTCTCACAGTAGACAATTGGGCATGGTGCAAGTTCCCAAGCCACCCAAGCCCATCCAGAGGGGCGTGGTCAGACACAGCTCATTTGCATTTAAAGCTACAGACACAGAAACAGCCTGTTCTGAGGAGGGCTTTAATAGAGGGGTTTATAGGCATGATCAAACACAGGATCAGAGAGAAATTTTTGGCAAGAGACTTCACAGACATGTTTTGGGGAGCTCTGAGACTTATTTAAACTGGTTGAAAAGGAGGATAATATGTGACCTTTAAGACAAATACAGACAGAGAGGCAAACTCAGAGGAGAGGCATATGTGATTTAAGAGAGAAAACTTGTAGCCACATGGATGAAAGGGAATCAGGCATCTTGCCGACAAATAAGAAGAGGTTTCAGACAAGCAAGGCATTTTACTTCTTCAATTTGAAGATGGAATTCTTCACATATAACAGTCTATTGCACAAGGTTTAGTTGGCTTTGCAAAAAAGAGTGGATGTAACTGTCCTTCAGAGGACTTTGAACGTTTATACCATTAAGGCATTCCAGGGCTTGAATCCTTTTTTACTTTAACTTCAGTTGAATTATTATTTCTAAAGTCAACTTAACTCAACTTTATTTATAAAGCACTTTACATGCAACACAGTTAATCCAATCGAATATTGAAAAAAAGAAAGCATTAGAAAGTATGTACAACAACTATGTACAGCAAAACACAAAACGTACAGAGCTATGGATCCTTGAGTTTGGCCAGCGTTTGAAAATTGAATGCAATTGAGTAGAGATGTGTTTTGAGATGAGTCTTAAAAATACCAATAGTGGGTGAGGGGCAGATGTTTGGAGGTACAGAGACATTAAGAAAACGTTACATTGGATACTTTTTTTCTCCTGAGAAAACAATATTTAAGATTCAACATGAACCATCTGCAAAACCTGGAGCTGAAACTACTGATGAAAAGACGACAAAAAGAGAGGTCATAAACGTGAGAGGGAAATATTACTGGAATCACTCAGCGTCATTTGATCAAATGGATCGGACTTTGGACGTGTCCCCCACTTAGGCCTTACCCTGAACTTCCACCAGATACATGTGCATTGTGTGTCCGCTCTGATTCGTTATGGCTTCTTGCACCCTCGTACGAGCCGCGTACAGCCAGGCTGCTGGTGTGCAGAGACTAAGGAATTCTTGCTGTATTTTACAGATTAACTCTCGACAGTGCGAAATACTGCGATGTATGCCGTATAAAACCTTTTAAACCACATAAAAAAACACACATACGTCGTTGTTCTGAACCGTCCACTGAGAGTTTTATTCTGAAAATAAACCGGATGTTTTAATGTTGTTTCGGTGTCTGACTTCCTGTCCCGCTTCATCTTTTCTGTGGTAAATGAATGCGCCGTGCTCCGGCATAAATAGCAGTCTTGCGGATCTGCTATGGAGGGCTCTGGACTGCCGGAGCTGAGACGCAGCGCAGCGGAGCCAGTGAAAGTACACACATCAGCTCTGCTGCCGTAGCGTAGTGGAGAAGGACCGAACATGCATCTGCTGGAATTTGGCCATCAGGAAGACGCTGAGAAGCTGGGAGGTTACGCACACATCAGAGAGGTGTTTGGCTTTCTGATTTTACGCTCAATAACATGCTTCATATACTTAAGGGAATTTAACTGAGGCTTTTTGCTCAGTGGCTTTTGTAAACATTGGAGCAGATGTTTGCAAGCAGAACTAATACAACCCAGTACATAATGAATGTGTATATATAGAGGACATGAATGCATTTTTTGATCTTTCTTTTTTCTGCGTAGGAACTCTGCTTAAAAACACGCAAGTCTTCGCCAAGTGTATTTTATGGTCTGTTTTATACATAAATCTCTAACAGCCATACGCTGTTCTTGGTTTGCACAAGGGATGAAGGCTAAAATAACATGCGACTATAATCTTATAAATGGCTTATCAATATTTTAGAGGTGCATAAAACCATAGAGAAAGCCTAGTTTCTGGCATTTTCCTTTACATTTTATTCTTTCCAAAGCTCCAGAAATTTAATTTTTTTTTATTTAACACTTGATCAATGTAACCTTTCTGCCTTTTATCACATCGGCGTGAAAGGGGCACTTTTTATAGCTCATCTTCAACCCTTTACTTTCGTATTTCCTGGCACATTTTAGTGAGGGATCATTATATTCTATACCGTCCTTACGGCCCAGTGAACTTGAAGCCAACCATTAGGGCTTCGGTCTGACTGCAGAGACATAAAGAGTGTGAGGATATGAAGGTAACCTACACAGAGAAATTAATTAGATCCTCTCAGGCTGATGGGCTTATTATTTAGACCAGGTTATCCTCCTCCCACATGCTGGGGAAGTAGAAAAGCTGAAAAGCAGCAGAGGGATCCGCATCCGGATAAAAAGTGGCTCAACTTAAAGGCTTTATCCTTACATTTCTAAAACGCTAATGAGAAAATAATGTTCAGGATCGTATCAGAATTTGTAAGTGAAATCAGATAAAATACACACGCTTTCACTCAGCACAAAACTACTGAAAAGTTTCAATAAGGTTTAGTCTAATCGGGTCCTAAGTCAGGGATGCCGTTTCTAGGAGCATAATGAAAGTGTGGTCTCGCAAGCACAGCTGAAGGAGATCCAACAGACTTTCCAAGCTGAAGAAAATATTTCATTTGGTCGAAATGAACGAACAGATAACCACTGAATCAACTCCTCCGAGATGCATATCACCACTTGAAATCTTGTTTTCAGATATTTATGAGCACTTGTCCGTGCCTCTCTGTCTCACAGACACTTGATAGTGAATCAGGATGGGGGGGGGGGGGGGGGGGGGGAGCAGTGGGATGAAGGAGGTATGTTTAAAGAAAGCCTTTGTTTTGGTCTAAAAAATCTGCTTTGAAAGTTACGTAATAAGCCTTTACTTTTTTTTATTTGATTTAATTTGACATACTTTATTAATCCCTTAGGGAAATTCAAGTTTTACACTCTGTTATTGTGAGACATGCGTCTCACACACATTGGCCTAAAAAGAACCTGTGGACAGGCTTTAGTGCTTTAGTGGAGCATTGTCAGAGTGGGGCTGCTACACAAGGAGCGCACCAAAGCTGTTGGGGTTTCGATGCCTTGCTCAAGGGCGCCTCAGCAGTACTCAGGAAGTGACCTGGCACCTCTCCAGCGACTAGACTAGTACGTTTCAAGTTGTGTTTTAAAATAAAACAGTAAGAAACTTTTTCTTTTCAGTTCCCAAACTAGG
Organism: Tautogolabrus adspersus; assembly: GCA_020745685.1. Classification (NCBI taxonomy): domain Eukaryota; kingdom Metazoa; phylum Chordata; class Actinopteri; order Labriformes; family Labridae; genus Tautogolabrus; species Tautogolabrus adspersus. The sequence continues at coordinate 7,176,882 of CM036546.1, read as the reverse complement.
CTAAAGTATCCATAATAAAAACAATGAGTTACCATGACAACAGCAGAAAGCAAGCTTAAAGCTCCTGTGAGGAGTTTTAGCTGGTAATGAAATAAACTGAAATTAATAAATTTTCACTTGTGTGACCAACAAAAACTCATACTGTAAGACCTTCAGCAAAAGGACTCATCATTTCTATCTAATGTTTTTTTTAAAGCTTATAACCACTTAACCACTGCCATGGGGTAGTTGTCATATAGACTGAATGACCTTTTTTTTTGTATCATTTGCCCATCAAAGTCTCACATAGTGATACATTTGACTGTTAAAAGACAGCAGTGTGAGGACACTCACTCTCTCTACTCAGTGAGATCGTGATAAGAGAATCAACTCACTGCAGTCAGGTGTGTGTGACTGATTGGCTTTGATTAAGCCCAGGTGTGGGGAGTTTATATATGCTCTGGGTCTCCAGTGCTCTGTGCTGACTCATTATCTCACCTTCAGAGGTAGTGAGAAGTTATCGCTGTGTTTTCTCTAGTTAGCTGTCTGTCTGTGTATGTAGGTCTGTATCAACACAAACAAAGAACCTTATCTGTATTTTCTCTCCATTGCCAGTCTCTCATGGTATAACTTGGGGTGCTGAGTAGTTTTGTTGTTACTCTAGCATTAAGTTTCGACTCAGTTGCTTGGCCCGGTGACCTATAGGTCCTCATTTCCAGTGTATTATTAAGCTTAGGAAGCCAATTCCTGGCTCTACACAATTTATTTGTTTCCCCCCTCTCCAGTCTATCGCTTGCCATTTTTGTGGTTATCCTTCTGGATATCTTAAGACACCCCTGGGTGTGCTCGTCTGCACCTGCGTCCAACTCTCTCCCTCTCCTGATAAGAAAACAAGACTTAGACATGTTCAGGATTAAAATCAGCAAAGAGAGAAGAGGTACCACTTTGTCCACAAAATCGATGGAAACCAAAAGTTCCACACAGGCGCTTGAAAGCAGTGACTAAGGAAATGTATACATTTTTCAAAGATATCCACATCTTTATAAAGGTGTTTCATGGTGGCATCATCATCCACCACTCCTTCCTGACTTTTTTTTTTATAAATAAATAATAATATCAGATATATTCATGTAAATTAATTCCGTTCTTTTCTATGCCAAGTGATAAAACAGCTTATTACTGGTCTCTACTGTTGTAGAGGATCACTTAGCTTCATGAAATGTATTCAGTAAAGTCAAGTTCTCGCTGATTCGCCCTCTACAAAGGAATCCAAAGACAGGAGTCAAAATATGGGGGTCAAACTCAACGCTGACCTCCTCAATTATACATGATCCTTTCTCCTCAGTACTGCGGAGCTGCTACTTCTGCCTGCCTCTCACTGAACAGAGAGAACACGTAGGAGTACTGTGAAGTGTAATGGAAGCACACGAGTACACTGCAGTTTGACACATGGGTTTGTAAATGCCCTGAAGGCAATGTAAGAACTTATATCTGATACTCATGAATAATGTAGTAACCATTTTAGTGATGCATGACAACTGCTGCTTACTTGTACAAGAGTGATTAAAAGCTGTTAGCACAAAAAAAACCACATTTGAATTTACTTTCTGGAGACACTGTTTTCTAGTTATCTATTGGCAGGGTGATACCCTGGTAATGTTTTCTCATTCAAGAGTTCTGAAGCAAAAGAACCCTTTGTGAATGTTGTGCCATTAATTTAGTTCATTTCAACCCTGTAAAGTTAGAAAAAATAATTGGGAATGTGTTTGCTGTACAAAACCTAGATAATACGTCCAGCCAGACAACTCACATTCGCACTTACATTAATATTTGGTATTTGGCTTCTATATTCTCCGACCTCAGGAGGAGTGATTCCCGCAGTCAGAGCCTACAGGTGGATAATGGAGTAGTGGTGGGGCCGAGCAAGAGTGCAGTACCGGTGCAGGTCAGAGCTGGCAATAAAAGGGCAGAGGGAGTTTAATCTTGCTGTTTAAATAGGCCGCCAATTACAAGGAGGCTTTGTCAGGTGATTTTGGATAACGACGCATGTCAAGTGCGTCAAATGGGTCGCCGGTTCGAGGTGCAGTGGTTAGCGCTGTTACCTCAGAGCGAGAAGGTTCCTGGTTCGAATACCCGTCAGTCAACAGTCTTTCTGTCTGGTGTTTGCATGTTCTCCCCATGCATGCATGGGTTCTCTCCGGGTACACCGGCTTCCTCCCACTGTCCAAATACATGTTTGTTAGGTTAAAATCGCATTCATTTTTTAACCCGTTATTTTTTGGGGGGGGGATTTATTGATCAAAATGTCAATGACAGCTCTAATTGGCTAAATTGGGATTGGGGGGGTGTAGTAGCTCAGTCTGTAGGGTAATGGGTTGGGAACTTCCCGAGCACTACCAAGGTGCCCTTGAGCAAGGCAACCCCAACCTGACATCTACATGAATGCATGTCTATAGGTTCTGTTTGTGCATGTGATTATTCTGGGCCTATGTGTGTGAGAAGCATGTCTCTCATTATCAGAGTGTAAACCAGAAATTCCCCTTGTGAATTAATAGTGCGTAAAAAAATAAATATTAATAATTTGAATACATCTAATTAGTTCCTACTATTACATAATCATGGAAGTAGTTATACTAAAACTAATAATTGCTTGTTATTCAGCCTAAGACATTCTATTAGATTGATTGCATTGTACAGGAGTTAGTTATACATTATATTAGCTGCTTTATGTTACCTCTGATAAAACAGCCTGGGCTCCTGGTGTTAGTGCAGTTACAGTTGTCTCGGACTGTGAGACAAGTTCCCAGTGTGCCAATAAAAGGAAGTTGTTTATTTGGACAGAGATGATAGCGAGCACTCAGGAGAAAGGTCATAGCTTTTACTATTATGGGAAAACATTCTTCCAAAGAGATAAAGAGGGAGAAAAAAACCCGGCTGAGGTGGTACATCTCTGATAAACAAGAGGAGCGTTCTGTTAAATTGGCTTATTGATTTTCCAAAGTTAAATTGTGTATGTCAGAAATGTTTTACAACCGATTTTTTTTCCCTCTCCTCCAACCCTGCATGTAATATCTAACAATACCTCCACAGGGTCTCAGAGGGTGACAGGGTGTTACAGCGTATTACACAGGTTAGCAAAAGTGACAGTCGCACAGTCTGTGGAGTATAACAGTGAAGGAGTGTGCACGAGTTGGTCGTCTCTCAACCGGAAGGTCAGGAGTCCACGTGTCCAATGTGTGCACACATAGAGTAACCCCAAGTTGCTCCTGCTGCTTCATCAGCGGTGTATGAATGGGATTAGTCACTCCTGATGGTCACCTCTGCCATCAGTGTGTGAATGGGTAGGTGTGACCTGTGGTTTTAAAGCGCTTTGAGTAGTCAGAAAAAAAAGAAAAGCGCTATACAAGCTGAAGTCCATTTACCATTTACCATGTTGCTTTAACAGACAGTTTATTTTGAATAGTTGTCGATGTGCATCTTTTCTCTGGCACTACTTCAACAGGCTCATTCAGTCTGAGATCTGTCAAGGATTACTTTCAGTCTGCCAAGAGTTACTACGTCAATCTTTAAGAATTACCTGCTTTGTGATTGTTTATTTTTTTTACTTTTCACAGCAGTCCATCATTTCTTTCATTTTTGTGTAGTTGTGTTCAAAGGTCTCCAAAAGGGAGAATACATGAATGAATGTAACACGATATCGCATTCAAAATAAGCCTAACACTCTCCTCACTCAAAACAATCCCTGTCAATACGCTCTTGACCAGTGAGTTGAACTCCTGACTGGGCGGCACAGCGCAGTTTGAGTGTGTCTAAAAAAACATGCACTGATTAAAAATTGAAAACATTTTTGGGTTCAGAAAAAGGTAAAAACACACTGTCTTATTTTTTGGATATTTTTCAGTATAGCTTAAACATCCAAGAAACTGGTTGCCCCCACTTAAATTCATCCTTGCTGATAGTCATCAGTGGTGAGTCTAGAGTCTATTGGGGCCCTGTTTTTTTAGCTGTGGTAACAACAACATTTCCCCCAATGGGGGATCAATACAGTTTATCTTATTTATCTTCTTCTTCTTGGTCACATATAAGAGTGGGCCCTAGAAACAATCATTTTTACAGATGTGCATTTCACAGTAAACTTTTGAAACATTTCTTTTTGCTTCATGCATTTGATCTCTAAACAAAAACTCTGAATTATGCATTTGAAACATGGAGTTGTGCCTGATTCACTTAGAATATTTTGTGTTTCATAATTGCACAAATTCAGAACATGAACGTGACTCCCAAATGTGATTAACAGAGGAGAAGGGGGGGATCAATGTGAAGCAAATCAATTCATTACAGCCAGTGGTTTCAGCCACTTATTTGTCTAATGTGGTATGACATTCCTCCCAGATGACTCCTCGTCAGTTTTATCCATATTAATGAGCACCATCAGCTGGCAGACGGAGACAAATTCTCTCCTTCCCTCCTCACCCTCGCATGGTGGCGAAGTCGGGTTTGGATGAATAAATCAAGGTCACTTATTGACGCCTAAAGCAGCCAGCACCAAAACTGTGCATTAAAATGTGACATTGATCAGAAAGGCACGGAGTGTGGATCAATGTTTTCCCGAGGATGATGCATTTCCCAGGTGGATGCCTCTGAGTGGAAAATGGCATGTATTAATTTGGAATGAATATTTCTTGGGTTCAACATATAAAAGACATTAGACTGACAGTCTCCTGTCAGTATTTAATCCTCTAGATTCCACAGAGCTCATTCCATATTTCACGTTAGCAACTGGTAGCGCCCATTATTTTTAATCCCTTCAAAACATGTTAAATAAAGTCCTAGTTTTGTGTTGTAGACGCTGATGTCCATAACAGGAAATGGGTATATGCATCATCACCATCAGCTATAAAGATTGTATGTTGCTGCTTTTCACCTTGTTTGCATTAGAAAATGAAATCTCTACATTGGTTCTTCGTCAAGGTTAGTTCAACACCCCCTTCACATTCAGAAGGTTCTGTTGATGGGCTTGGCACTAGCAAAAAAAACGTATTCTCAAAAACTGGAAGACACCAACTCCACTTGCTTCAGACACTGGTTGTATGAACTGGTTTCCCTTACACAAATGTAGAGATTGGGAAACTAACAGTTTCAAATGTCAACATGAATGGAAAGAATCATGGGCCCCTTTTTGCAATATGGGGACTCATCTTGACACCTTTGTCTTGTTTTCTTCCCTTTTTTCTGTTTTGTTTATGCATATTCCCATTATGGACTAGAAAATATAAGGGCGGATGAATTGATCTCATTTCAAGACACTCAAGTATTATAAGTAAAAAAAACCCTCTTCAAGACAAGATCCAAAGGAAAAACTGGAGCACATGAATCACTGAAGTCAAATTTAATAAAAGGTGCAAAGGACTAACGTTTCGATGCACTGCGTCTTCCTCAAGAGTCAAAACCTTAAAGCCATATTTTTAGTAAGGAATCCACCTTAGTGACCATTTCTTCTCTCTCTGCAATGGAGGGGTTTTTTTCTATTGAGAAGGATTATGCTTATTTAAGTGCTAATTATAATTCAACCATAGAAACATTGTGTAAATCTTCTGAGGTCTAGAGGGTTTACATACCGTATGATTGCCATCTGATTGACAGTCTCCAGTCTGTAGTTGAATGCAAATCAAAATGTCTTTTACATGGTGCATGCCAATTAAGTTGACTTAGCCTGTCTAGTTTCCAGTATGCCTGTCAATTTATCCTCAGGAGAATAAGTCAGTTCTATGCAATGTCTCTGTTTGGCCCCTGAGGCGGATAGGGAAAACTCAAATGGTTTAATTAGATCCATAAACAAGTTTCTAATCTTGATGTAATGACTGTAATGCACTGTTTGCTACATGATAGACATGTTCAGAGGAGAGCTTTCACATTGTGATCAGCACATGAGCTTAGGCTTGCAGCCAAGTCCCATTTAAGAGCCATATTTACTGCATTCTGCTACCCATTGACTATACTGTAGCTGCATGCTTTATGTTCAAATTGCTCCATAAGGATTAGTTAATCACCGTGCTGCCCATACAGAGCATTTTGAACACAATAAAAGAGCAGAAATATCATGAAAACCCCAATCTTTAATTCTAAGTATGGCTCAGCTGTGCTATCCTTGAGGCAGCATTAGCCAGGGAACGGAATCAATGAAAAGCACTTTTCTCTGCCATATTCCTTCATTAGGGGGATCTGTTTCGTTAAAGGACTGACGGCTGGGATCCAGGACCCAAAGGAGAGGCGGGGGAATTAGGAATGATTTGTCTGGTCATGGGAGGCCGGTACTTTGCGCTGACAGATGGTCGGAGACGTCTCATTTCTGAAACGAGGGAGATCTCGAGTGCGACGGACAAAGAGGGAAGCACACAAGATCTCAAGAGCTGCTTTAATGCCCACTAACAGCTCATGTGGAGGTACCTAAATGTGAAAGCCTTGGCAGTGATGAAAGTGTTATCCGCCTCTTTGCAAACGCACTGCAACAAGTAGTAACATGAAGGAAAAACTGCAATACTCTCCAGTGAACAGTTTTTTCTTTGGTGTGTTTGAGTTAAGTCTCCACTCTGATGTGCCCATGATTTCAAGTTACTGGCTGAGTCTCAGACTGACTCTTCAAACGTAAATATCATGGCCCCTCACGGCAGCAAGCAAAGAGAGTGAACAACCTTTGCAGGAGAACCCCCAATCACCTGTGGAGAGCATGGCCTACTTTTTCAGCATCTGATTCTTGAAACTGAACCAATCGTGTCAGTCAGTGGAGTTTCTTGACGGCCCACATAATCACCATGATGTATTAAATGAAACCATTAATGCAGGGGAGGTTAGTGATTAATCTCAGTTAGTCTTTAATCAACAGAAATAAACGTATTTATCTTCAAAGAGGACATTGGAAATAGTACAACATCCAGGAAACGTGTAAAAATGAAAGAAACTAACTTTAATTTTTGTTCCACTCCTCCTTAGATAAAAAAAAATGTTTTTCGTTTAAAATGCATCATTACTCTTGTGCTAGCATTTAAATAACAGGTATGTCTACCTTTTTTTTTTAAAGGCAGTGCTGAACGAGGGCTTTGGGAAAAATGGATGCTAGAAATACACATACATTTGGTAAAAACTAACAGGCAAGAAGCCATTTTCAAACTGTGCTGATATGGAAACAAATAAAACAATTGCCAAACATATTCTGAGGTTTAACTGGTAATGAAACCGACTGAAGTTTAAACTGACGCCTCTTTACAACCTACACAAGCCAATGAAGCCATCATAGAGACAGCTGATTATTTCTATATAACTTTGTCTGTTACCTCTGCTTGGTGTCGGTGTCAGAATGGGGGATTTACAGCGTGCTGGAAAAAAATGCCTTTTTAAAATCTTTCCATGCCAAAGATTGATCGCCAGTTCAAACATAAGCCATCCAAAAATAAATAAAGGATGACATTTATTTGTAAGACAACACTACTTACACAGGTGCAAGAGAAGATGAGCATAGATATGTGTCCCAGTTTGTCCACAGGGGTCGCCAAAATTGACACATTGCAGAAGTCCCTCACGTGTGCTTCATTTAGAGCATAGATCGAGCCCAAAAAATCCAACCTCAACCGACCCCGTGCATGTTCTCTCTGGGCCTGTCCTGGCCCGTTTCATTAACTGTATTTGTGGGGTTTAGACTGACATTTTTTTTGAAAGTTGGCTTTTTATGATCAAAGTTTGTTGTTTAAATGACAGAAATCTGTTCAGATGAGCGCAACATGGAAGCAATATTATATAAAGAAACAGCATATTTTTTTTTGGATCCCTAAAACATGCATTGAAACACTTTACAAAACAACAAATATTACATACTGTTTGGTGCTTCTAAGTGGTGATCTATCAGCTTAAGTGTAGGCTACATGAACACTTAGCTGTGGATCCCCGTGGTTCTGTGTCTCTGCGTTTGTTGCTGCGCCTGCTTCCAAGCGTGTCTGCCCACTGGCTGGCTTTCTGACCCTCAACCTGGTTCCGACCTGTCTTTCGCCTTTCCCCTTTAGACACTTTGCTTTTCCGACTTATCCCTGTTGCCAAACCTGCTCATGGACCATATCCCCTGTCAGCTGCTGCACGGTACAGTTTCCCTGTGTGAGCGTGTGTGTTACTCACGCTCCATGCTTTTCTGTTTCAGGGTTCGGTCCACTCAGCTCCAGCCCCTGGATTATAACAGAGGCTCAAATGGCTTCTTTAGCAAAAAAAAACAACCTTTTATATAAGATATCAAGAGCACAACAGCCCAGGCCCAGTTGGAGGATCCTGGCCTGACCTGGCTTCGGGCTGCTGGCAAAGTTGGGCTGGACTCGGCTGGGCTCAGGCAGATAATCTAACCTGTAGTTAAGACTAACAGCAAATTCTGCTGGATCAAAATGTGTTGTTTTCATTTCCTACTGTATTGTTTTGAATTGCTTTCCATGTGTTTTTCCTGCCAGTAGTTTGCTTATTACAGTCACTTGTACAGTATGCATTGTCCGGAGAAATTGATTGAATGATAAAGATTTTAAATATTGGCATAATTGAAAGGGTATGACGTCCGTAACAGCCAGTGCGTACAAACACCCACCAGTTGAGAACCACTGGTCTAACTCTGGTATTTTTGTATAGTGTCTTGAGATAACTTTTGCTATGATTCGGTGATTTCAAATAGATTTTCTCTCCAGCTATACGAAACTTACAATTCTGATTTAAGCTTCAAAATAAAAAACACTTGGATCAGCCATGTGATCGGAGGAAAAACAATTATCCCCTGACGGTTAAACTCACTTTGAGCAGGCTAAAACCGACTGTATACTCTTCTTGGTCTGATAATTCATGAAGCCCAAAGCAAAACGTTCATCTACTTAACAATCTACATGTGTGATCGCCACTTTAGGACAAACTTTGGAGCTCTCTACAGTCCATTAGAGGGTTCTAAGTGTGGATGTATGAATAAGGAGAATAAAATGTGCTAAAGGGAGTCAGGAGAAAAGTGGGAGAGTGAAAGTATTAGAGCGTAAATTGCCCGGCAGAATGTGGTTTGAATTCGAAGAGTTGCTGATGAGTATTAATGATATCAGAAAAGTGCAACTAAACATGCACAGAGAGGGGACAGCACAGACGGCTGTAATGGATGTGGCCGGTTCTCAGGGATGGAGGATCTGGTTGGATTGCAGCACAGCGTATAGGTTCCTGGATATTAAAAATTAATGACTATCTTAGTGATTTACGACAACACAAAGATGCTGAAACCAAACCGGTGTAAGATGGATGTCTAGGGAATGCTTAAAAAAAGACTGATGCAGCCCTGGTGGACTACTACAGAACAGACATGAAACCCAATCCCCATCCTCAGGTAAATACAGCTGCTCTATACCTGATAGAGAGATACATTACTGCTGCAGTGATATGGAGATTCACAAGTTATTTAAATATGTTTTCATTGTTACACTGGGTGGAACTGAAGGACTCTTCAGAAACATTACAATCCTTTCCATTCAGTCTTATTTCAAACTGAAGCACTGCACTACACCACGATGGTAAAAGGTTATAGAAAAGGTCCTCCACTCTCACTCCACTTTGCTCAACACACTTGTGTGTGGTTATTATGAGGTCTGTTTGTTAACCCTCTAGACACCTCAGGAATTTGACATTGCTTTTTTGAGACAAAAAAAAAATCTTGAAGAAGAAATAAATGATTGTTTGTGGTCCTGAAAAATAAAATTTTCAGGGATTATACAAATAATGTTTTACTCTTAGTAGTTCTCAGGAAAAAAAAACAGGTCAAACCAACTCAAATAGTTTTTGCGCTACAAAAATCAACCCTGCTTGTGGCTACTTAAACATTGGGGTTTTTATGTTGTATGTTTGCTTGGAAGCCAAGGGTGTAGTGCGCCTGCGCGGACCGTGCAGGCTGCCTGTTAGCGTCGCTCTGCTCGTTTCTAACCTTTTTCACACTTAACTCTTTAATTTCTACTTTTATTGTTCTACTTTTTTGGTGGCACCTTATTTAAACTGTGCCCTCTCTATCTACGCCTTTGGAGAGAGTTTTTGGACACTTTACAACATGGAAAATCATTCATTCATTCTCCCCACCGTTGCGGAGCAACCCCGTATTGTTTACAGTCGGGATCAGCTGTTCGCGCTGATGCCGGCCACAACAGCTACTACTACTCTGGATATCCCCGCGGACTTTTGGAAAGTCAAGACACACAGGGGACGTAGAGGAGGAAAGAAGCAGCGAGGGAAGAGTGTGGGGCCGCGGAAACTGAGACTTAGAGAAAGGAGTTTTAAGCCGTGTCTCCCCACTCTCATCATGGGTAACGTGAGGTCCCTGGGTAACAAGATGGACGAGCTAACGGCGTTAGCCAGGAGTCAGCGGGAGTACCGGGAGTGCAGCCTGATGTGCTTTACTGAGACCTGGCTACATCAGGACGTCCCCGATGACAACGTCTCCCTGGACGGCTTCCAGACTGTCCGGGCCGACCGGGATGCCACCGAGTGCGGTAAGAAGAAAGGCGGCGGGCTCGCCGTCCTCGTCAACAACCGATGGTGTCATCCTGGTCACGTAACGATTAAAGAACGCGTTTGTTGCCCGGACATTGAGCTGCTAACTGTGGGACTCCGGCCATATTATTTACCCAGAGAAATATCTCATGTTATTCTGCTGGCTGCATATATCCCCCCCTCTGCTAACCCAACGGCGGCGTGTAACGTCATACACGCCGTCGTATCCCGACTACAGACTGATCACCCGGGTGCTCTAATCATGATCTCGGGTGACTTCAACCATGTCACTATGGCCAAAACATTGCCAACCTACAAACAATATGTGAACTGCACAACCAGAGGGGAGAAGACCCTGGACCTGCTGTATGCTAATGTCAAAGAGGCATACAGCTCTTCTAGCCTCCCCCCACTGGGAAGGTCGGATCACAACCTGATTCACCTCACCCCCTGCTATGTACCCCTGGTGAATAGGAAGCCTGCCACGACAAAGGGAGTGAGGAGATGGTCTGAGGAGGCTTATGGCACACTGCAGGGCTGTTTTGAGGTGACAGACTGGCAGGCACTCTGTGATCCTCATGGAGAGGACATCGACGGGCTCACAGAGTGCATCACGGACTATATCAACTTCTGTGTGGACTGCACTGTCCCAGCAAAGACTGTCCTTTGTTATTCTAACAACAAGCCGTGGATAACGAAGGACATCAAGGCCACCCTGAATGCCAAGAAGAGGGCTTTCAGAGATGGAGATCAGGAGGAGGTGAGGAAAACTCAAGTGGTCTTGAAAGGGAAGATCAGGAAGGCCAAGGACAGCTACAGGAGGAAGCTGGAGCGAAAACTCCAGCAAAACAACACAAGGGAGGTGTGGAGTGGCATGAAGACCATCACTGGCTTCAAAACAACAAACAGCAGGGGTGTTGATGGCTGCGTGGACAGGGCCAACGAGTTAAACTTGTTTTTTAATAGGTTTGATATGGCCCCTGCTCCCCCCCCCCTCCCCTGCAGCCTGTCTGCAGCCACCAGACACTCCACTGCCCCCTCCCCCTCCTCAAAGCCCATGGTCGTCGGGGGGGGGGTCGTTCACACCCTCCCTCCCCTGGCCCCCTGTCTTCAGGAGAGGGTCCTTCTCACCACCCCCTCCCCTTGAGCCCCCAGTCTAACAGCCCTCTCTTATCAGATGATTCATCCCCCCTCACTTCTGCCACCTCCACACTGTACTTCACCGTAGACGATGTGAGAAGACAGCTGACGAGACTCCACGCGGGCAAAGCTGCAGGTCCAGATGGGGTCAGCCCCAAGGTGCTCAAAGCCTGTGCCCCCCAGCTCTGTGGAGTCCTTCATCACGTCTTCAGCATTAGCCTGAATCTACAAAGAGTCCCTGTGCTGTGGAAGACGTCCTGCATCGTTCCTGTACCGAAGACGCCGCGCCCCTGCGACGCTAAGGACTACAGACCGGTGGCTCTGACGTCTCACATCATGAAGACTCTGGAGAGACTGATCCTGGATCAGCTTCGGCCGATTGCCAGGTCCCGATTAGACCCCCTTCAGTTCGCCTACCAGCCTCAACTGGGAGTGGAGGATGCCATCGTGTTCCTGCTCAACCGTGTCTACGCTCACCTGGACAAGCCGGACAGCACTGTGAGGGTCATGTTCTTTGACTTCTCCAGTGCTTTCGACACCATCCAACCGGCTCTACTGGGTGAGAAGATGACGACGATGCAGGTGGATGCTCCTCTCGTGTCCTGGATTGTTGACTACCTGACTGGCAGACCGCAGTATGTACGCCTTACACACTGTGTGTCAGATAGGGTGGTCAGCAACACGGGGGCCCCACAGGGGACGGTCCTGTCTCCCTTCCTCTTCACCCTCTACACCACAGACTTCAACTACAACACCGAGTCCTGCCATCTTCAGAAGTTTTCTGACGACTCGGCTGTAGTTGGATGTATCAGCAAGGGTGATGAGGCCGAGTACAGGACTGTGGTGGGTGACTTTGTCGTATGGTGTGAGCAGAACCATCTCCAGCTCAACGTGGCAAAGACAAAAGAACTGGTGGTGGACCTGAGGAGGAAGAAGGCACCGGTGACCCCTGTTTCCATCCAGGGGGTCGATGTGGACTCTGTTGAGGATTACAAATACCTGGGAGTTTACATTGACAATAAACTGGACTGGACTAAGAACTCTGATGCCGTCTACAAGAAGGGCCTGAGCCGCCTCTACTTCCTGAGGAGGCTGAGGTCCTTCAACATCTGCAGGACGATGCTGAGGATGTTCTATGAGTCTGTTGTGGCCAGTGCTATCCTGTTTGCTGTGGCGTGTTGGGGCAGCAGGCTGAAGGTAGCGGACTCAAACAGACTCAACAAACTGATCCGCAAGGCCAGTGACATTATCGGGGTGGAGCTGGACTCTCTGACGGCGGTGTCAGAGAGAAGGATGCTGTCGAAGTTGCGTAACATCTTGGACAATGCCCCACACCCACTCCATGACGTGCTGGTCAAACACAAGAGCACATTCAGTGCTAGACTGATCCCTCCACGATGCACCACAGAACGCCACAGGAGGTCATTCCTGCCTGTGGCCATCAAACTTTACAATGCATCTCTCTAAGAGGCGCACACTGTATACTTGTACACTGGACTTATTTACTTATTTACTATTTATTTAATGTGCAATCTGTTTTTCTTAACCGACCAACTGTGCAATATATTTATAATTTTATATACAAGCAATTATCTACACACTTATACATACACCGTGCACTACCTGTTAACACCTGTAAATTCATCATGTAAATACTTTATCTCTACCTTGTACATATGTTATTATAGTGTTACTGAGTACTTACCTCTGCTTATTTTATTGCTATTATTATCTCTTTCCTACTGTGTATTGAAGAGCTGGGTGTCTCTATGGATAAAGCTCATCATAAGGACCGATAATGGCGAAAAAAGTATGTTTCAACTTCAAACTGATATGGATGAAGGGGATTTTAAAGGTTTTGTGCTCGAATCGGATGTTCATAGCTCTTTCTACGAGCTGCAATATCTGCCAGGCGGCTTCTGCAGACAGACAGCGGCTGTACAGTGAGCCTGAGCCGGACTCAAGCTGGGTGTCTCTACGGATTAACCTGATATGGACCGAGAATGGCGAAAAACGTATGTTTCAACTTCAAACTGAAATGACTGAAGGGGATTTTGAAGGTCTTGTGCTCGAATCGGATGTTTGTGGTTCTTTCTACAAGCCGCAATATAGCGGCGAGCTGGCTGCTGGTGCCGACAGGCAGGCTAGCTAGCCTAGCATGCTAGGTCCGCGGCTGTGAGAGGAAGAAGGAGCCGGGGCAGACTTGTGTTGTCGGTGCTGTCACTGTTTGCCTATGGACACAGACATAGAGTCTGTTTTCTGCCAGGAATTTCCAAGATGCCAATTCCTTCTGGAAGAAATCTCTGAATCAGTTGTGGAAACGGCTGTATTATTATTATTAAATGTCCGCGAGTAATGCTGCATTCAGGTGCTGCTCGGGTGATCCAAGTTTCCGAGTTGGGAAGTCGTTCTTCCGACTTCCCAACTCGGAGAAATCTTATAGTCAAGTTATATTTAAGGAAAAAGTTGATGTGCAATACGTGCATGAATAAAAAGTATGTTAACAAAACACAAAACCGACTTGAGCAGGTGTTTCATGTGCATTTTACAACTCGGAATCTCATTTTTCCGATACCACATGAATGCACCTCTCCTTCAGCGGGAGTGTCCTGCCGTGCTGTGCATTCTGGGAGTTGTTGTCTTTGCCGAGAAAAGGCAAAAAGTGACTTTTTGCCTTTTCTCGGTCAAGAAGGCACCAATTTCAAAATGTATTTCACATTTCTACTACATATATGACCCAATTTCACTACAGATTCATGTTTCAACGGGTGAAGTATCCCTTTAAGTTTTAAGTATGGAAATTTGACACCAAAAATACGATTGACAGCTCTGTTGACAAATGTGACTCTTTGCAGCATTCCACAGAGGGGCAGAGGAGGAAAGGTTTGAGAGGCTAAAAATAAAATTAACGTGGTGGGGACTTCTCAATCACAGGTAGCCCCTTCCTAAAGCAAACACTACTGTATTGTTGGTTTTATTGTTGGACCAAAATTTACAAAAGAACACCATGCTGTGTTGAATATGATTTGAACTAGAGCTGGAGACTCTCCTCTCCTTTGTTGCTACAAGTGGAGTCTCCACCTACTGCCCGGTTAAAAGAATGCAGGTCTAAGGAACGGGTTTGCTCTACTTTTAAAAGTCAGGGCCTGACTCATTAAAGGACTGCACAGCTTTTTGCGCCCACCAAACCTGCTGCGCTGCAGAGTAAACAGCATCTCTGTGCGCCTGTGCTGTCTGGGCATATTTGAATTTGCAATTATTTAGTCATTTTAGGAAAAAATGGCCACTATCTATGCAAATCAGACTTATCGCAAAAAGAGTGGAAAAATTACCAGCTGCTGAGAGATGGTGGTAACTGCGCCACATTATTTTTAAGAGTTGTTATGCACAGCCTTTCCAGTTATCAGGAAAACAATTCAGCCTCTTTATGAAAAATAAGTTATCTGTAAATAAAGTCTTTAGATATAACTTTGACATTACTAGTATCAATATAAACAGGAGTTAAATCAGTCAGGGGCTGTCACCAGCTCAACACTATCTAAATGTTTCAAGAGGTCTGGAGCCGTTACGCACAAAGAGGATGCAGGTGTTTGTTTGTTTTTCTTGGAGTTGTCCTTGCTCTCTCCAGGCATGAAGCCCAGTTCAAATAGTGAAACTCATTTATATTTTATCGAGGCTGGCCTCATCAAAATAAACTTTAAAAAGTGTTCCCTCTCCTGATGGCTCATCACCTTTATGTTGAAAAAGTTTAGTTCCATCGATATAAGAATGAGCAGCTCCGCAAATATCTTCTCTCAACATTTGGACACAAAATAAAAGCAATCTGTATGGAGTAGGACAACTCTGGGCATTGTTTGCGCCTGAATATCATTAGTTCTGTATGCGTTTGTGAATCATTTTTATTTTATATACTTTATTACTCTGATCTGGGAAATTCTGGTTTACACTGTTATGGAGAGACATGCTTCTCCCATACATAGGCCCGAATCACACACAGGCACAAACAGGACATTTGGACATGCATTGGTGAGAGATGTCAGAGTGGGGCTGCTACACACTGCTACGCAGGGAGCGCACCAGAGCTGTTGGGGTTCAGTGCCTTGCTCAAGGGCACCTCGGCAGTACTCCTACAGTGCCCTGGCACATCTCCAGCTACCATACCAATTTTCCATATGGTCCGCATCAGGACTTGACCCAACCCAAGTCCCTACGGACTGTGCTACTGCCGCCCCAAAGACTAGACTTCAGCTACTAGCTGCGGCAATCCAATCTTAGTGAATCAGATCCTCAGTGGCTATCCACTTCTTTTAGACAGTCTTGGGTTTCAAGCTTTCTGTATAGGCTTTAAGTAAGAGTAGAATAAGCTGCATGATGAATATACTTTGACTTTAAACAGGTAATTCAATCTGCACATCCTGGATACATTTCAATGTTCAACTGTGTCTTACAAGGACTGAATAATACCACAATAAAACATGAGGTGGATATAATACCCACAGGCTCACCGTGTCTTGGCCACAGTGCCTACCATTACCTGTAAGAGTTTCTTCCCCTGCACAGCTGCAGCATTTAGAATGGTGTGCTGTCCACAATGAAATTGTGTTTATAGATATTTGACACGGTCAGAGGAAGTGTCGAGTTAAAATGTGTAGATTTAGATTTCTTATGCATGTTACAAATATAGATGAATTCAACTTTTTTGTTCAGAAGTCATTGCTGGTAAGATGTTAATACAACTTCCAACAGATCATGTTCACAATTATTTTTTGCTCAACTACGAGTGTGGGTTGGAAATATTGAAACCAGATACATTCTTTATTTTTCCTCCTACAAAACTTCTCCCAAACTCTTTTTACAAAACTGCCTTTTTTTGCAGATTGCTTTACTGAAGCTGCTGAAGGAGGGCAAAGTATAGGCTTGGGGGTCATGCAGAGGCCATGTGCAATGTTCACTGCTTGGCCAGTGGTAGCAACACTAAGCACAGACTGCGATGTCCTGATGTCAAGGTAGAGGATGAGCCAAAATATCTACATAATTTGCTGCTGGGCAGTGCTGCTCACTCAGGCTGTCTGACTGCTCTGACCTGTTTAAATGGTCAAGCAGGTGCTGCATGTGGCCCAGGTCTAAGAAGAAAGTTCCTTCGATTATTCTGAGTGAGATCTGAAAAAATCACAGGAGTTGGAATTGCAAAAAACTTATATCAAAGTGATGTAGACTTTTAAGGATTGAGTTAGAGTCTGACCGATATGGGATATTTGGAGCCGATACCAAAATCGATATTAGGAAGAGAAAAATTCCGATACCGATATATTGGCTGACACATTTCTAATATCTTCAATCTGTAGAGATTGCTAGATATAGATATACATATTTATGGCGTTGATCCTTCAAATTAGGTCATCAAACACTTGTGGAAAAGATATATAATAAAGATAACATGGTCAGAGTGATAATTCTTCCATGTAGCACACTGTGCTGGTGACAGCCAGAAAGAGAAATGTTATTGACCGGTATTATCGGCAGGCCGATTAATCAGTCAGGCTTTAGTTTGAACGCTTTTAAATACAATTATTTTTCCATTTAATATCTTGAAATAAGTACACTTGAAAAAATGCTAATTAGGCACCCCATCAGTGTTCAAGTGTAATTAAAGGAACACAAACTGAACCAGTGAATACATGATTCCTTGTGGACGTGTTTTAATCTGTTTGTCACTGTAATTGAATGTTTCAATGTGTTGAAGAACATCTTGTTTGGATGGATATATTACATTTGAAGTCAGTTAAAAGTTATGCTTCTTCATGAGCAATTATGAAATATTTTAATAGTGAGAAAAACACAAGAAAAACATGAAATATCTACATTTGCGACACAAATGTTTTTCAGTTAGAAAATCCACTCCGCTTAGAACCCAAACTTCAAATGTGTAGTTCTTTTTCCAACCAAGCAAGCAAATCCCTATATTGGAGAAGCTTGAAACCAAAAGGGAAAAATACATATCCTCAAAAAAGTGTCTGCTGTTGAAACATTTATCAATAGTGAATTTTCTCTCAATATTTCAAATTGATCAAAGCATATTCTTCAATCCTATTGGCAAGGTATTGAATTGCTGCTATTAACTACATACTGAATGTCGCTGACCCTCAAAACACTGCTGTGGAGCACATCCCTGACATGTCCAATCTCCACAAAATGTGAATCTGACAAAAAAAAAGAAAGAGGTGCTGACCCTGAATCTGCTGCATCAGCGTGTCCTCCAACATGCTCGTTCACTCAACACAGAGCAGGAAAAACACATAACGAGAGAATTAATGTTCCGGCTGCAACCCGCCTGCACCTTTACTTATCCAACTGCAAGAAAAATGACCACAGGATACACACACACCCTAAAATTTAAAAAAAGGGGGCTTCAATTCTGAAGAAACCATTTCCCTTTCCGAACAGCTATGAGATCAGCTTGTTCTCAGCTCTCCACATTCTGGCTTACAAGGCTAACACTGAACCAAGGGTCAGCTGCACATCACCTCAGCCGGCTCAGGTGTTAAATTGTCCACCTGGGAGCCAAATCACACAGGGCCTGTTAGTGATTTGGCAGGGGAACCAGTGACACTGAGGGAAAACCTCAGATGACATTTCAAACCTGTCCTTAAACGCATTAGCAGCAAAACAGAAGTGACACATGCAGCCTTGTTGTGTTACAGCCCAGCTGTCATTGGGGCTACATTGACACTAAGTCCATTTTACATTTTCATTTTTAAAGGATGTCCTTACAGCTCCTGTGAACACAACGTAGGTGTCGGATGATGACACGCTGCCAGGACACCTTTTTTTTTTTTTACATTTACCAATAAAGATTCACAGTGAGTGATTTGACTATGCCTGTTAAAATAGAACAGGATGAGGTTTCTTGGCTGAAAAATACTACCGATGCATGTACAGGACAAAATCAAAAAGATAGGTACAGCTTTGTCAACAGGGGGCGCAGAAATCAACACAAACCAAAAGTCCTTCACCAAAACTTTAAACAAAAAGGATCTCTGACATTTAAGCCAATTTAAAAATGATCTTCATTTATACAACCCTCCCAGAAATAGGGTATGCACTCGATAAGTAATGTAATGGCTATGGGGTAACTGTGGCTTAGTTGGTAGAGCAGAGAGTTGGTAGAGTTGGTTGTCTCTCAACCGGAAGGTTGGGGGTTCGATCCTGCATCCACATGTCCAATGTGTCCGTGGGCCACACACTTAACCCCAAATTGCTCCTGCTGCTTCATCTGCGGGGTGTGAATGTGTATGAATGGGATTAGTTACTTCTGGTGGTCACTTTACATAGCAGCCTTTGCTCAGTAGTGTGTGAATGGGTTGGTGTTACCCGTTGTGTAAAAGTGCTTTGTGTAGTCAGAAGACTTAAAGAAGCGCTATACAAGATCAAGACAATTTGCAATACCAGTGGATCATTTTTATTTTATTTAAGTACTACCAGGCTCAATGGTGAACAGCCATCTGCTGCAACCTGACGGACCGGGGATGTGAGACAGCGGGAGAGGTAGAAAGGAAGAGATGGATATAGCCTAACAAACCAAGAAATGGACTAAATGGTAAATGGACTTCAGCTTATATAGCGCTTTTCTAGTCTTCAGACTACTCAAAGGGCTTTTACACCGCATGTCACACCTACCCATACACACCCATTCACACACTGACGGCAGTGACTGCTATGTAGTGAGACCATCAGAAGTAATTAATCCCATTCATACACATTCATACGCCGCAGCGGGAGCAATTCGGGGTTAAGTGTCTTGCCCAAGGACACATCTGACATGTCGCTCGCAAGAGCTGGGGATCAAACCCTCGACCTTCCGGTTGAGAGATGACGACTCTACCAACTGAGCCACAGCCGCCCCGACAAGAGACAGATAGATATATACAAAGCGGAGGGGTCTTGTCTCACCCTAAAGGAGTTCCTCCTCTGTATCAACCCGCTCACTATCCCGCTTAATACACAGCTACTTACTTAAGAAATCAACAATTTGAAACAAAATATGAATTGGAAAAGTTTTTATTGATTTAGAAATTATTTGTGTCTTCCACTAAACAAATAGTAAGTTGGAATGCACAGTAAGAGCTGCGTCCATAGCAACTGTTAACTCTGTAGCCTTCTAAAAATGAGCTAAACTAGCTGTTACTCACATTAAAACTGTGGTTTTAAGGTGAACAGGACTCAATTCAATTTGTATAGTATCCATTTGTTCTTAACAACGGCCTGCTATAAAGGATAGTTTCTTTTCTCCTCCAGAGTCTGCGATAAGAGCCGTGTTCCTAGCAACGGCTTGCTTTTCAAAGTAACAGTTTTTTCTTCGATGGATAGCAGAACGTTACTCTGTGTAATTGACCAATCAGAATCAGGTAGACTATTTAACGCAGCCATGTAAGTGTAGTGTATGTCCAATGCAGGTTTGAATGGCTTCAAAATGGCAGTATATTAGGGTTAAATAGTGTGTTTTAAAAGAAAAACGTAGTAGTGAGCATGTGGTCAGGGTCAGTGGTAGATAGTGCTAAGCTAAAAAAAAAAGGGGAACAGGAAATTCATCCAGTTTCCCAGTTAGACCTCTGCCTGTCTCTGATCAGAGCCATGCAGATAGTGAACTGGATTTCTGTCACCCAAAGCTGAATGAGGAGATTTCAGTTGAGGTTCTTTCGGCTTTTGGCCCTCTAAGCTAGCAAAGTAGTGCCTAATGCAGAAAATCAAAGGTAATGCTGCAGTCCTATGAAATCCATTCACTGACAAATCATGTCATTCTCTATTACTGCAGACAGGGTGTTTTTTTTTTTCTGGTAAGACTGTATCCCCTCCCTGGTTACAGTCACAGGTCAAACCTAAATGACATTGTCAAATGGCCCAGAGACACTTCACACCTCCACAGCTCCAAAAAACCCAACCAACAGTGATCACAGGTATGAAGCCAGCAAGGGTTGTTGTCCTTGTCATTGCACATGTTACTCATGTGAACCTGCATGCTGAGGGGAGACTGGAGGGCAGATAAACTGAAACACACCTGTGTTTATCCCTTACAGTGAAACTCATCACTTCAGGTGTCACAGAGGTGTCTGTCTGTGGTCCTTCACAGGTCAGCCAAAGAGTTAGCTGTGACGAGGCCTGCAGTGTGAAAAGTTGACTCTGGACACTCTTAGCGGATAGAAAAGGTTTCACAAAGTACACACACCTATACAAATGAAGGAAAATGTGTCTCTAAAGGAAACAAATCACTGACTTGGAAGTCATATCTGAACATATTTCATATTTAAAGCTTTATTTTAATTCCTTTTCTCTTTGGACATTGTGTTGTGTATTTGTATTGTACAGAAGCCATAAAAGGACAACTTTATTTTTCTTCATTTTCCATTGATAACGTGCAAGTTCTGGTTATTTTCTTGAGATCTCGACTTATATATACCTTGTTATCTCCGGATAACAATGCTGCTTTTCCAGTGATATGACTAAATTTCTCAATATCTCACGAAAACAGCTGAAATTAACCCATTAACACGGGAAAAACTGTTTTGTCATCCTGAGATAACAAGATACATCAAGAAAACAACCATATAGACTTGTCATCTCAGGAATATTTCTTACATTTATCATTTATCTTCATACTTATTTGGTCTGTAGGGACTTTGGTTAAGAACCGAAGGGTCACCTGTTCAAGTCAAGGTATGGACCAAAGTATGCAAGTCCCTTGGCACCTTTTAAGAAAAAGCTAAATACACAGCTCTTTCATGAATACCTTGGCACTTGATGATGATGATGATGATGATGGTGGTTAGGATGGCTTTGATGCTGATTAGAACTCTCAAGAACAGCTGTTAAAGTAGTTTTTGATGACGATATATTATTTAAAAAAAAAATCAAAGTACTTTGCCTCTGTGCACTGCCTGTAAGCACCTGTGTCCCATCGGACTTAATGCTGTTCGTTTGCACTTACTGACTGTTCTTACTCTCTGATGTTTATAGCTTTGGATAAAAGTATCTGCTAAATGAGTTGTAGAATTGTAGGTCGGGCCTCTTGTGAGGATGGGCTTGTCTACAGTTATTTTGACACACATTATAATGTAAAAATACAGTAAATAGGACGGACCTACTTTCTTTGTGTGGCTACACTACTTCATGTTCAGTGCTGAGGTTTGTTTATCTACGTAACGCAGCACATCAACTGACACCATCTGCGATATTCACATAACTTTTTCCAATAACTTTATTACCCTATGACCGTTATTATACGACATATAAGCAACTGTTACTCCTACCCTTTACCTAACTGAGTGACCATTTACACAACTGTAATGATACAGACTGTAGAGATGCAATACAAGATAGATCGTCTCAATCCCCCACCACTGGATGTGCATGTCTTAAAAAGAAACAACTAGCAATTTCCATTTCTCTTTGGTTTTGAGATAAAGAAGCTGTTTTGATTGAATAGGATAATGCTTACGTAAATGTGGGGGCTCACTTACTGCAGAAACATCCATGATTTCTGCTGGGGTCAACAGGGTTATGTCTTGCCCTCTGCTCCGACCACATAGCCAATAGCAACGAAGATTTCTATTGATCGACACCTAGAGGCACCACCATTTAGGCTCCACAGCTGCTATTAACAATAACAGTACTTATGTGTTAAGATTTGACACTATCTCCCTAACATAACAAAACATGCACCACTTAACAGCTTAAAAGTCACAGTTTCTCATTCACTGAATCAATTTGATGCACTTTGTCACAAATACTTGTCACCCAATCTCCCATTGTGAGGTAATTAGTATCTGATATTTATTTACAACTGCCAAATTGACACAGATTCAGGCTTGGTTCCTGCCAATTCCAGTCAATTATTCACTAAGGACAGTGCATGGTCGAGTATCAGAGAGAACCTGTAAATTCCACTCTAAAAAAAATGGCAGAGTTCTTGCTTCCCTGGCGATCTACGTTTCTGAAATATGAAATGAAATATTACCACTTAGGCAGATGTGTGAGGTGGAATAATCAGCATTATTTAACACAGCTTAAGTTCCTCTTTGCAGCAGGTTTTCTGTATGTGAGAATGATGCAGCTTTGGGTTGCCCTTGACTGTCTTAATAACACAACCCTGTAGAAATAAAATAACACCCTAGGTATGAAATGTGCCAGCCACAGGAAATCACTCAGACACAGCGATGTTTCATTTAAAAACATATTGCCAGGTCGTGAAAACATTTAACCCTCGAAAAAGCTGTGTGAATTGGCTCACGGGAAAAAAATTTGGACTCAAGATCTGAGATTGAAATGCTGACTATGCCAGGCTGGAAAAAAAGGTGTGTATCACTGTTTCAACTTTAAAACGTTAATGCTTGTGGCTTATTGGATTTTATCTTCAGAGTAATACATGGCCATGTAAATGACTGATTCCTTGATAGCATTAAGG
The DNA here is from genome assembly GCA_020745685.1 of Tautogolabrus adspersus. Taxonomy (NCBI): domain Eukaryota; kingdom Metazoa; phylum Chordata; class Actinopteri; order Labriformes; family Labridae; genus Tautogolabrus; species Tautogolabrus adspersus. The sequence continues at coordinate 7,153,772 of CM036546.1, read as the reverse complement.
ACTTTATCAAATAAATCAAAGCTAGAGCCTGACTGAATTGCACAGTTCCAACTATTAATCAATAAATCAATCAAGTTGTCTTTGAAAGTAAAATCCAAGCACACCTGCTTTTTGTCTTTGTCAGTGTTCGTTAAGCAATGCAGGAGCAACAGCACAGTTATAGACTGTGAGATTAGCCGCCTCTTACTTGTACCAAGGTGTGCAGCTGTTTTTTTAAAGTTAGGATACCTTCTGTTTTAATCCTTCAAGGCTTTGACCCAAAGTCAAAGGATCAAAGAAGCCTTCTAAGGCTTTTTATCTAGAAAAAAACAACATATCCAGAGGGTTTAAAGGTCCAATATGTAAGGTATATACTGAATTAAATCATAAAAAAAATTACCTTACTATACCATCAGACATTAAGGAAACATGCTACGTTGAAATGCTGGCTTCTCTGACAACAATGCAGAATCCAGTATGTTCTCCTTCTAAGGGAATGGAATGGTTTGTTTATGTTGTGACCAGAGATGGTAGGCCGTTTTAAAGGCACCCCCACACGGCCATTTTGCCCCTTGGTTTGCCTGACAAAGTGCAAACCAACAGGTGTTGTAGTGATGAAAGCAGGCAAGTGAACTGGTTTTGAATAGAACTGATTCTACCCGACCTAAAAAGTGTGGTAACACTAGAATAAATATTGGAGATGCTTTTGAATAATGGAGAGAGGTTAGAACGCAGAATGGTTCTAATACATATGCAGAGCTGATTATACACGGACGCTACTGTGTCCACGACATGGCAACCTTCGTGCACCTCGACCCTAGGGAGAAGGGGGCGGGGGGAGACAGCTCTCTCCAATGTTTTGAATTTGGACTGCAGTGCCCATTTCAAACGCTAGGTGTCAGGTTACATATTGCTCCTTTAATAAGAGAAAATGCTGAAAACAGCCATTTTATGTTAAAGTCTGGTGTCTCGCTAATGGACTTGGGATAGGTTTTCAAGGTTTGGGAGTTGAGCTTTTGATTACCTCATCTCATAAACTGTTCTAAAATTTTAATCTAGTCAAATTGTTCAGTTTACATTGAGATGAGACGTGGCTTGAAACACTCAGGACGTTAACATTATGTTTATTGTGTTAGTCCAATTAAAACTGGACTTTAAAAATGCATGTGAACTTGTTAGTCTGACTGAAAGTCGAATTTCTCGAAGTCCGCTTAACACACCTGATTTATTTTTTGTATGTATACACATGCACATATTGCCCCCAAACTGGCCTAGGTGTTCGGCACATGCTCCATAGTTCCTTTGACCCCAAGGTTGAACAGCGTTAATGTGTAGATAGCGTGGAATGAAAACAAGACGAAGGTATCAACATGGAGAGTGCTGCAGCATGAACCATACTTGTGTCTCATCAGCTCTTTCACCTGAGCCTCCCGAATGCCACTACCTGTGCATACGTTTAAGCCTGCCTCACCCCTTCTCTCCTGTTTCTCTTAATTCTAAAGACCCTTCCCCCAAAAACCCATTTCTCTCTAAATTTCCTCTCAATACAGGAACCGCAGGGTCTCAACACCCTGGTTCCTGGCAGCTTCAGCTACTTTGTTCCCCGCTCATCCCTTGATCCTGACTCATCCCTTGCAGTCCTGAGCCCATTCATACCTCCTTACCTGGCAATCCTGCTCTCATCCTATTCCACCCTACCTTGACCCTTTAACACATTCCAAATGAACTACTTTTTAATCTGTACTATGACGTGGTCTTGTTTGTAAACTGAAAGAAAAAAAGACCTGTGTAGGATGATATAGGATACATACATTTAGTGTGTTGCTGCATAGATAAACAGAAAATGATTAAGATTTGTATTAAAAAGCCTAATTAGATTTTTTTAGACCAAATTCTGATTCTGTTTTTTAAAATAAAAAACAATGCAGTATTCAAAGCTTGTTATTTATTCAGAAAATGTGGAATTTGCTGGTAGACACTTCATACAAAAAATGCTGAAATAAGAACACGTCTACACCTATCAGTTTCAACCTGTACCAACACCTTCTCTCCTACTGCAGCCCCCCTTTCCCTGAGTCCCAGCCGGACCCATCAGCTGCCCTTCCAATCCTTTGTATTACTGCCTCTTGGGTGCTTAAGAACTCACAGAGGCTCCTCACCAGAAGAAGGCAGAGGGTCCTCACATCCCCAGTCTCAGGGTGCTCCAGTTGTGCACCAGGTATCTGTGAAACACACAGACAATGCTATCGTTTGGCAGCTCCACCATCCTTATTCCCACCTGCAGAATCTAGACAAGAATGATGTCCTTTGATTTCTCCCGTGCTTTCAACCCTATCCAGTCCCTCCTGTTCTAAGGGCAGGGAGGGCCGAAAGCGATGTGGGTGGATAGCATGCTGTCCTCGATTATGGACTGACGCTCTCTGACAGGCAGAGGCTCTTCTTCCTGCAGGGCAGTATGGTTGCAGCCTGGATCAACAAAGGGGCGCCCCGGGTTACTGTATTGTTCACTCTCTACACCTCTGCTTTAAAGATTCCACTCAGGGTCACGGCAGCTCAACAGAGTCAGTAGATGGCTCCTCTATTGTGGGGTGTGGAGGTCAGGGCAAGAATGGAGAAGTCAAGTGTGCCAAAAGAGTGCTGTGTGCTGCTACAGCGGTGAACATTTGCAAATCAGTGTAACCAAGCATTAAGAAGCGGATTTCAGCCTGTCACCAAAGCTGGCAAAAGTACTTGAATTCCTCTGTTACTGAAAGCTCCTGTGAGGAAATTTCTGTTTGTGTTGATCTCAGCACTAGTCTGAGGTCTTATCTCTGATCCTAACCTGTACATGCTTAAAGCTCCTGTGAGGAGTTTTTGGATGGTTATGAAATTAAAACACGTCTCAATACGACCTACAAAAGCAAACAAGGGAATCAGGAAGAAAATTGATTGTGTCTATGTTGTTATTATTAAAGTCTAAACCCCTGCACCGGGGGTAGGTGTCAGATGAAATGAGTCACAAAAAGCTGCTGAAAATCAGCCTTTAATCACATTTTACATTGAATAGTTTTACAATGAGCAATGCTAAAAAGAAAGAAGAATGAGATTTTTTTGTTATAAAAAAAATAGTTACACATACAGGACAGTATCAGCAGATAAGATGTCCGGCTTTGTCAAGAGAGGGCACCAAAATGAACCAAACCAAATATTCCTCACAGGAGCTTTAAAGGTCACATATATAAAACACCTTTACAACCAGTTTACATAAGTCTCAGAACTCCCCAAAAAACATGTCTATGAAGTGTCTTGCCATAAATCCACTCTGATCCTGTATTTTAGCATGCCTATAAACCCCTCTATTTCAGCACAGGCTCTTTCTGTGTTGATAGCTTTAAATGCAAGTGAGCTGTGTTCCACCACGCCCCTCTCTGGAGGGGGATGTGGCTTGGACTTTCTTGCACCATGGCCAATTGTTTACGGTAAGGAGGCAGACTCAGAGGGCAGAACTAACACCTGGCTGTGGGAGTGTCACTTGGAGGATGGGTTACTGCCCTTTGTGATGTCACAAAGGGAAAATCTCCAAACTGCACACTTTCTGAAAAATTGGAGCAGGCATAAGAGGGAGAGAGGATGGCCTTTTCTCATAATTGGGGAGTTTGTAGAAAGACTAGGGACACATATAGTGTTCAAAAAACATAGCAAAGTGTATTTTGCATAATATGTGACCTTTTAAGAGAAGTTTTTTCACAACATATCTCACCCTGCGTCCCATGAGCTGTCAAACATATCGCTCATTATGAAATCTCTCTGTAAATTTAAAATGTAAATCACCTTGTGTAACACAGACCTTAAAAATAGCTACATAGAAATAATCAGTGTTCTTCTCGACGGTCTAGTTTGATTTTGTAACACATTTAGAAGCATCAGTAATTAATTTCTGTCTGTTTCATACCCGGTTAATAACTCCTCCCAGTAGGATTAAGAAGAAATACAGAAGCTTGTGTAAAAAAGAGCTGAGTAAAACTAGAAGTACAGATTCATTTCCTCCACTTCAGGTGTACTTGAAGAAGTGGAGGCTCTGAAATATACTCACAGTATAACATTAACAAGGAGCCTTTGGAAGGATATTTCTACCCGCTCTGTGCGCAAAGCTATAACCCACAAATCACATAATAGGACTTATATCATTATGTCATATCACTTATATCATTCTTGCATACAACTACTGAACATGATTCACATTCATTTTGCATTGATGTGCAAACCAGTTATACTGGGAATGTGTTGCAGCTCTGAATCTGCTCTGAAGTCTTCTTCAATGTTGTTTGGTTCTTTTCATCCTTTTACAACTTCTCCCTGTCAGTTGCACACATCACAACTATGCATCTTCTCCAAGCATTATCTATTGCATCTTAATATATCTTTTTCACAGTGTTTTGTCATATAACGTCTGTTCTGCCTGCTACGGTTTAAACATTGATAGCAAACATCAAATAAATCCTAACTAAGTCAAACTCTAACTGGGGGGGCCGTTGGGGGTAATAAGGTAATATTTGCTGATGAAAGATCCCATCCCTCTGTCTCTAAACTGTCACTGAGTTCACTCACTGTGAATTGATGATGTGAAAAAAGTTTTAGCAGCATGCTGCAACTCAATTCATCTGACACTTACCCTGCAGAATTGGTTACAAGTCTAAAAAAATACCATTTAGAAGCTAAAAATGTAGCCACTGGTGGTCTTGTTTGCTTGTGCAGGTCATCAAGAGTCATCGATATTAAATTCAGTTTGTTTAATAAGCAACAAAAATGTCCTCACAGGAGCTCTAAAGTAGAAAGTACAGTAATATGTGTTCAAAATTCAATGTGAAGCATAAAACCTATATTATAAATAATAAAAACTGAGTACAGATACGTGAAATTCTTCTTAACTACAGTAATAAAGCATGTAACTAGCAGCCTCTTCTTTCTCTCTTTATCTTTGCAAGTTGAGGAGGGTGAAATGTATTCTTTCAGGGGATCCAGCAGACTTCTTAAAAAGTTCTGGTAATCAGCAGAGCCCAGCGCACATTTGTAATGGCGGAGAATGAAGGCAGGATTAACACACTGTGAGAAAGACTCTCTGTTCTCTGAGGCTGCACAGAGCCGAGCGGAGAGGACGAGGACTGAACTGAACTCTGTCTTAGACAACACCTCCCGCCCCCTCCGTGCCGAGCTGCTGCAGCTACACAGCACGTTCACCTTCCACCTCGTCTTCCCAGTGCATCAGCAGGCTGTTTAAACAGCGATCAGACTGTACAGTAATTCTTACCCAAATACACCATATCTCAGGCAGCGAGGAGCTGAACTGTACTGCCCTGCACTGACAGCGAGAGGTACTGAACGTACACAGTTATATGCACGCCAATGTGAATACATTACCAAGTACTTTCATTACAGGGGCTTTGAGAGCACCCAGTTCCTGAGATTGTAACTGCAAAATGAAGACAGCAAGCAGAACTGTTGTTTAGATCTTTAACACCTCACGGATGTGTGTAACTGATGAGCATATGTTGAAAATCACACTTTCACATGATTATTGCACCTCACAATCATGCTTTCTTGCATCCTTTCAACTCCCTTTTTCTGCCTGTCTTTCATCCTTTTTTCATCTCCATACTGATTTATTTGCTCAATTGTATGAATGCTTTTCTGATTCTCATTACCGCATGCTTTACACTATAGTGTACTATTTGTTCACTGTTTCAGCCTCATTTTACCAACTACTTTAACACACAGAGAGCACTTTCGAAGCTTGATCCATAGGCAAATGGACTTGGTTGAAGATCTTGAAGACGTTTTTTACCTCTCCTCCGAAAAGTGGAGGTAAGACATCTTCAAAATCTTTAACCAAGTCCAGTTGCCTTTGGATCAAGCTTCAAATTTACAATGACCTGGATGACTGAGAACCTACACAGACTTACAGAAAGCACGAACCAGAGAAGGAACTACTGCCATTGCAATATGCATACTGTATGTTTGTGTCCTTCAAAATAGCATATTTTTCTTACCAGCTGATAGTTTGTGATATTCCTATCGAGTCATGGCAGATGTGAATTAAAAAAAATCCATCTATAAAAAAAAGGCATTCAAGCAGCATTGGGTGATTTGACACCCAATTTTTGGCCCCATCTTGTCGGATGACAAAGATCAATTGTGTTTCTTTCCTCTCATCCACTGCCAGGTGGGATGGGCTTCAGCACCTCCTTGCCCTAAGTGACATGTCAACGGTATCTAAATGTATATTAAAGGAAGGATGCTTTATCATGTTGACAGCTTCTATTAGTTTGTAGTAAATTGATACACTAGTTTGTATGTGTATGTGATGAGTACACACTTTTTATGTGTGTGGTTGTAAATAGAGTGGGGCCTTATAATACAGATAATAGGCACACATAAAAAAAGACAGTGAGGAGGGAGAAGATAAGAAAACACTGGGACATGTGATAAATACACTCAGTTAAACCTGCTGTTGTGGCATGGTGCTGATTAAAACACATATAATATGAGGTGTGTAAAAACATGACACGTCTACATAGGAGATTCATCTAAATATAAGTGAATTCACACAAAGGGTTAACTGATCCGAAATGAGACTCTCTCCCGTCTTCCAAAACATTTCACCAAGTGTAACGAAAACAACACGGCCTTGAAAATGAAAGTCATAATTGCATTTGTAGCACACGCTCCAATCAATACGTACACAACAACCCCTCCCGAAGCTGAATGTGAGTATCTCAGCTCTGTGCATCCTCAACAAGACATTAACCAACCGAATCAATAACATTCAAGGGCAATGAGCACGAGAGGCTGCACACCGGGTTTACACCAGCACAACTTGCAAAAGGCATGCACGCAGGAAACTATCAGTACTCATGTATTCATGTGATTAAAAAAACAAGCATTTCTGCCTTCTCTTAAGATTATGATGACCTTTAGTAACTCCTGGACCGCTGCACTTGATTAGCTGCATCGTGTTAGGCAGGAGTCAATCCCCATGGCGCACAGAGGCAGATGAACGCTGTAATTATTTTTTAAAAACACAGTTGGAGACTTACTTCAACACGGCGCTGTCCCCCTGTCTCACGGTGATGTTGTCCTTTAATACAGAATCCCCGCTCCTGGCTGGAACTCCTGCAGGTACAAGGAATAACAATTTAAGTCCGAGGACGACAAGGCATTTCCCAGGCACCGCTAGATAACCACTAATTCCCATGTTTCTTTTTTCCTCTGTCGCTGCGCAACTTCCAGGAAAACTTGATATTCCTTTCTGCGTCTTAAGCTGCGGAACGCAAATTCCAGTCCACAAATAAGATGCAGAATGTCGTACTGGATCTGCGGACGACCTGGTTTAAGTCCAAGTAAACAGGATTGTTATGAAATACTGTCCGTGTCGACAGATGAAAAGTGTCTTTGCGCACCAGCAGCCGCTCTAGGAAACTGACTCCGGAGGAGAGAAAACGCAGCGTTCACGTAGAAATGTGCACCGTCTCCTCCGCTTCAAACTGTTATATCGCCGTGAAATGGATGCGCTCACAGAGATGCATCAGCAAAGACTCCTTATGTTTGTTTGTTTTTTCTCTCCCTCCGTGTTCTCCTTTCTCTCCGTCGTCTGGGTGAGACTCTGTAAAGCTGCGTACTCAGAGCGAAAGCCTGAATTCGCTTCAGTATCTTTTTCTCGCTAAGTAGGCTACAGCTCCTCAAGTACTCACTCTCTCTCTCTTTCTCTATCTGTGTGTGTCTCTCCCTCTCTCTCCCTCACTCTCTCTCTGTTTCTCTCTTTTAATCGCCAGGTAGCATCTCTTGCCTGTACCATCAGGACCATATGGTGCGCAGCCTGCAGTGTTCTCGTATGTGGCTCCCAAACTGGGGTCCAGGGACCTCCGTTGTGTCCTTAATCCTCTTCCTACAAACATATTTAGAGGGACCAGCGACTGGTTTAAACTATATCCATAGCCTATAAGAAACAAGCCTCATGCTTACATATATTTAAAAAAACATTATTAAATTGTAAAACCATCTGGAGGGAGCAAAAGGTAATGAATTCACCGGGGAAGTGATAGTTATTTTGAGGAGCATGTATGTTTTTAAATATGTCTTATAGGGATCTGGTGTATTGCTTCCTGATAATGACAGTGTGCCCTGAAACAATGATATACTGTATGAAGTTATAAAAAATGGAATCATGCAATAAAAAGGGGCTAGCTGTGAGATGTAACATTAACTGCTTTGTGGCCTGCAAGTAGCATAAATTAGCTAAAAAGAATACATATTTTAGGGAATAACCTTTAAACTTATAGCCTCATAAAATAGACAGGGATTGCTGGTATATTGGCTAGCAGAGCAAGCCCCCCTCCCTTTTTTTAGCCTACAGTAAAAATGAGAAAATGCTACTTCAAATAACTAAAAACAGATTGTTTTACATTTTCGTGGAACCTAAAGTAGCAAACAAACCTAATAGTTACAATAAAACACACGATATCTTCAAATTGCACTGTAGCATCTTCTTCTATTCACTTCTCTATAGTGTAAATGAGTGACAGGTGTCAAAACAAATGATCGTTTGCTGATCATTTGGGCAAAATGCATTTATCCCACAGTCCACATCGACTTGTGACCAATGACACAACTGAGTCTAAAAAACTAACTAAGTATCTCTTAACTCAAGAAATAATCTATTTAATAACAAACTAAGAAAAGATCCCGGTCAATATGTGAGAAATTGTGCCCCGCCCCCAAATTGTACCAGATGCCACTTATATGCTTTTTTTAGATAGGAGAGCTGACAGGAAATGTCGGGAGGGGAGAGTGCAGCAAAGGTCGGAAGTCAGATGCAAACCCACGACCGCTTTGATAAGACCCATAGCCTCCGTACATGGGGCGCGCAACATCACCGCTAGGCAATCAGTGCCTCCCATATTCAGACACTCTTGAAACAATTTCAACATTACAAGCATACAAACACGTCAGTTTGTCTGCACTGTAAACATTGAGATGGTTATAATAATAAACAGGGAGAATAGCACCCAGGGGCCCGGAGGTTACAAAATAAAATGAAGAATTATTAAATGTCACAATAATCTGTTTGAATAAATCAACTTTAACAGCAGGGTTGTATCTCAGTAAGTGCTGCAGCTCTTTGTTGATGTGCTGTGAACCATTAAAGGGAGAGATCCTGGCGACAATATCTCCTTGAACGTGAGTCTAGTGAGCGTATCAAATATTTATGATCCTTCGTTAGGAATTTTAACCTTTGTATGACACAGACACATGAAAAAAAATCATTTTGTGGGCTCCATGTAAAAAAAAGAAAGGGTTTCAATGAAGGTCTCTGGACTTGAGATTCTATTCAGGTGAGCTTACCATAAGTGACGATTCATCACCCTGATTACCTGGAACACTTTAATCATGTTAGTCTTGCGCTGACATGTTGAATATGCCTAAATAAATGTGTTTGATGAATACAGCAAACCTCTTTGTATTTCAGTGTCAAAGACACGTGGATACACATTGCACATGTAGTGTGATGGGGGGCGAGAGCTGTCAATATTGCCCAAGCACTCAGAACAAGATGAAGCAGCCATGCAGTTAGGTCTCAGGTCTGTATAGGGCGCCACAGGAATGAGTCCTAAAACCCGGAAGTAAGCATTTGAGCGCCATGGGGTCTATCCTCTAAATGTCAATGGGAATTATGAATGGGTTTGTAGTTAGACGCCTGAAATAAGGTCTGTGGTTAACACAAGCTTAAGGTATGTTGGCGTTTTGTTGGCGAGATAAACTACGTTAGGTAAGACCCCCACTTGTGAAGTTTGAAGTTTTTAAGTGTCCTTAAAACGGCAGTTGCTAACAAGTGGCTAAATGAGACTACAGTTGTCGGGACATTAAACGTCATCATGCAAATTAGAAGAGAAACAGTGAGAGGAAATGTAACAAACACCAACATTAGAGTCATTGAACTTCTCATAACCCTGAGTGTCTGCTTCAAAGGGACACAAGAGTCTCTTCTGCTGTGGACAATTCTGACATTTCATCTGTAAGATGTTGTTAAGTTTGTGTCAGCGGAAGCAGCGTGACGTCAATACTGTGGCACAGGGGTATTTTAGCATCATCTTAGTACAAAGGGAAAAGGCTGAGGCGCGGTATCAATCTGCATATACAGTCAATGGTCTTGCAAAATGCAATTCCTCAAATGGCCACTTGAGGCTGACTCAAAAGGTGAGTCACTACTTATAGTGCCTCGTGAAAAAAAGTCAAACTTTGCAGCAAATGCCACTATTTGTACAGCCTGGTATGAAATATAAATTCCCTGATCTTCATTGCTTATTTATCTTCTTATGAACGAATACACCATTTTTTAAAATGTATTATATTGATGCTTTAGGTATGTATAATTAGGGGCATGGCCTTTTTCAGTGACAAACTGGTGCTGTCAACTGTCTGCTTAGCATCACCTCATCTAATTCAGTCACAGGTCTTCACCTCTTTGTGTTGGTTCATTGGAGATTTGTGCTAATGTATGCACGTATCAGACGAGTCATTTGACTTGCACTGTGGTTAATTACTAAAACTTCATTTCACAAGTGTCTGCTACATTTTTTTGTGTAGTTCTGATTGTTTGTTAGCACCAATTAGCAGGTATCTGCGTCTGTACCTATACCACATCTTGTAACCTCATTCACTGTTTCTCATACTTTTTTTTTTTTTTGTGGTGGTGGTTCATGTATGGGGATTTTCCCCTCAGCTATCTGTCTGGCCTTCTCTGTGCCTTGCGTCCATTATTAAAGGTCCCATATTATGCTTTTTCTGGTTGTATGCTCTTGAGTGTGTTTTCCAGGTGTCTTGTGCATGTTTAGGCACATCTATGTGCAAAAATTCAAAGTCCGCGGAAACGCAGCTTCTCCCACCTCCTCCTGTTAGCAGTAGCAGTAGCTGCATGTAACGCTCGGTTCTAGCCCCCCTCGTTGAAAATTGGCAGTGTGATATCACACTGTGATGATGTCACTGATCCAAGCCCATTGGCTCGTTGTGGCAAGCACAAGCTCATGCTGCACATTAGCTACATTCCCAATATGGTAAAAGGGGCGTAACATTTCCGAGAATTGTCCGAACGACTGACCAATTACAACAGAGCAGATCGGCCAACCAATCAGGTCAGACTTGGCACACGTGGGGACCCTGCTCGGGGGGGATTCAGAGCGTTGCAAACACAGGCAGATGAAACGGGCTGCATTGATCGTCAGTACATGAAAACAGACACTTTTTTCGAACATTAGCGATTGTGAACGTACTTTAGTAGGCACATAAATTAGATATATGAACTTCCAAAAAGGGCATAATATGGGATCTTTAAACAGCCTCTTGACCGGTAGGGACAGACAATTCAAACTGAATATCAAGAAGGTTTCCAGATACTTAAATCACTACATTTTCAATTTAGATCTAAAACGATTTCTTGTACTTTCTTGAACTCGAAGGATGCACCTGCCTAAACAAATTAAACACAAGTTTGCAGTTTCCTCTGGTTGCTTGGCAATGAGAAATTGCATGAAATAGTTATTTTTAATGAAATTTCCCCATTCACCTCCACCTGCAAATGGCTGTATTGGTGTATTTAATTAAAAGCTACCAAACATAAGCGTCACTTCATAAATGAGACCCCCCTATAAAGAACATTTAATCAGTGAAGTAATACTTGTGCTATCTCTCAGTGAGCTCGGTTGTAATGAAAATATCTGTGACGATTTCTAAGCCTTGTCACAGATTGTTGGAGGTCTTCAAGTTTTGCTTTTGTTAGGGGTCATTTTATGGAAGGTTACCAGAATATTCTAAAACACTCTTTGTTTGAGAAAAGCAACAGAAGGAAAAACACTGAAGTTAACACACATCTAAAAATCACATAAACACATTGACTTTGTTTACTGTGATGCTCCTGCACTATTTCTCTCCCCTCAAACACACACACGGACACACACATCTGTATGCATGCAGCAGACTCTGGCCACTGGGGATGAGAGTGGCACTTTGCTGCACATCTAACTGCAGCTCTCAGAATTAATATGACAGCTTTTGAATCTCATGAGAAGACTGAACAAGATAATTTCTTTACCTTAGCATCAATTTGGCATGCTGTTAGGATATTGGACGCGAGGCGACAGATGACAGTGCACTGACAGCTTCTGACGCCATCCGCTGGCAGAGATTCCTGATAAGTGACACACAGCATTGTTCCCGTCTGGTGTCAGAAGTTTGTGCAGGTTTGAAAGCACTGACGGCTTGTGTTTGCAGGTCTGTCTCCTGTTGTGTGTTCATCAGTCTTCTGTCCCATTAAAAGCCACACAAGTGAACCACACGAGAAATACACTCCAGAACAAAATTTTGAGTAAGATGAATTATCCAAAGTTGTGTGTTATTTTTTCACAAGAAGAAAGCATTTCTTTTTGCAGTATTTATGTTTGAACATTTGAACTTGTTCAATATTTTTTTCCCTTCAATTATGCTAGGGTATCACGACCTCTTTTTGAGATTTATTACTGGTCTGGTGCTTGAAACTGAAATTGGCTGATACGTGATACTCTTTTAAAGATGATGACTGTCTTTTGCAGATTTAAAGGTCTAGTTTGTAGAATGTTGAAACATAAATATCTAAATTTATTAAAAATGAAGTGATCAGAGCCATGTGATAGCTGTAAAGGGACGTGTCTTGTCGTGGTGGCTGCCATGACAGAGCCGCCATGACAGACACGCCATGATTTTCATTGCAGTGGTAACACCTGATGTTACAGTTTGGGCGTTCCTATAAGCACATCTCTGTACATGATGTGTGTTTGTGATTCTCTAGACCAGTGGTTCCTAACCGGTGGGTCTAGACCATAAAGTGGGTCGTTGAGCAGTTTGCAGTGGGGTGTGTAAGGTGAACCTGGAAAACAAAATAATCAGAAATTTGGGTTGCAATTTCTCTATAAGAAGTTTGTGCTTTGTTCTGAGGATAGACCAGTTAAGAACCACGGCTCTAGACTTGTTGCACTTCCTGTTACTTATTGAACAATCATGGGTGTTACTTTTCACTCGGATAAACAAAACAATAAAATTAGAGCCTTTATAGCATGGGTTTTTATCAAATCTACAAACATTTTCATAATTGTATGGTCAGTATATGACGTCAGAGTGGGATTAATCTGCAATTGTTTTTGACTTATTATTATTTCTGCGATGAATTAATCAAAGTAAATGCCTTATTATGAAAGCCGTACTTTATATCTGGAATTTTAGCTCCGCTGTAGCTCTCTAGAATGAAACTGTACACTTGTTGTAAGACAACGGTGCCAACATTTGCTAAACTTATGCACATTTTCTATCATCTTGAGTAAATATCATAGTGTCTTTGAATAAGGTACTGTAAAATCCAGTACGTAAGACACAGTCTGTTTTCGGGAGGTCTGCCCGAGAATATGAGTTTTGAACTGTCTTCCTGCGTGGAGATTTCTATTGCTTTCAGCAAAGTCCACAGCGCTCAGTTTCTGTGCAGCTGTGTAGCTCTTTCTAGTGCCATCTGTTTTCACCATGTGGAGTTTGCAATCCTGCTGCTGCTGTACAGCAGTTGATCCCATCAGCCTACGGTAACGTTGATCATCGTTCTGCACAGTGAAGCAACCGCTTGCAATACACAATGAATGGGAGCAAAATTTACAGGTCCCATGCAGTGGGTGACCCCCAATTTCTACATACTCTGTGCGCACCATGCATTTGCTGCCACTCCAGTCAATGATTGTGTTTCCACAGTGTGTCCCGCGGTCTGTCTCCGGAGCGTGCCAGCTGAGCCACTACACTCTGCTATGTATCAAATAAGCTTCAAGTCCATGTTTCGAAGGGGTACTCTGCAGGCACGCGTCAAGCTGGATAGAATAAAACAACGCGGACAGGAAGTCAGATAAGGAAACACAAAGAGCCTCTGGTCAATTTCAAAATGAAACACAACATACAGACTCCTGATCGTATTTTACATTACTTCCGCAGCGTGCACAGAGTTTGTGGAAATTAGGGGTGATACTGGTGGCTGCACTTGTTGTCTTGACAGCACATGTGTCAGCATATTATAGTGGAATATTGGTCGCAAGTCTGGTTTCAAAGGACACGGCCAATCTTTTAGAGGAAAAAAAAGGTGTTTAAAGTGCGTCTTCTACACCAAATTGTACAGTCATTGTCTGGATTTACTTTTTTTTTTTTTTTACAATTGTGGATTTTTTTACTCTCGATGTTTCGACTCCTCTAAAACATTTAGAAAATAATGTAATTTTCTTGTTCTATTATCAATTAATTTGATGATTATATTCAAAGCACCTTCTCTTCCATTTACAGCTCTTCTTTTTCTTGTCTTAGGAGCTGACGTTTTGCAGCATGTGCAGTCTTTATTAGGTGTGAAGCTTTCAGGAGGTGTTTGCCCACTCTCTAGTTGTTGCAGCAGTTTAAGACAAACATCAGCACAATAAAGAGGACTCTGGAGTGTTATTGGCAATAAGATGTATTATCCACACTCTCCTGTGTTTATATCCCATTTCTCCACCAGAAGTAGCTAAACACCCAAACTCACCTGATTAGAACCCTGGAAAGTGTGTAAAAAGGCACAACAAAAGCCTGAGGTCCATGATTTACACCAGAGCAGCTCACTGCGTTCACCAAACCGGTGTTCACTGTGTGTTCACAGGTTGTTATTGAGGAATTATGATGATGTCTTTTGCCGGAGAAATTGGGCAAAGATAAGACTTAATTAAAATGATATCTGCCTGGGATGCAACACAAGTCCTGACTGTGTGCACGTCTTAATGGTTTTTAAATTAAAACCCCTCCCTGACCTCAGCAAAATCTAAGATATGTGGTCTTAATTAGAGTCAGGGCTGCAAGGAGGGGGTGGGCTCAGGAACCTGCTAACAGACCCCCCACCCCCACCGAGTCGATTTAGGTCACAACATTTGTCCTCAGGTAGGTGATGTGTATTTTCCAACATTGGCTGGCTGTAATGAGTCGAGAAAAAAGCCAGTTTAACTTTTAAACTACTTGAGTTTTATTAAAAATGGCTGTGGCAGTTTTTGTGATTTAATTTACATTATTTGGATAATTTCAATAGTTGATATAAAATCAAAGAATAAATGAGTCTGTTGTGCTAGAAAAAGTACAAGACCCCAAAGAGCGGGATTTACATACTGCACATTTAAAAGAGGTATGGGGTTATTTGTGAGGGCATTTCCCCCCTTGGTTTTAGCCAAAGTGTAAGCTAGGTTTAAGCTTGCCAAAGCATTAAAAATACACTCAAAAAAAGTACACAAGTAGCACAATCACGATGTATTGTGTCGTCAAGACTGGGAAAAAAAGAGGCAAAACATAAGCGATACTTGATTACTGTCTGATGAATAGGACTGTTATGGCAGTTCAATATAACACTGTTAACTCTTTGTGTTTTGTATTTGAGCACAATAATCATTTGGTAATAAAAATTACACATCAAAGAAAAGTCTGGGTCCTATTAGGTACAGGGGTTTTATTTTAATAAAGTTATTTTGCACTACATAAGATAGATAGGCAGCTGTGGTATTTTGAGGATAAGGTTGGACTACAGTCCCTTTCAATCAATGTCACATGCATTATTTTTTCTGACCTCACTGCTTTGCTGTACAGTGGGTCAGGTGCATGCTATGACCTTGCCAAAGCTCTGTCACGAGCGAGGGTGCCAGGCGTGCAGACATGACAAATTAAACTGGCATTGTTTGCTGTGCAGAGCACATGAATCACTCTTGATGTAAGCCATAAACACACAGAAGAGAAAAAGAAAAAACTGAGTTCCTCATACCGCTACAGTAGAAGTATATATTGATTTTACCATGCTTAGATGAACAAAGCCATTTCACTCTAAATCAACGTGTTTCTGATTGGCTGCAGCCGTACACAGTCCGGCTCATTCTGGCACATTGTGTTTCTCATTTATTTCACTTATACATGCAGTGACATTCACATAATTTCCTGCTGCGATGCATTAGCGACAGACCCTGGGTGGTTTATTCAAACAATCCGTGCTAATCTTCATTCATATCATGCAAGGATGGGCAGAGCTCGCAGACAATGGACCGGCCTCAGACCAAAGCCAGCTAATACCCGGGCATAAACATGCGTAGACTGAATAAAGAGCGCTCAGTCAGTGGACTCAGTCATAAACAGGAGCCCTGGCACACAAACACCGATGTTACACAACTTATTCATGAGGGGCTAACACTGTCTGGTTCAGCAGAACCTTGTGAGATGTTTTGAAATCAGAATGAACTTCTTTGCAACATAATTGGGAACCTGACACATAATTTTCGCAATAATTGCCATGGTTTACTCTTGTTTAGTTTATTCCTTGTGTGGTTGCTTTATATCCTAATGTTGCTTGTTTCCTTAATGGGTATTTTTATTTTATTATTTCCAATTTTAGTTCTTTATGTTTTCCTGTTTTATTTTGCCATTTCACCCTCCTTGTGTTCCTGTTTTCCTAGTGCCTACACAATCTGACAGTAGACAGTCCCTTCTATCCGTGCTGTATACTGTTAGGACCTACTGTTATAAGCGCGCACAGTAGGCCGATATTTGTTTCTACCTTGTCTGATTTATTCAGTGTGGAAGTGGCGTCATTAGCCCACTTCATGTTATTGACACTCTAACTCAGATGGCTCAGTAAATAATACCAAACTTCACATTGCATGAAAACAATTAAACAACTTAACATTTGAAAGGCGCGTTACCCGAACCGGCCGCATCCATCCTGTTTTGTTTTTTTTCATCCTCGCCTGTTTTGATTTGGAGGCGCATGTGAAGTGACGTTTTAGATTTAATTTCGCACAGCATCATGGGTGTTAAAATACAATTCATTTCCTGAAAGGATGCATCAGAACCATACTGCACAAAAGTAAGTTAGTATCCATACTGAAATGTTCAGTCTACTGAGGTGGACCCAACAAATTCAGTCTACTGAAAAGTCTGCACTGCATACTGAACTGTGGCTTTTCGAAAAGGGCCCTTGTGTCCATGTTTACTATAATATTCTGAAGTTAAGTGTTTCCTGTTTTATTTTTTAGTTCTTGCCCCTGTGTATCATGTCAAGTCTTACGTCCTCTCTTTGTGTGTTTCCCTCCCTTTTTATTGCCTTCATCAGTTTCACCTGTGTCTTGTCTGTCACACCTGCGCTTGATTACTCCAGTGTCTATTTAGTCTCCGTCCTCCTTCCCTTATGTGTCAATGGTCAGACTTTCCCTGTGTTTCTGTAGTTGTTTTCCTTGTGGCTCTTGATTTTCTTTTTCTTTTTTTACTGAAATAGTAAACCTTTCTTTTCTTGTTTTTTTACATTTCCCCTTTTAAAAAAATATACATCATTTAGTTTGAGTCCGCACTTGGGTCTACCTTTTATTTTTGACTGTCATGACAATTATAAGGCATGTATTTTGAAAATCAAATCACAATGGCTGACTTCCTGTTGGCTTTTGGATCTGGGTGCAAGAGGCTTTTTTGTAGGTCTTGACTTGTTAAATAGATACCAAATTCCATACACGAGGTGAAAGTAACTTCTACATGGACCCCTATATGAACATTTCAAGTGGGTGCTATGGAGCCATTTTGCCAAAGTCATGTGTTAGACCCCAAAAAATCTAACATTTCTAATCAGGCCTGATGTGTACCAAAATTTGCTTTTGAGGCATGTCCAAACAGCCAATTAAGCAATTCATTTGGATAAGAAGAAATCATTGTAATTCCTTGCATTACAATCGGGTCCTTGCTCTGCTTACGGTGCTCACGCCCTATTTATCGATACATTGCTTTATTTTTTTCTGTATTCCCCTAATGACTTAATTTAATAATTCCTTGTTTAAGGACAATATCATATCTAGGATTAATTAGTTGTGTTTCAGAGTGTCAGAAAGCCCGGAGAGTTTATTTTGTTGACAGTCCTTTAAACGTCCCTCACGTCGCCCTGTAATGACTTCTGAAAACTTTTCTGACTCTGATTGTAGGATGTCACGGTTACTTATGAAGCATTTGGGGGAGCAGGACGCCAATCAATTAGATACAAATAACTGCTTTGTTATTGAACTGTCTGAAGAGCAGGCCTGGCTGGGTTTTGTCTTCCAGAACAGACCGCTTTTTTCTGTTGTCTGTTTCTTCTCTTAATCCAATAGAAACTTGATATAGGTCTGCTTTGTACTGTGTAGGAGCTTAAGTGCTCCTGGCATGGAGAGCGGCACATGATTCCAACTTTGATCTCAGATAACTACATCTGCCTCGCTCTCCACCTATCAGACAGCTTTAATCAGACGCCTTCACTGCATCTCGAACAAAAGCCTGTTTATGTCCCTGACCGGATTACAAAAAATGTAAGGATGGGGATGGTCGTTCTGTGCTCACATGGAGGTCTCTGCCACATCTGATCCACCCACCCCCCACCCCCCGCTAATGCTGCACAATGTGTCGCAAAGTCATTCAATGTATGCACGGCGTGAGGACATGAATTATTAAAGACGCTGGTACCTTTAAATGATTTTAACGTTCAGACTTCCTGTGTTATCAATAGGTGTAATATTCTCTGTGCTCCCAGCAGGCGTGTGTTCAGCAGATATGCTGATACACTACCAGAGGCTCCTCGCTGACCTCTGCACGACTTTCTTGTGAAATTAAAAGTGTGCACACAAAGAGAATGAAATGATGGACATACAACTGAGAGTCCAAACTGCGTGCTCGAGCTACAAAACCATTTTCTTTTCCTCCAATCTGTCAATATTTTATCCATTTTTAGTAAAACTATCGACTCAAGTAATGGACATGAAAGCAGCTTGAAGGTCAAAGCTAAATCCTCCTGCATTAAAGCTTTTATGAGAGCTAAGAAAATATAAAAGACATCAACAAAGACTCTGAGTGTGTGTGTGTGTGTGTGTGTGTGTGTGTGTGTGTGTGTGTGTTTTACAGCCCTTGAACATTTTCTCTTTAAATGAAAGCTGATTTTATGGTTACAATATCTTCACTGTCAAACACAAGACAATTCAAGCTGTACAGTATATGATTTTATATCCACTTACCTATTTAATATAAAAGTCATTATTTAATGACCTAAAATGTAATTGATATTTCAGAATAAATTGACCTGCTCACGCATTTCTGTACTTTGGTACATACTAGGAGTTGAACAGGGGACCCTGTGGTTCTCAACCCAAGTATCAACAAACTGAGACCGCCCCCTAACATTACTAACTCTATGCAACACATTTTATGCCATGCTCTGTTTTGAAATATGTTAAATTACGGCCAAATTAAAAGAAACCCAAATTCAAAACAGACATGTGAAAATGGATGCTAGGTTAGTCAGTTGGACTTTTCTTTTAAGCCTTATAAACCCTTAGAATCTTTCATTGTTCACGTGATTCAAATTAACAGTATTACAGATATACTTTGTTCCACATTAACGTGGAAGAAGTTGTCTTATTTTACGGACTAGATCATTCATTCTCAAATTGTAGTACGAGTACCACTGGTGGAACGCGGGATTCCTCTTGTGGTACACTAGGAGTCTCTGACTTATTTATTTTAAATAAAGATGTACAAATTAAATGGTTGACAAACAAAGCTGTGATGGAAAGCGGAGGAAGCAGATATGACGGTTAACATTTTTTGCATGTGTGGCTCAATATGATATTGTGCGGTGGATACGTCGAGCAGCAGATTCTAAAGTCAACGAGGGGGAACTTAGCACAAGTGCAAGAGACGACATCAACAGTGCCAGTGACGCTTCGACACCCACTAGCAACAAACGACGCAAAAGAAAATAATAAGAAAATATGATTGAGTCACATCAAGTCTGGATTCTTTTGGAATGGCACAGAGAATGAGGCCAGGCCGCAGTCCGTGGTGTGCGTTCAATAATACATAATATGCATACCAGGAATAAAATGGCCTTCTGTGTAAACTGTAAATGTAGTTAAATAGCCCTACGTTACTGTATTTCAATGTTGGCTGTAATGGTGGTACCTTGAGAGCCAAATATTTTCTGTAGTGGTACTCACTGTGAAAAGTTTGAGAACCACTGGACTAGATATTTTACAATGATTGGATTAAATCCAGAACTGTTGCTGGGTAAATGAGTTTGATAATGACGGCTGTAAGATGGCACTCCAACAGTTACCTAAGGAGGAAAAAAG
The DNA here is from genome assembly GCA_020745685.1 of Tautogolabrus adspersus. Taxonomy (NCBI): domain Eukaryota; kingdom Metazoa; phylum Chordata; class Actinopteri; order Labriformes; family Labridae; genus Tautogolabrus; species Tautogolabrus adspersus. The sequence continues at coordinate 7,133,571 of CM036546.1, read as the reverse complement.
CCTAAGACGTTTCTGGAGCGTGTTAAGCCAAAGAGATAAGACTAATGAAGAGTGACGTGTTTCTGGCAGTATTTAGTGTTTGTTTACAACAAAACCCTCACAATGACTTCTTCATTACAATCACCGCTTCTTTCCCTCAAAAACAAAAGAAACTTTTCTTTAAATCCAATATTATGGGTCATTTACACCAACGTTCATTAGTAAGAAGATACTTTGGAAACTGTATTCATCAACACCGAGTGTCATTGTGATCCTCAGAGCAAGAGACTGTGGTTATCTGGAGCCAACATGGCTGTCATCTCAGCCCTAATGTCACTTTCATCAACATTAAACTGTTCATTTGTATGTATGCAAATAAAGGCGTCTTTTAGCCTAGGGTTATGAACTATTTAGATGGTGACAATAAAAGCTTCCAATCTAAAGGCTCACAGAGAAGCTGTTTTAGGATGGAGGTGTCGTCCCACTTACAGAGTCTGCTCTCTTTCAAGGTGAATGCATCTGGCTGAGCAATTTCTATTCAAATATTAGTCAAATGGAACAAATGCCTCAGGAAAGCATTGGCATGCAATCAAATTTGACTCCAACTTATTGATGGCAATTTGGAAAAGTTGGAAACATATCAAGTGGGTGATGGAATGTTTAGAGAGGTTACTCAAAGATCAAACAGGTAATCGTCCAATTTCTACACCTGTGGGAGTCAATCAGAAAGATATATCAGTGATAGTTAATTTATCAACTCCTGTTGCCATAAAGGTGGAGATGTGTCAACAGAGTATACCTACAGTATATAACCAATACAATGCTAAATGTCCAACTTCAAGAATATAGGAGGTTTTGATCATAGGCAGTGCCACCTGGCATTTGGAGCTTCCTCTACTGGCTGCATTAAAGATAATAAACCCCTGTGGTAACAAAAGTTTGGAAGCAGCGGTGCTCTCTTATTTTTTGCATCTGAGTAAAAACAGTATCATTTGCGTACAACTGTATGTTGACCCCTGGGCAAATCATGTCAGGTCATGATTTGACCCCAGTATCTTTACTAAAGGGGCTCATGTTGATACGTTCCTTACTATCTTTGATTGATTTTCTGAATGTTTCATACAATTCACGTTTCCTTGTCTTGAACTATGTCTGTATTTTATAACAGAGGCGACTTCTTAAACACAATACACACTTTTTATTTTGTATGGCACAAAAAAACAAAAAAAAAACAAGGGGTGGGTTGTTCATCCATCACCTTACTGCGTTCTCAAATACAGTAAGAGTAAATGCAGACCTTGACGTATAATAGAAACTTGCAGATTGATAATCATCCGAAGCTGGAATTCACAATACTATTTTATTTTTTTTTAAACCTAGATGCTTATGTGTTTGTCCAATGTATGTTTTACTGTTCAAATGAAAGTTGTTCCTCCTTCAATGCTTTAGTGCTTACTGGTCTAAGGTCGTCTCTCCTTGACGTCTGTGTGAAGCGTCTCAACCGTGCAAAGCTTGAGTCGGAGAAAAGAAGTACATATAAAGGAAGAATTTTGAAGCTTAAATACAAGTGACTGTCTCAGTGACTGTGGGAGAGAGCAACTTTCCACAACTAAAAGTAATTATAAACTATTTGCACACATCAATGCCTCTGGACTGAATATTTGGACCGCTGTCCATTGGAAGAAACTGCACAAAGTGTTTTCACCCCGTAGAGAAAGGAAAGTGACCTTCCTATACTTCATTCTGAGTAAGGAGTCCATCACATTTTTGTAAGCACACTTCTGTCTTTTCTAAGAGGCTTTTAAAGATGCAAGTAATGAGCTGATGTGCTGCTGAGTGTTCATAATGCAGCTATACATATGATTAATGCTTTTACAGGGCCATGGAGTGCACACTTATATTAAGCAAATATGAGAGGGGAAAATGGCCTAATGCATATTTTTCCCTTCTGCATATTTACCTTTGTTTTCGTGTTTTCAGAGTGTGAGGAACTTCAAACTGTATTTGTTCTTACGTGTGCCTTCCCATTAAACCTGACCTTAAACTACAAATAGCTTTGCTCACAGATGCAGTCGAATGGTCAGGACCTTGGCTCTACACTACAAAGGCTCTGTTTGCCTCTTCGTGTGTGTGTGTGCCGAGTGTGTGTGTGTATTCAATCATAATGACAAAAACATTGGCTGTGATGAAGGGTTTGTAGGACGTGCACTGTCACCAAACCCTTCACTGTATTATAAAATCAATGTGAACGGCTGTTTGCTGCCCTAAACTGATCAAACCAAAAACTGATCTATACTGCGTTACATCCCAACTGGAGTTACATGCACAAGGCAAAACTAAAAGAAAAAAGTACTCTATGCATTGCCTTAAATGTTTTCATAACAATGAAAAGCAGATTGCAGTGAAGTCATTGGTGTCTTTCTGCTTTAAAATCGTGTTTTCAGTGATTCCATCAATTTTCAATAATAGTATTTTATAATTCAACATATGGAACACGTTAAATATAACTGGATTAAAAGTTCCCTGTATACAACATATTGCATGACCATCTTCATTTTCATCCTCAATGTCACAGTAGGGCCGGCTGTGACTCAGGGGGTGGAATCGGACATCTTTCAATCGGAAGGTTTGCGGTTCATGTCCACATGTTGAAAATGTTGTTTGGCAAGTGACTGAGCCCTGGTTTCACTCACAGGGGCATTAACATTTATGTGAATATGTATGAGTGTAACTGTAGAAGCCTTTTTAATCATGGTTAATTCAGTTAGAGAGGTCTGAATTCAGTTTGTGCTAATAAAGCATATAGTTGGATCATTGGAAATAATTATTAAATGTATGGGAATTATTTGATTTGAAATGGAAACTTGTATTGCTTTTTATTCTGAATAGTGGATTTATTTGGGCATTTTTTGGCAGGTATTTTGTGTTATGGGTGGAGCTGAGTAATTAATGTGGGTGCGATGCACAGGTGGTGAAGAAAGAGAGAACGTCTTTGTCTGTGGTGGAGGTGTAGGAGCTACACGGCAAATGTTTTTCGATCGTGTTTAAGTTAAGAATTTTGATATATTAAGTTTGGATTCTGTTTAGTAATTGTGGAAACTGAAGTGAATAAACTGGAAAATGCAAATGACAGATCGGTGAGTACTGATATATATTTAAGTGGACACACATCGGAAACAAGAAAATTGGCTCCTACTACGTCAGTGACAATTTGAAAACACTTTTAAAGTAACTGTCCACAGAGGTCACAATCCGGTTCACATCTTGGTTTTGGGGTCAAAATTCAGTACAATTCTCTTTCAACAGGACAACAGCATCCTCTGATAAAGAAAGCAGCTGGGCCTGATATACAGCAGTAAAAAAAATAAAAATAACTTGAGCTGACTCCAGTATTGCTACCAGTCTTTCGTAGTTACCTACCCACTCGTAGGTATTCAAAGGTGCAAAGGGACTCTGCAGATCGAATGGAGTTTGGAAGTTCGTTCCACCACCGGGGGGCAATGGAGGAGAAGAGTCTAGTTAGCGTCTTAGGGCCCTGTTGTGAAGGTTAGATCAGACGCCTTTCATTGGCAGAGCGTAGTGGGCGGGAGGGAGTGTAGACCTGGATGATAGAATTTAGGTTAGGAAGAGCCGTTTTTGTCACTGTTTTGTAAGCGAGCAGCAGAGTTTTAAATTTGATATGAGCAGTAACTGGGAGCCAGTGTAAGCAGATGAACAGCGGAGTGACATGAGCTCTTTATGGTAGGTTGAAGACCAGTCGTGCTGCTGCATTTTGTATCATCTGCAGGGGTTTGATAGTGCATGTAGGAAGACCTGCCAGTAGGGAGTTGCAGTAGTCAATGCGTGATATCACATGAGCCTGTATCAGGAGCTGTGTAGCATGTTCTGACATGTTTTAATGGAAAAACTTCAAACCATTACCTAAAACTCCATCTCAAAAGGACTTTATAGACTGCTGGCCTTCGCTGAGGGATAATGATATATCTTGAGAATTCTGCTCAAATATATTGTTAGCAAAACTAAAAAAACTTCCTTCATCCTTAACATTTTCCAAACATAAGCAGGGATGAGGGACAGAGGATGCTGTTGGCACTCTGCTTCATTTCATCTCCAAACATTTAGACAAGCCAAATGCATTTGCAAGCGCACTCTTTTTAAATATCTCATCAGCTTTCAATTCAATTAAAGCGGACTATTTGGTGTCCAAAAAGGATTCAACAAGAACTGAATCCCTATTTGGTTCTTTGCTATGCCTCTTTTCTCACCAGCAGAGTCCAGTTTGTCAAAGTGAATAAAACCATATCTTCCATCATTACAACACATGTCAGGATGTGCTTTTTCACTTGTTGTATACGGATGTCTGTCTAGATTCACCCAATAAGTACATGCTAAAGTATTCTGAGGATCCAGCGCTGACATCTTTGTTTTTACCACTGATGGCCCTGGGCTGCACCAACATGCTGGGAACAAATAACAACGCTCTAGAGAATAATACAAAGAAAATGGAGGAAATTATATTTGGTTTGCAATCTAAATCACAATTTACCACAATACAAAGAATGCATCTCCTCGAGATCGTACGGGGCGTGTATACAAGTTCTTGTTTAGTTTTTTTACTCCTGTGATTCTCAGTGTCTCCTGTCACTGTAACAGCACAGGGTTCATGTGTCTGTCCATTACTCTAAGATCTAAACTGCTCCACCAAATAAAAATCTACTCAAAGATTGAAGGCCAACCACTCCAGAGATACTCAAGCGTCTTTTTTCAATTGTTTTCAATTAGAGCGTTCGCAGCAGCAGGAGGCGGCTGGCTGGAGAAAAAGCGCAGCGCCAAGCATTAAAAGAGTTAAAAATCTTTCAACTTTTCAGAACGGTGCTGTTGATGTCACCGACGCTCTTTTCCAAATGTAGTGTTCCTTGTAGTTTTGCTATATCGTGTCTTGTACCCACATCCTTAGAAAAAAAAAAGATACAGTAAAAAGTAACGGAGCAGTGTTGGTCATACAGCGGCCGTTGTAAACAGACTGTTGTCATAGGGACAGAACGGATGCGCAGAGCTTTTCTTCTCAACGCACAAACGCTTCATGGAAGCGCTCTCGAGCTCACAGCCAGCGCTTTTCTGCCTGGAAAAAACGCTAGGTGGACACGGGGCCTAAGGCTGTGCTAACCGCATGCTCTCCAACAGTAACCACACTCTTTCATTGTCATTATAGTTGTTAATGTTAATATTAAAAGGTCCATTGTCATACTTTGGTGTTACTGCTAAAACTACACATACGTTTACCATTATTGTATATAAATCTGAGTAACACTTGGGTAACTAATACACTGCTGTCTTACTACTCTCTGTCTCTTTGTCACCTGATATTAAAACTATGTTTAGACTGTGATAAGCCCCCGGAGAGCAGAATAGTTTTTTTATTTTTCCTGCCTCTATCTCTAATGTAACAAAAAGAAAGAAATAAGATAGAATACAACACAAAAGAAAAGTATGAATCATATCTGTGTTTGTGTTTTGTATCCTATCTTCTAACTTAGTAAACTATTTCTCTTAGCCTTGTTTTCTCTGACTGAAGTTTATTTAGAGAGTGATGTTGCATGCTGACGGACCAGAATGCCCCTTTTTAGTCACAGACACACACATTACCAAAGGCAACAGACGTGATTCATCTCCTGTGATCGTGATCGCTCTCTCTCTCTCTCTCTCTCTCTCTCTCTCTCTCTTGCTGACATACAAAGAATTATACAGCTAAAAAATAACTGCTGGGATACAGTTTGTGTTTCCTACATGGCTAATTGTGTTTGCAAAGTGGACAAATTACAACAATTACATAATTTGACTCATTTTATCCCAACTGAGACTGCCTCCAAGAACTGGTATCATATTCCCCCCCCCACCCCCAATTTCCATATTTAATCAACTTAACTCAATAAAAGGTGATTGCTTTCCTGCTTATGTCACAACAACACCCGCAAAACAGCTCATCGGGGGCATTTTGATTCCGCCAGAGCTGTTTTCTTTGGCCAACCAATTTCTGCGCTCACTGTACAAAAAGTCTGGAGGGCACAATTACGACCGGCTATGGAAAGGAAAATGTTGGCTTTGAGAAGAAAAATGAGTAGTAATCTCTCTCATTTTTCTTATCTGGGCAAGTCCAAGGAAGCCTGAGAGGGTACAGTATTTCCCCAGATAAAAGCCTAAATGATATTCCACTCACACAAACAGCAACACACGAGTACATTCACTATCTCTGCTTGTTATTCCTCTTGGTTTGTTTTAAACTGAAGAAGGCCAGTGCCTTTTTCCCCCTTCTGTTTCTGATTCAGGCAGACTTAAGCTGTTGTAAAACTGCACTTTTTTATTGTGATTATTCCCTTTATTATGTCATCACCCTCTTCCTCTTCTTGCAGCAGTAAAAAAAAAAGCGCTCACAGATAAGACAGAGCACGCAGGTCCGGTGATTGAATACCTCTGCAATGGCACGACTCGATTAATTCCACACACTAGATCTTAATTAACTGAGCATAACCACACAGATGATTTGTGTGCCGATGGGATTCGGTCAATGGGGATGATTGCATGAAGCAGATATGCTCTCATTCAATATTCATTATATCCCTGTCCCATTTTCTCCCGGGGCAGACCAGGTCCTTCCAGAGATCAAGATATCTTCCTCATGTCTTCCAATGCACAAAGAGTTGATTTGAAGGCTTCATGTTAAATTAATTTTATAAAATAGGCTTTTCTAAAAATTAATCAATGGTGAAATATCTTTTCCCCAGTTGATTTAGCGACACTAGTTCTAACCTTCCCAGTGAATCAAACATGAATAAACACATTCATTCAGTGATTCACTGCTGTGCAAATTGCTTTTGAAAGCTCACATGTCTGATTTCAAGGCAAGTGTGTTTGCGCTGAATGGTCGCACAGAGCTAAGAATTCAATTTTAAATGTGTGTTGAAAAAGAGGACTGAAAAGGTCCAGAGGTTTATTAGCTGCCAAAGTGAAGACAAATACAACACACAAAGCCTCTTGGAGAAGCACAGCTACAAAAAAAAAAAAAAGTTTGCACAACCCTACAGTTAATAATCAGGAGCACGGCATAAAAGGCTCCTCTTCAAACATGTTATTGTTTCCATCATTATCTGCACTGATTGAATCTCTGTTTTGCAGCACAGTGGCCCTGAACATTGTTTTACCTCCTCCTCCTACGATTTGCTCGGTGTGCTCAAAGATGAACAGTGTTCCTGTATTTCACTTGACTTCTTCTTGTTTTCAGGGCTGAATGGTTATAAAGTGGGTCTTCTAAACAGGAATGAAAGAAAATAAGAAAATGAAAGATCTTTTGGCACAGCCTTCACCTGTTATGAGCTACAGGTTCTTCAAAAATAATAAATATAAAATCAGAGTTGGATGATCTGACTTTGAATTATGTTGCAATAAATGCACAAATTAACCATCATTTGGCAATATTTTTAAAAGGAAACTTTGTGGTTTCAACTGTGGGCCCATTTTTTACATAGCAGTACAAGTGCAAAACCTGTTGTTTTAAACGTATTGGTCAACTACTCAGACTATGTATCAGAATTGATCTGGTAGATTGCCTCAGCTGACGGCTGCATCGGGCTGTAATGGCTGCAATGTAATCCTTTATGACAAAAAAAAAGCACGTCAACTAAAAGTGTTTACAACCGGCAGGCTTAGATTTCTATTTTAAGTGTCTGGGAGCATCATGGAAAGGGTTCCGTATTAAAATATTTTTTAGAGTCAAATTTTAGTTTTTGGAAATTAGGGACAGCTGTGACCACCTCTGGTGTTGAAAAATGAAGCAAATGCAGAAGTACAGAAAACAAAACACCCACGAGTGTCCACATGAGACTGGCTGCAAAAGTCCCAGAAGTCCCACTAACACCCCATATTAAAATGGCCATGTTTACTGTCGGGATACACGGTGATTTTGGTTTGAATAGCACATTACTTTATTTGTACACACTAGTGTTGTAGTACACAAAATCAGTCTTGGTCTCAAGACCAGTCTTTATTGAGGCTAAGAGTTATGCATAAACAGGGGAGTAAATAAAAATAGTACGAAAGTATGCAGTTTCAGACACATCCTATGTGGGTTTTTTCCATCAGAATGTTCATGTTGCTTACTGCCACTGTACGTTTCAATGACTGAATCACAGATAAACCTACATTGTAATTACTACTAAAGGTCGTATGATTACAAAAGTTTATAATTACTAATATTAGACCAGCATATGTTACTTTATAGTACAAAGAATGAAGTATTCGGCAGAGTTTTATCACTCTCCTCTGATCAATGACCATCAGCAACACTTTGTTACCAGCATGTCAGTAAAATATCGAGGCTGTTTGAGATAAACTGATTGTAAAGGCTGTGTGAACCCATCCAGGCCTCTTTGAAAGGGTTAGATCGCTCTCCAAATTCAACGTGATGGATGAGCACACGGTCCGCTGTCAGTACCACTTGCCTTAACAGCTGCAGTGTTCAGAGATTTGAGGTTATAGCACTGACTCCAGATGTTATTATGGTGTTGCCTGATGATACTTAATATGATTCAAATGTCAGTACTTCAATTTGAAAAAATCTTGGCTGTATCCTCAGACCCGTAAGAAATATATCAAGTTAATAGAAGTGTAAAGCAAAGAGAGATCTTCAGTTCAGGTGTTATTCTCACATCATCACACCCATAATTACAAGTCTGTTAAGAGACTCAATCTAAAAGGAAGCCCACACTGACTGTTTTAACTAGGGCTGAGAAAATCCAACATAACATCACCAGAAATGTGAGATACTTTAATTGCCTGGTGGGTTCTGGTGCTGAAAGACATCAATATATTTTTACAAAGGAATTTCGTGGCAAAGCCAGGTTATACTGAATATGAGGTCTCGAAGACTCCATTTCATTCCGTAGCTGAACTTTGAGAGCAACACAAGAGAGCAGCCTGTGCAATTAACTGAAAACCTACAAAATATATTTTTATTCACTGTGACGGCTGCCCCGGAAGATCACAGGTCTCTGGAAATACCATTGTGACTTTCATTTTTCATTACGAGTCGAATCAGCTGAGGACTTCAGATCACATCCAAAGTGACTTTGCAAAGTGCTACTTTTCTCTGTGTGTTTATTTTGAAGTCTTTCTTACATCCCCAACTTGGTAAGAAGTGTTTGTGGAAGAAAATATCCCCAGTTTCTTTCTTTATTTTCCACATGTAGAGGTTTCAATATGCCAGACTCTGACCTCAAAGTAGCTTCTGATAGCTAAGCTAGAGCCTTTGCTTGGAAATTCATTACTATTTGTCTTGATCAATAGTTAAAGGCAGGGTTGGTTATTTTTCTAAAACTAGCATGATTTCGTAAGAAGCATTCCCTCAGTGCTCTGTCTACACACACCCCCTCCCCTCTGTGCTGCCTCAAAAGCCATGCCCGTCACTTACATGGACGAGCGCCATTGTTACAGAAGCGGGCCTCAGCTCATCGCTTATATTGTGTAGAAACTACGTCGTCTCATGTCTCATTCAACGGTAACTAAACACTAAACTTGATCATAATACATGTAAAAAAAAAGACAACTATTTTACTACTCAGAACGGCAAACGACAAACTGACATAATAAACTCTGTCATTGGTGACACGCTTTGAGTGTGGTAGTGCACTCAAGGGGTAGAGAACGAGCAGGGGGACATGGAGGCATGATTGGTTCATCACATTGGTACCTCGTGGCAGACATTGGTTGAAGTTTTTACAGGCTTACAACTGCTACAGATGACAGGTTTTCGTTCATTTTTCAGAGCACATGAGTTATTAATTTCTGTCAGGACCTAAAGACAATTTCAACCAAAATCTTAAAAAGTGTATCTGTAGAAAATTACCAACCCTGCCTTTAAATAAGAGGCAGGTTGTGAAGAAACTAAAATAAAAACATCATATTTCAGCACCTTTAAGTGCAAGCTTTTGCAACAAGGCTATATTCCCATGACAGAAAAAAATAGCACACTGTGCTTGAAATATGCAAACCCGACTGAAATAAGAATGGCTTGTTTTAAAGAAACAATATGTCACTTTTCCACCTTAAAATAGTAGTGTCAAAGGATAATCTAAAAGTAAACTTACTTTCAACAGGGCGAGATCGGTGTCTCTCCCATTTCCACAAAGCACCCTGGCCAGCCGTTTACTGCACTATGTAACTTCCACAAAGCAGCTGCCCGCGGTCATCTCGCGAGAAGTGCGTACGGCTTTATGGCGCTATTTCACACAGTAGCCTTCAGCTACAAACTGCCCTGTTAGCCCGACTCTGTACCGTTTGATACAATGGCTGAGGCTAAGAGACTGGAGAGGACGGTGACGGATGAAGCTGAGAGAAAAAGAGAGAGAGTGACCGAGCAAGAAGCCGGACTGGAGTAAATATTGATACTGTTGGACAGTTGCTAACTATAGCTAAACAAGTAGGTGTTATGATCTGTCTCACAGCTACTTTGCAAAGCAACAATCTGACTGCGGAGTGTACATCCTTGAAGATCATAATCATAACAGATTGCAACCTAACAATAGGCTGTATCGTTATTGGTGACATAGTTTTCTTAGTAGCTTTCCTGGGTGCAGAAAGTCTTTTAACCCAAATCATGCCTTTGGTTGTCATATAAATAAGTAAATAAATCAATAAAACATTGAATCTACCTTACCTTAAAATCTGGTGTATATGACGCACTTTTAATGCCTATTTTTTCACCTTAAAAGTTGGATGCGTCTTATACACAGGTGCGACCAATATACCATTGCTGCAGGTGCAGCAGCCACCATCACACAAAAATACATCCCCTTTCATTGTGTATTGAAAGCAGATTGCACGCTGTGCTGGGAAAGACAACGAAACCAATCAGTCAGGCTGCGCAACTTTTTCACATCTTTTCTCCCTCACGAGGTCATAACCATGTATTTACAGAAAACGGTGGTATATTGTTCCGTGAATAAACCTTATTGAGTGTATCTTATATACCGGTGCGACTTATATTCTGGATTTCCCTTTTTTTTGTGTTTTTAAGTTTTGTCCATTATCTGTGGTCAGAAGCAGGATGGTTGCAACCTTTGATTGGATTGTGTTGCTGTAGATTACAAAGGAATCACATGCACTAAGCAGTTTTTATAAAATGCTTTAACATGTAGAAATATAGATTGTTTCTACCCATGAAAACGTATACAACAAAAAAGTATTTCCAGGCCACAATGACTGAAGTTTGTTGCTTTTTCTACTCACGACAGAGCCACATTTTTTAGTCACATCGGTTTTGTTCAAGGTTTTTTTAGGCATTGGGCCTCTTGCTCAAAATATTCGGAATATTTCAACTCTTCATTTTTAATTCCATCAGCATACATTTATCTGCCGGCTGAGAGACTTGCAGGCCTCGACAGAACATTATGTCTATGACGTGAGAGCAAGAAGCCACTCGTCGTAAATAAGTGAGGTCACTGATGATCTAACTCAACACGGCTGCTTCAAACTGTTGGCAGCTGGGATATTTGCTTCCTTTGTCCATAAATATCCCGATCCTCCTTCATTCAATGGTCTCTGCAGTCAGCTGATGATGAATATGTGGCCTAACCCTGAAACGACTGAACAGGCAATGATGACTAATGTCACAGTAGGAAGGACTCGGGGAGCCGTAATCCCTCACTGTCGTTAAATTTGCCTCACCCAGACGACCCTCCCCTGTCATTCAACATTTATAAATTAGAATTTATTTTCTGCACATTGCTTTTTCCTTTTCTCTGTCGTAAGAGTGTGTGTAAATTTGCAGGAAATTAGCTGTTTGTAAGTTGTGTTTTTTAAGCTATTATTCCTGGGGTCAACTCTGTGGATCCTTATCGAGCACCAGTGGCAGGTGGTCAGTAGAGGGCGCTAGAAAAATGACTTTTACTGAATACAGTTTTTATATTGTTTGAAATACATTGTTTATATATATAATTATTTTTGAAGGCAAAGTTAATATTATATAGATAGTGAGTTAGGTGTATAATCGGCAATAGAAATAGAAATCAAAAGTTACCTATCGCTCACGCCTTTCTGAACTTCGCCCCAAGATTCTTGCGGTAACAGAGAACTTGTTGTAGGCCAAGGTTACAACATTTACTTAACCACGGAAAAAAAAGGAGCTTGTTACAGATTAAAAAGTAAATGAAAACAGCTAAAGAGGACAGTAAAAAAGGTGAAATGTTTGAGGTCATGAGGTGGACATTACGTTGGACGCAGAGGTGTCTTCCCTTACTGTGTGCCTACAAAGAAGACGCTGCTGTCTGTGAGGTGACTTAGCTACGATGCGTCTAAAGGGACAAAATTGCCCAAGATCAATGCTGTAAAAAAATAAAAAATGCTTTTATATCTGACCTTAATCACACCGCAGCCCTTAAAATACATTTATATGTATGTTGTGTATTGTCTTTTATAAATATGCTTACTAGAATACACCATGTATTGGGTGCTTGGGTGCTGCTGCATATTCCTTGGAGAGAATGAATGTTTTTAATGTAATTCAAAGTCTGAATCACCTGTAATTAGTTCTTCATGTTACAGATGAGTAAGTACAGAGAGCAGGCTGTCAGCAAGAGTTGTCAAATTAGCCCTCATCGACAGTAATTGGAGGCACTACACCCAGCAGTAATTATTTTCCTTTCCCCCCCCCCCCCCAGTGTTTTGCAGAGGTATCTTAACATGTAAGCTAATTTCATGTAAATAGACGCCATTGATGTCAGCAGTTCAATGGAACATTACAATTTAATTAGAAACAGTGGAGGCTAACGCTTACAAGGACAGTGAGATAAGAGAAAACATTGTTTTCCATTGCAATTAAAATCAGAGCTATTTTTTCACTTGCATCTTCTAATTAGTGTTTGATCTTCAACTAGCATCTTTAGCCTCAAGCTATAGATAAAGTAATGCCTATTAACAGGAATAACTAATAAAAGACAAACACATCCAGACTTAAAGGAACCTGGGTAAAAGATGTTGAACTTGCACAGTAATGCGGTTGGTGTATCACCAATTCTGCCCCTTGGCAAATGCACCAGAGCTTGCTCAGATAAGCGGCTGTCATTTGAAATGCGGCTATCTACTGACAAGTTCGTAGGGCTCAGCGAAAATAGGGAGTGATGCTGTCGTTTTGAGAGAGGAGGGATTATCTGTCTCTTATCAGAAACCGGACAAACTGACAAGTTTCCCATGTAAAAAAAAAAGCTCAGGGTCAGAGTCAATCAGGCTCAGGCTTTTACAACAGGCCGCTCAAGCATGTTGTCATTTGATTTTACCAGATCAGGTCGTCGTGGATCAACATCTACTCCAAGGGACGAAAATGAGCAGAAGAGGTTTAATAATGGCAAACATGTTTTTTACATAACCGCATGGTTCAAATGAAGATTCATGTTACGCTGATGTCTTCATGAATCTAAGAGGAGCGATTCAGCACTCGGCCCAGTGGTTGATGATTTTTTACCAGCGGTATGATACATGTTTTATTCTATAAACTGAATGCAAGCAAAGCCAACATTTTTATAGACTTTCATTAAAGAAGCCTATACCACCAGTTTCAACTGTAATCCCCGGACAGACCATTTTACTTAGTTAAATGTTATACATCGTTTGTTATTATAAGCTTATATTCAATGCCCTATCAATGAAAGTTGTCCAAAAAAAAGCCCAGCAATGGCTCCACTTTTGCACAAAGCATTGTAACTTTGGTATGTGAAGGAAACTTGTGACGCTCTTCCACAGTTGCAATGCATTCCCTTTCTGATTTTTCCAAAAAAATAGAGCTTTGTCACAGCTCTTTGGTGTCTTGTCCAGATTCACATGGTGCCTTTTTTTCTAAGATATTCTTTAGAGATTTTTCTCTTTTTTTTTATTGATAGGACAGCTGAAGAGCGAAATGAAATGTGAAGAGGAGAGAATAGGGGTAGACATGCATCAAAGGACTGGTATCGAACCAGTGGCTGATGCGTTGAGGACTGTAGCCTCTGTACATGCTCTACAGACAGAGCGAAACTGGCGCTCCACACGCTGTCTCTTCTGTCTAACACAGATATACAAGGTGGCATCAGTGTCATACAGAAGCACACTGAGGCATTGTTTTCCTTCCTAAGATGTTGTGAAATTCAAAAAGGTCTGTTTTTGTCATGTTGAAGCAGAAACATCGCGGGGTATGGGCATCATTGGGTTTAAACAACAGCATAGCTCTTTTCAAATGATTACACAGGACTTGGTCCCTAGTCACCTGGGGAAAGAGTCCTGTATTGTTGGTCCCATCTATCGACCCCAACTCTACCACTCAGAAGACTTTCTCTGTCCTTCTACCACACCACTATTAGCAGTTTCCTCTGAGCAGCTAATATTGTCTCTGAAGAGGCAAGCTTAAAGCCCTGTGCATTTCATAAAGATGTGTCTGATTATGACGGGGAGGGCGGTTATGAAGCATTGGCACTTTGGGAATAAGAACAGATTGGGCATCAGGTTTGCGATTATCACCTCCTTTTAGCAATCTCTGAGTAAGAGATCAGAACAGGTGGCAACAGATACCCTCAGTGGACTTTAAGTTTGTTGGAGTTAAACTGCCTTAAATGACTCACATCTTACAAAAGAGAAATTCCATAAGAGAAATAGGTTCTCTCTCTTCAGACATTTCACAGAGTCCTGTTCATCCTCATTCAGTGCCAGGTTGTCCCAACATTACAATATCAAAAAGAGTAAGGCAGGGCAGTTTCATTGTATAATTGTGGTGAAATGTCATCTGACACTGAGTGAATTGTTTAGAACGCATTTCAGTTATTTGATATGCATGGCTCAAATACAAACACTGTCAAAATCGCTGTCTCACATGAACACACACTTAGCATTACCAACAAAGACAAAAAAGCAAGCTGAACCATAAAAAATATTCCCTGGCAAGCTTGAGGTCCGCAGCTTTTCCTGCCGACGTTTCTCTTGTTCATATCTTTTGTGATTGGATGAGAAAACAGATTAAACTAGCAGGCCTGCTG
Organism: Tautogolabrus adspersus; assembly: GCA_020745685.1. Classification (NCBI taxonomy): domain Eukaryota; kingdom Metazoa; phylum Chordata; class Actinopteri; order Labriformes; family Labridae; genus Tautogolabrus; species Tautogolabrus adspersus. The sequence goes on along the minus strand of CM036546.1, from coordinate 7,118,542 downwards.
TTGCCATGGTGCTTTCAGACGCTGTCTGCCACTTTTTGCAGGTGCCTACGAGTGTGTGCAGTTGTACTATCAAAGTTTCAAACCAACCAGAAAGCCAAGAGCAGCTTGTGCAATGAGCCCCCTACTCACTGCACAGCACACAACTCATTATTGGGCTAAATCTGGCCAGATTTCAATACCAGTGATTGGACTTAAAAATCAGGTCAGAAGCAGCCTGAAATCGCACAGTGATTACAAGGCCCCGAAAGAGCATCAAATATTAGTAAAATACATGAAATACATAAGGTCTCTCATTAAGTATTAAGTGGGTACGGGTTAGATTGGAAAAAAAGAAGCCTAAAAGAAGATTTTAAATATCAAAGGTCAGGTCAAACAGGTTAAAAAATTATGTGAGGCCATCAGATTGATTGACTGATGTTGGATTTTAAGGAAGGTTCAACATACTGTACATCCTGCTGCCATCTGACAAACTCTTGTATTTATGTATGTAATTTGTGACTTGACCTGACTCCTTTACTTTTAATGAGTTTTGTGATTAATTTGGCTGTGAGATAGATTTCCCCTTTGTGACAGTAAATTAAAGTTTGTTTATATGAACTAAGAATCTGGGATGTTGAAGTAGCACTGTTGCAATCTGTCAACATTACAAAGCCAATGTTCCATAAATGTAGCTCTTAGCTCGTTTAAACAGCAACCCTCCGAGTCCCTGTCGGGATATTATAGCCGCAGTGTTCTTAAAATGGACCATTTTCAAAGCTTGTTATCGTTGACTCTGTCCGTAATTTGCTCCTGCCAAAGCCGGCAAAAATGTGCTTAGGACTACAAGAGCAGACCCTGGGCTGGCTAACGTGGACTGCATAAACAGAGCAAGCACAGATGGGATGGGACAGAGTGTGATGCCCTGCCAGCTGCACTTCTCACCTCTGTCTTCAGGGATACCACACGCAGATCATACCCTCCCCTATACAGTAATGCTTTTATCAAAGAACATACACTGCATAACAATGACCATCTGAACACCTAGTGCTATCTGGATGAAGGTTTGTAATACTGAGGGCTAATATTAAATAAAATGTCCTATCATAGAGTTTGTCTAGTTTTAGAAATAAAATGACTGATCTTTTTTTGTGCTCAGACAAAGAGTGCATCTGTTTAGATAAGCACAGTACAATAGTAGGAGTTATATTAGTAGGGTTGTACGTGTTATAAATTATTAAAGTTTTGAGATTGGGACGCTGTAGCCTAGTGGTTAGTGTGTGCGCCCCTTGTACAGAGACTTAAAATCCTCTAAGTGGGCGGCATGGGTTCAAATTTGATCTGCGGCTCCTTTCTGGCGTGTCACTTCCCACTTTCTCTCCTCGGTTTCTGACTTTATCCACTGTCCTATCTCTCAATAAAGGCATAAAAAGCCCCAAATAAACCTTAAAAGAAGAATGTTTTGAGATGTTGGTGAAAACAAACAATGATGCTTTTTTTTCACTGAGCTGTTCAAGGTCAAGATTACACTTGATTGGTTTTATAATGTTGAAACGGTAGATTTTATAAAGTCTCTGGTATATTTTTCTGCTGTTGTAGCTGCTCCTAGAACCTTCTTGAAGTAAAGTAAATGCAGAAGCCGGAGGGACAACCTTTTGTTTACACACACCAACAACTGGCTGACCTTTTTGTGCTCTCTTATCCCAAACCAGAGGCTGACAATGTGGTTAGTTATTTAGTTTGTCGCTGTGCACATGGATCCTGGGGAAATTGCCAGTAAGTCTGGATGACTTGCACACCAGCTTGCTCTCTCTCTCTCTCTCTCTCTCTCTCTCTCTCTCTCTCTCTCTCTCTCTCTCTCTCTCTCTCTCTCTCCCTCTCTCTCTCTCCCTCTCTCTCTCCCTGCATCACAATGTTTTTTATTGCAGGTGTGCAGTAAATAGGGAGGAGAGTGTCTGACAACTTTCATGGCTTTTTGTCCCCTCAAATACATTTTGTTTAAAGTTAGTAACCTTCGGTAAAGACAACTTATATTGTCTAACCATGGGTTCAAGTGTGTGTGTGTGTGTGTGTGTGTGTGTGTGTGTGTGCTCAGCACAGATGTGTTTTCCTTTTAAACCAAGTTCAAGGAAATAACACCACATGTCAATAAGTAAGGTCTTTTACCTGCTTTTTGTAACATAACAATGAGCATGGTCTTTTTACCTGCTCTTTTGTAATATTAATAGACAAAGAGTAAGGTCCTTTACCTGCATATTGTAAAGCGTCTTGAGATAACACTTGTTATGAATTGGCGCATTACAAATAAAGATTGATTGATTGATTGATTGATTGATTGATGTCAAAAACCTTTCTCTCCCAGCTGCACATTGTCTGTTCTGAGCTGATGCTTGCACCAGCTAAATGTTATATACTGTACTAGTGTTATTGAGACATTCATGCAAAGTGATGCTAACATACGTGCTATAGCACAACACGGAAACTGCTTAGTCTGATTGGCCAACGAATGCCTATGTTGGCCAAACTAAAATATGACTGTAGCTCCACAGTGAGAAAGGCTGCAGGGTTTTGTCAGGGGGTCAATTCTTGAAAGGTGTCCATCAAAATGACAGAAAGCCTAATGCAAACTCTGTGTGGAACAACTTTTTCCTGTGTGTTTAAGGGTACCAGTTGAAGCTGAATGCTGAACACTGCCAAATTAAGAGTCCCTAGGCCTAGTGCACCCAGGGAATAAAGACTAAAAAGCATTGTTCCATCTCTCCCTCGCTCCCCACCCTCGATTTTTTCCAACCATAGCCTGCACATTGCTTGACAAGACCTTGCCTCTTATAGATAGTTATATCTTTATTGTCATTGTATGTTATAAAACAAAACTGTGTTGGAGCTTTCCTGTTGTAGCATTAGAATATAAAATATGTACACATACACCAGCACACGCACACAAACACAAGCCAAACACATCTCACCTATGATTGGTTAATTGTTTCAGGTCTACATTTGCATCACAGAACTTGAACCCTCTGATATATCAATAGACATAACAAAAAAAAGAAAATGACCTCAGCGGACACAATGGTTAAAAAAGCAACAAGCAGTTTGTTTTTTAGTTTTGCAGTGCTGTGTGGTAACACTGATCTAATTACCAATGTTAGTCAAATAGTGGTTGGAAAGACTACTGGAGCATGAAGTGGACTACGATCTGTGGTGTAACCTTGTACATTTCATTAAGAAACCACTAAGTCAAAATGTCCAGAAATGACCCTCTGATGTCTAAACTTGTTTTGGATGTTACCAGACATGTTTTCACTGATTCTAGATGACCAAACTGACATCCAATGTTCACATTACAGTGTTTAATACACCCACTGCACTGGACACCTGCCGTCAAATTAGTCAATAAAAATGTGCATGCTGCCTATTGACCCTGCAGTTCAGCCATGCATCATGCTGCATATGAATGTGACTCCCCAGCTGTTTATGTTCCACACAAACACATTATAGCCAATATACATATATGGGCTCTGTGCTACAAGTCCGTCCACAGCAGTGACTCATGTAGGCAATAAAATGCAAGAGGAAATGATGACTGATTATCTGCACTCTTAAACGAAACATCAATGCCTATCCAGTCATTTCAGGTTAATACACACAAATAAAAAAAAACAGATGTTTTCCATAATAGACCAACTGCCCTGATACAGCATCCAGAAACTGCACTGAACAATCATTTACCTGATTTAGCAATGTGTTGAAGGATTCTCACATGTTGTGCTGGTGACAATTTTTGGCCAGAATTGATGCACTCCTCTTCCGCTAACCTAAACACACTTTCCCCTTCTGGATAAAACGTCAAAGATCCCTCAGGTTGATGCAGTCTATAGAGAAACAGATTTTTTGTGTCCGAACTACACCACAGTCTTCAACATTACCGCCACTAAACTTCGAACCAGTAGATAATTTTCCCTGTTTGAAGTGATGAGGGCTAATGTTACAGACAAACTCTGTAGTCCTAGTTAGCAACCACCTTTTGTAACACGCGAGAAAAGCTTCAAATAATTCACAAGCTGGCATCTACAGCTGTACTTTTAGAAATAGAAAAACCTTTAAAATCTCTCAAGCTTGTGTTTACCACGGACCTTATTTTGGGCATCTAACAGAAAAACTAATTCCAAAATCCCATTGACTTCAAGAGGAAGTGCTAAAATGCTAACTCAGTTACTGGTTTTATGACTCATTACTGCGCTAGTCTATTGGAGATAAATGACGTGTCTCTTTAAATAATACAACAAGGACTTTGCTCTAAGACCTGCTCTATTTGTAATATCACTTTTGTTACGATCTTTTATAATGATTATAAGAAAATAATCTCTTGAAAACATCAGCCCTCTCTGTGAATGTTTGGCCTTCATTAACACAAAGTCCAGAAACAGCCAGGAATGCTCTGACATTATGCTATGAGGAAAACCATGTCCACTCTTACATGCACACTCTGCCCTTGCACATTACCCTGTGATTAGTTTCCTTGTTCCACTTGGTAATATGTGCTTTACGATAAATTGAGATTAAAAGAAAAGCAAATTGTTGCTGTGGTTGCTGCTGTATCTGACCTTAAAAGGAACACTGGAGTTAAACAGATAAATAGAGAAATGTGATCACATTTATCATACTGATATTATCCTAATTGCACAGCACTGCAGAAGGAAATTAAACCCTACACCTATTTCTATGCCCCATTTGTCAGGAAGTGAATGGCACTTAGAGGTTTGGCCGATGCTGATGAATTGTTGCTGTTAAAACTAAGGACTGAAATGCTTTATCATTTCAATGAAGTGTCAGGCGGGTATAGTAGGTCGGCTATAGAGAGGCAACGTGGCATTTGCAAAAAAAAAACAAATGAGAAGGCAGACCGCTCCTCTGATGGAGTCTGGGATGTCTCCAGTGAAATGACCTTGGTTAATGCAGCCCAGGCTAAACTGGTTTGCCAAAGATTCCGTCTGATCCAATCAGCATCTCGTTCAAAATCAAGGACTTGCGTTTTTCACTTTCTCCTAGTTCAGGGGATTGCCGTTCCTCCTTTGTGAGCTGCAGTATACAGCCTGAGAGAATATAGACTCATCCAGCGTGAATCTCTCATGAAAGCCGTATTTGTGTCCTTGAAGAGCGAGAAATGAAAAGATTTAATATAGATCTGTTTATTCAAAGTACAGCAGCGTCTTTGATGTTACACATGCACACATCCAGAGGCGGCATTGGGAGACACAACGCGGGACAGATTGGACTGTAATTTTCATAAAGTGGATGGCTCCTGACAGAATATTGCATTGGTCACAAACAAAATGGAATAAGGCCATTAGGAAAAATGAAATCTTATAGATGATTACCGACTGAAGAAAAACAGACACATCCTAGTATGCATCAAGTCCTATACGCCAGAGACAAAACCTGATGTTCCCTTCTTTTGCTTTTGAATGTCTGTTAGTTCAAATAACACAATGACTATAGATTTGGTGAAACATAATGAAAACGTGTTGTCATATTGTTCATATCATGTATGCCTTATGGTGCTGGTTACAGATAAGGGAATGTTAGTGGTAAAGAGGTATTTTTTTATTGGCCATCATCCCTTGTGTTTTACTCTAAAGTACAGTTTTATCAATGATGCTCCTCATGAGGCTAAAGCGAAGCATATTTCATTTGCAAAGAAGCACCTGCAGTCTTGTTGAGCCGATTACGTGAATAAACTGCGTCCCAGGGAAGCACGTTAGAGGTGACAGTTCTTGAATGTCATGAATGCTGCAGACCCGCATAAAAGAAAAATCAATCGGTTATGCAACCTGGTGTAGTCTCACTGCATAGGTTATTATGGGGGCGGCGGTAACCTGGAGGAGGCTGGGGGAATGGAATATCGTTACACTAGAGACAGCACTGCAGCTGCTGGGTGCTTTCACTATTGATTGTTTGTTGTTCATCATGTAAGGGTTCACAACAACCCAAATACCTGAGTACATATCAAAACACTGATTAGCAAAAGTCAAAGGGATGTCTTCAACTTGATCGCTAGAGTCAGTCACACCTCAAAGAGTCTTTTTAGAATAATATTGAAACTGACATCATGTTCAACTTACCTTTTGCTCCTGGATGGTTATTTATTGTAACTGATTATTACACAGTGGTGTTAAATACTTGATTCTGATTCATTATTGCATAGCAACGGCCCGCTTGCCCTTGATGGATCACTGTTGTTAAGAACAACACACTGTTACTAAGAAGAGCAAGCAGTTGCTAGGAAAACAGCTTTTTTCCACAGACTCTGTAGGACTAACTTTCATCAAATCAATCCACCGAAAGTCAGGACAATTTGATGACAGTCAGTTCACTGTGGGGAACGCGAATGGTTAGCAAAACAGCGGTGAAAGTGTGCAAAACACGTAGAAACTTTACGTTATGACGGAGAAATCTTCAAAACTTAGAATGGCACCTGAAGTGAATACAACGTAGCACGCGACGGGATATGGTGGTGTTTCAAAGATTGCTGAATGAAAAATAAAATGTCAACATGACAAAGCAGAAATACTCATCAGGTTCTTCATGTGGATATGTTCTCCTCATCTCAATTTTACCAACAGTATAAATGTTCAGCTTACTGTTAGCAATAACAGCTAGTTTAAGTCTTTTATGAACCAGACACACTGAACTGTTGCTATGGACGCAGCTCTATCTGTATAGTGGGCTGGTTGTTAAACTCAAAGAAACCCGGACAATAACAACCGGCGCACTATACATTATCCTACAATTCACTCAGCAAACGCTTTTATCCAAAGCGACGTACATCAGACAGTAAGAACAACACAAGCAAGGATCAAGGAAAAATAAAGGAACAATGTCAGTTAGGACGAACGATCAGCTTTGAGTCCGATTGGACACACAGGTGCTGAAAGGCATTGCCCAGAGGCAAGGCACAACATTAACTGCCGTTCTGAGACTCTAATCAGTATATAAACCATCTTATACGTCGTCGTTTTCAAGCAAAAACAAAAACCATCATCATTACCATCATTACATTAATACTATCGAGATCATCATCATTAAGTTAAGTTAGTAGGTATTCCCGAAATAGCTGGGTCTTTAGCTTTTTCTTAAAGGTACAGAGGGACTCTGCAGATCGAATGGAGTTCGGAAGTTCATTCCACCACAGGGGGGCGACAGAGGAGAAGAGTCTAGTCCTCGTCTTTGGACCCTGTTGTGAAGGTTGGATCAAACGCCTTTCATTGGCAGAGCGTAGTGGACGGGAGGGAGTGTAGACCTGAATTAGAGAGTTATGAAAAGCCATGAGAGCGGATTATCGAACCAAGTGAGCTTGTGTATATGGAGAAGAGGTGGGGACCAAGCACTGACCCTTGAGGTACCCCTGTGGATAAGCTGTGCGCTTTGGACACTTCTCCCTTCCACGACACTCTAAAGGATCGCCCAGAGAGGTAGGACTCGAACCAGCAAAGGGCGGATCCTGAGATGCCAAGCTCAGAGAGCGTGGAAAGGAGGATTTGATGGTTGACTGTGTCAAAGGCAGCAGACAGATCGAGGAGTAGTAGAACTGATGACTGACCTGCCGCCCTGGCCGCCTTTAGCGTTTCTGTTACTGAGAGTAGTGCAGTTTCAGTAGAGTGGCCCCGCTTAAAGCCTGACTGATTTGATTTATCCACTACATATCCGTTTTTTATTAAAGTCAGTGAAGCTTAAACTGCTGTTGTAAATGATTCTGAACACATCAAACAATTAAACAGCCCTTACATTTACCTGATGCAAAGCTTGACTAATTTTACCATTAATTTAAATCACAAGCGGTGATGAAATGCCCTTGCACCCATGTGCATCTCGGAATCAGACTTCCTGTACATTTTATAGTATGGTCATCATGTAATTATATTCTTGTTTCATCGAGATACATATGCTCACCATTTTTTGTGCATGTAGGATGAGCGCATTACCCTGGGTGACGTGTGGTGGTGCTGTGGAGCCATTCAGCGTTGCCCGTGCCCCGAACCACTTTCATAATTGAATTTCACTCTGGGGAAACTTTGGGTGTTTGGTGAGTTTCCGAGCATGTTAAAGCCCCCAAATAAGCAATTCATTTGTGCAAAGGAATAAAATAACCCCTTGAGTTTCAATAGCTCTCGCTCTGAGGTCAGTGCTCGGGCCCTAATTATAAACCCTGTGTTGTCGTACTACCTTTGATGTTACTAAGGTCTCTATTTACATGTACAGTGTAGGGTTGTTTCACAGGTTAAACAAAATAAAGTCTTTGAAAAGCTTAATTTTGAAGACAATCCATCATCCTCCTCTCAGCCTTCAGTGTTGATCAGAAAGAAACCAAGCATGAAGCAACACTGAAGTGCTCCAGCTTTCAGCTCTTTTTGAATGGACTAATAGTTCATTAAGTACTGTATTTCGTCAGCCAACATTGGCTTGCTTTTGAGAATTAATTTATTGAATTTTGAGTTTTAGAAGAATCACTTAAGGACTACCAAGAATGTATAGCCTCAGATGTTTTTGTTCATGGTTTATTTGAGCTTTTTATGCCTTTATATAAGAGGTAGGACAGTGGATAGACAGAAAGTGTGGGGAATGACAGGCGGGAAAGGAGCCACAGGTCGGATTCAAAACCAGCCCTACCATTTGGAGGACTATAGCCTTCACACATGGGGCGCGCACACTAACAACTAGGCTACTGGCGCCCCATAGTCTCAGATTTGTACTACTAATTTCCTGTAACAATGCTTTTCTTTGGCTTTAAATCTGTCCAGGTTAGGGGTATCTTCATGTCTTTACATTTGAAGAATCTCATACTGCAGCTTTGAAATGTATAAACACAATACTGAGTTCACTAAGAAAGACTGAATGAATGAATTAAAACGTAAAAACACATGTACATTTCAAAGTCCAATGATCTAAAAACCATTGAACATTATCGTGAGATTCTGGTGAACAGTCATTAAAAAATCAAAATAATGAAATGTGGTCTGGAAGAATGGTGTCCATCAATAGCCAAGCTGCCATTCGGTTATACCAGCTTTGAGATCAGTGTTTCATAATATAAAAAAAACATTGCAAACCAACAATGGTAACGTGATAGAAAATATAAAAAATATAACACAAAAAGCCACGTAATAGCAAAGTATGCCACTCACTTGAATTTAAACTTCACATTTGAACCCTTTCATTGGTGTTCTTGCAGAAATAGGCTTTATAAATTGAGTTCAAATGGGGGTTTTACATATAGACTGTAAATATTAATGGACAATGCCTGAGTGACATCACCCATCTGTTACTGCAGGGGGCTTTGGAGTCCCATCAATGGTGGTCGCCATGCTGGAAATGCTGTCTCACCCTAACTATGAGTCAACCTAACCACAGGCTGAGAGCTGGAGCTGAGCCTCTTGACAAACTGTTACACCACGCCCGTCTGCCAATCAGGTCAGCCTCATTGTGAATAACACTTATCCCTCATAACATCAAAATGGATGAGTTATCAAAAATGTCATTCCCAGTACAGTGTCTGCAATTGAGACATGAGCTTATCAGGCTGTAAACATGTGATTATTGCATAGGGTGTGTATGTAACTTTGGGTGCTTCTGCAGCCAGCCTCAAGTGGACACTCAAGAAACTGCAGACTTTTGGAAGCCCAATAATGGCTATATCGCCATGCACGGAATGCTGTCTCAACCTTATTTTCAGTCAGCCTAACGACAGACTAAGATGCAGGATTTCCAAGTCAGTAAACGTCTTACATAGAATTCAACAACTTCTAAGAGTTGTTTTTATTAAATAGAAAATATACATTTCAATGCTGATGAAGTGCTGCTTTTTTCTGTATGCCACATTCAAAGCTGACATTTATGTACAGTATAAGCCCAGCAAAGGTACATTTCGGCAATGGGGGAATCATTGTGTTGATGCTGTCTAATAATGGGGTAATCAACAGTAATTTGGTCATTCGTACTGGATATTGATTTCACTGGAAGAGGCAAATTAGTTCAACTGTATTTCATTAAAGCCTCCAGGATCTGGATCAGTATTTAGACAGAGTATTAATTCAGATAAATAAACCTTATAACCATGAACTATAACACAAATACTTTTAATTAGCAGATAGGAGGAACGGACACCATGAAAGATGTAGTCCTACAGTTAACAGTCACTGTAGTTGAATCCTATAATGCATCTCTGCCTTATACAAATTATATTCAAATACAATTAATAAGATCAAGCAAACGTTACAGACAGATCTTTGGGTTTTTCTTTTCTTCTATACAAGAGTTGGTTGTGAACGAGAGGTGCTGCCAGTGGCGATTCTAGAGTCTGTTGGGGCCCTAGGCAAAATTTAATTGGGGGCCCCTCCAACTACCAATATGTCTGCCAGTGTCCTGACACTCTTGCTCTTACTTTTTCACTCCCAGACAGATAATTCCTCTGTCAGATGGGGCCCCGTTAGGGAGGTTTATACTGTCAATTCTATTGCTGCAGTTTTAAGTTTGTCAGCCTTCGGGGGCCCCTTACTGGCTTGGGGCCCCAAGCAAATTGCCTGTCTTGCCTGTTGACAAGCAGCGCCTCTGCACTGTAAAACATTTCAAGCTGGTTTAACTTGAAAATGCAAGTTCATTTGCTGCCTTGAAAACGTGAGTCAACTCAACTGAAAATCTAACTTTGTTTCAACTTGTTATTCAAAGTTAAAGAAGTTGATTTGACTACACTCTAGTAGTTGTATCAATATTGAACTTTAAGTTGAAAATGTTGATTTACTTCATATTCCTTGTTGTTTTAACTTAATACTTCAAGTTGAAACAAAGACTAATTATGCACTGATGCTAAAAAAGAAATGATCAGTCCTAGTCAAATGAACACACATTTCTGTAGTATTTCAACTCACAATTTAAGGTTATTTTCAATTTAAACTATTATAATTACATTTAAAATACATACCTTTATAAGCTATAACTATTTCAATCTTAACTTTGTCAACTTAGCTCTGCAAGTTATATTAGTGTACTATTAGTATACTTGTTAAATTCAACATTCAAATATTGCAACTCATTTTTTCAAGAATACATTTATTTGAGAAACAATTTGTATATGTACACGAATATAGCATTTCAGTACATTTCAAACTGACTGCCTAAAGAGGAAAGAGGGATTGTCAACAAACAGTAGGTCAGTGTGCATTTCTGAGATGTTTACTTTGAATTACTTATTTGATGCTATAAAAGAGGTAACAAGTCCATGATTGGCAGTTCAGATGAGGTTCCTGTGGCACTGTGCGCACCAGATTATGAGAGTCGAGGACGATGTGAGGAACATATCAAACTTACACAAGAGTCACTCAATTTCAATAACCGCGAGTGTCTGCTTCAAACGGACACAAGAATCTGTTCTGCTGTGGACTGAACCATCGTGAGGGACCTTTGCTGTTTTATCTGGAAGTTAAATATGTGATTTTGTCAGAGGAAGGGGCAAGACGTCAATACTGCTGCTCAAACAGCTGATCCCTACTGCGCAGATAGTGTCTCTAAATGATCAACAATGGGGGGGTATACTTTGTTCATTGTTAAAGTCATTGCTCCGAGGTCATGCAGGACGATCATCTCCTCCACTATCAGCCATGTTGAAGAATCCCAATAGATATGTATCATGCAGAACATCTTCATGTCCAATCAAATGTCAAACCTTCAGTCCTTTTATTATCACATCCAGGGTTTCACCATGAACCTGAGGATATGAAAACAAACATCTTTAGTGATATGTTTCCAAATTTAAAACAGTGCCACTTCAAATAAACAAACAAAGTTTTTAATATTTCTATTAACCTTAAACTTATATTATTTTTTACCACACATTATTTTGGTACATTCATTGAATACTGCACCAACAATTTCATGTTTTAAGAACAATGTCAGTAAAAAGTATTATTTTTGTAAATTAAGTCTGAATATGGTAATAAATCTAATGAACATGAAATGGCCCACATTTATACTGAAAACAACTTACATCAGACATCCTGGTTATGTCACAGGAAGCCTCTGCATAAAAAGCATCGAAGGCCAGGTGGTACGGCTGCTCTTCTGGTTTGTCCTTCAAGAGTAGAAGTGTTGGTTTATGTGACTAGTTGTTAAAGAATGACATACTGTGAAAATACTTAACTGTGCCTAACAAACCTTACTGCAGTAAAGGCGTTTAAGTTTGCTCTGCTAAATGCAGTTAAATATGAACATTTAAAGTTAAGTTTTATTTTCATGTTTTTGGAAATGTATCACAAAAATTCAAAAAAAAATTGATAAATGGTGTTCACTGGACAATAAGGGATGAAAACTGTAATCTGCAAAGGAACTAAATCTGTCATGTAACCGTAGTGGAGGAGAATAAAGCTAAACAAAATACACAAGTGCAGTTTAAGTACCACAAAGTTTGACTAAAGTACAAAATTTGAGTAAACGTACATTCCTCCACTTAATTAACGCAGTATCCAAACTGGAATTTGCTCATTTATTTATGTGAACATTAGTTGAATATGTCTATTTCAATATAGTGCATACCTCATTTCAGACAATGCAGAATGCTGCTTGGGGTTAACATCCTGCTTGATGCAACACCTGCCTCCTACATGGAACAACGACATGTAGTCCACCAGGCACGGCTCCAGCAGGTCTATTGTTATCAAAGTCTTGATTTTGGCACTTTACTGAAACAGATGGATGACAAGACAAAAAAAACATAACGAGGGATCATAAGTGAGGGGAAAAGCAGCAGAAAGCTATAGGGGCAGATGAATACATTAAAGAGAAAACTATAATACACACACTATATTCTGTGCTTCAATGCTCAGGACAGTACAGAATTTTCCTGTTTGTAGTTGGCAATGGCATGATTACCTGTCTCTCCCGAAACAATGCTGGCCATTTGTCCACGACTGTTGAGATGAGGAGCTCATCACAGATGTTCTCATTGCCACGCTGTGAGGATGCTGCAGTCATCAGCTCTTCTGGAAATGTACATCTGGACTTCTCTTATGTACTTGTAGAAGCATCTTCGTGTTATGCCCCTTTTCCATCAAGTGGAACTGTCAATAAGTTGATCTTCCTCTTAAAATAAATAAATAACAATTACAATCATGTCATAGTGAAAGCTCTAACATTTTGAAGATTTGCTGCATTTAACTGCCTGATTTCTAAGTAAAAAAATGTTTTCCCTTGTTGGGAGCACTGGTAGTAATACTCCTTTGAATAGATCATAATAACCACATGAATGCACAATATAAGTTAAAGCAGATATCTTATTCATATTTTGTACAAGGGCTGGAAAATTAATGCAATAGTTAGTAAGAGCAAGCAATTCAATGTATAAATGATAATCATAAATAAAAATGTGTATGTGTAAACAGGCCAACCTTCACTATCTGGTGTGTAAAACAGGAGAAGGATGCCAACAAGCAGATCATTGCTGGACGTGTGGCCTTAAAACAATCCTTGCCTAGTTGTAGACTGATAAGGATTCTGTGACTCTGAGCTGACAGGTACTGTGTAAAACAGGTTAATGAACTATTACTTTTTCAGCTAGACTCAAATCACAAATAGCAGTACTGTCAACAATAAATACAGAATGACTTTACACCAAATGATGCAGCCCACCAGATAAGCTATACTGTGACCAAACCTAATATCATATCATCCCTCACCTGTGCTGCTGAATGAAAAACACATGTACATCCGTTAAAGAATGACGGTAAAAAAGGGAATGTCCGTCTCAAACTATGATAACAAAACTATATTCACAAACGCAGCTTAATATGTTGCCTGCAATTAGCACTGGTTGTAATGTATTCAACAGTCTGCAGCCTTGTGTGTCTGTTAAACATAACAGGTAGAGAGAGCAGCAAATTAACGTCAGGCGGAGCAGCTGATTACGTCGCAGCTTGTTTGATAAATCCCTCGAATGGTTTCCCTTATCGAAGAAACGCGTCTTAATAAAAAGTAATAATACTTTCATTAAAAAAACTACAACCCAAAGTCAGCCTCTGTCATGTGAAGCTCAGCTCAGCTCTGCTCCAGTTCTAACGGTCACCTCTCACACACGCGCGCGCACACAAGTCCAAATGTCCGGTCAGAACCGGTTTAAGTAGCGACCGTGTCCGCAGCACACTCAACCTTACCAAAAGTCTTTTACAAATCCATTAATCAATATTTGAAACAAAATTATTTAAAACTAAGTGTCCCTGCTTCTTATTGACGTTTAACTGGCCGAATTAATAAGGTAACATTCAAACGGTTCATGAGCAAACTAGCTTGCACTCGGTCATACAAAGCAGGGCAATAACGGTTAGCTTCACACGAAACTGAATTACGCCTTTCAGGCAGCTAACTACATACATAGTTAATGTTCCAACAGACAACAGTAAAGATTAAACGAATAAAGTAAGGAGAAGATGGTAATCATTTTAACTTACATCCAAATCCTGGCGCTGAGTCCGCAGAAAATTAGGAGAGTGTCCTCTGGCTCCTTAGAAGTCACAGTATCAATGTATCACTCCGCCTATGTTCAGTCTCCGTAATTGAGTGAATTGACTCCTCCGCCGGTTGAAGTAGTCCTCTGTTGTTTGCCACAAACTTTGAACGTTTTGTTGTATTAATTGAAAATATATGTGCTAATAAGTAGTCTTTAACTATCTTTTAACCGTTCCTTGGTTCTGAGGAGACAGGTCCTTTCTGGTTCCTTTCCGCCCGGCTGTATCTATGGCAACAAACCCAGCCCACACACTCCCGCCTTATTTGATTCCTTTTTTTTTCACTGATAACTTATAAAAACAAGTTAAATGAACTAGCGCAGGTCGGACAAAACTTTTAAATAGTCAACATAATGAATAACTGCAAGTTTAACTTTTAATAACTCATCTAGTTGAGTTCAAATTCTAAAACTTGCTTTGGCTCTTTCAGTTAAATAAAATAAGTTAGTGGAGATAACTAAATAGGGCTACAATGTTTTACAGTGTGGGTGCTGCAGCTATCTTTGTTGTTGGGAGAAAACTTCAACTCCCAGTGCTGGCGCCTTCTGAGGCGATGTCATTTCCTCCCCAACTGTTTGTGAGGAGCTACTGATTAGTAAATTGGGCACACCTTGCCAGGACGCTGAAACAGCAGCAGCGGCAGCAGTAGTAGAGAGAAAACACACCTGTTGAAGAGGAACTGTGAACTTTCTTCTATCTTGTAAATGCACGACTGGCTACAGTATAACAGTTTTACATGACGGCCCCTGTTGGTAAGCTCGGTTAGTTGTTTAAGTTTAGCATGGCGTGCATTTCAACTCCTCACCAACTGAGCTGTGCTTGTTGCACTGTGGAACTGTCAACAACCAGCGCCACCGAACTCTCCACCTTCTCTCCACCAAAATCTCTCAAAATATTTGAACTTGATAAAAAGGAATGAGCTGACAGCTCATGGGAGCTGAAGATTGTGTTGTTTGGGACCACCGCGGAAGGTCGCCTTCACCGAGGTCGAGATCTATGGCCTAGCAACAACCAAGTAAGCATAGCTGCCTTGTCACTCGCCTCTTGTTTGCAGCACAGCAGAGGTTATGCTATAACACCAAGGAAATAAAACAGTACTGCACACTCCTCTCAGCTACAACAATTGGTATTCCACATTGCTAGACATCATTTCGCCTCTAATGCAATAGCTCAGATTCCCACCAAAAGTTAAAACATGACAAATTTAAGAGACATTAATCCAGTAAGCAAGCACTCAGCAACGGTTGCAGAGAAAAACTTTCAACAGGCAGAAACCTCGAGCAGAACCAGAATCATGGTGAACGCAGGGGGTTGGTATACGCCTTCTGAGACTGGAGAGAGAGAGAGAGAGAGAGAGAGAGATGGATGAATCAATGTATCCATAGACAGTGAAAAAAGCTTGGCAGAAGCCAGCTAATGTAGATGTCAGTGCCCTCAAAATGTTTCTCTCCAAGGTTTCAGAGAAAAAAACAAAAGCCAGAACAGAAGGCAGAAGGTTAACAGTTGATACTGTTGAGGGTTGACTGAGCGTGTCGACATGCTGGGATACACAACCAAAGGTTTAAATACTTATTCACAAATGTCAGACGAAGGTCAATGCAACATCTTTGTTTGTCATAGGTCACAAAACAATGAATGAAATGGATACATACAAACTTGTTGCTGAGAAGTAGACAAGGATCAGGAATAAATAAGTTGATTCTTCTTCCCTCTTCACTTAGAACATGTTCTGTTTAATTGTGTTGCCTCTGTACATTTTAGCATTTAGCGTTTTTTATCCTAGTTGAATTTTATTTTACATTCAATACTTCATTAACTTTGATATACATGTTTAGAATCAAGATATCAACCAGTCCATTAGTCAAACACTTATTTTTAAAGGCAGCAACCTGTGTTAACTGTGACTCACAAGCACTAATAGATAGTCAAAATTGTTAAAATATGACAGACCCCACACACGACAACAAATACTGATAGATGAAACAGTTCAGTTCTTATAGTATGTGGTGTGCAACGAGACGACCAGCTCAGCTCACACTAACAGATTAATTCACCAACAACCATTATCTCCACTCTCAAAATTAGTACACACGCTCTGTCAAACCAAGCGGGATGGGACTCTACTAGAAGACTTGTCTGCCAATGCTTAAATGCAAAATCCTGCAGTTTGTCGAGTGTCCGCTTGAGGCTGACTCCAGGAGCCCCAGAAGTCACATACATGTTAGCCAGGGAACTTGTGGTTTGATTGTAGGACATGTTGCATAAAAATTGATCAACCAGTTGGTCCTCCATTTCTGACATCCATCTAACTTTGTACTTTGCGTTTGCTGTCATCGCCATGTTTATGTTAGTAGTGATTCCTGCTTCAGTCAGCTTGCTTCCTGATTGTCTATTGTTCCATTCCATGTGACAATGCACAGAGTCTGTGCTGTCCTTGGTGATCTCCCCATACAACAGGATTTCTGATCATAAATATTGACCATGTTAATATCTCATTTTCAAATGTCTTCAGAGCAGATCGTTGAGGGTAAAATCTAGAAAGATAATCTTTAGAACCATCAGATAATCAGGCCTTTGCTGACTTTGGCAAGAAGGGGGGGAATCGGACCTGAAATCCGCCCAATTATCTTGTAGTTGTACTTATTTTATTTGGTATTGTGTCACAAACATCAAAATACACTCTAAAAACTTGTCTATGAAATTATTCAAAAAAAAAACATGAATGTATCCAGCTGGTTTAGATAAGGCAGATAGATTATTAGAAGGTAAATGTCGGCACGTTTGCAGCACGGTGTGTCTCTGCACAAATGTGTTAGGATGTTGCAGAAAATGGTGAATGTGACAATGATCTGTGAACTGCAGCTGCACTCGCTCAGTGTCACACAGCAGAGACGGTGGCCAAGAAAACACACCTGCTGCCTCCTGCTGCCTTTCCATTTCACTATTAACTAATATTGTAATTTGCAAAATTAGACCTGGTAGCTCGTTAAGCTCAGAGTTGATGTGTATCTACCAACTGCTGATTTTTTCTAATTTTTATAATCAGCACACAGCAAAACCAGCTGTGTATTCTTGATTCTTAAAGTGGAACTCTGCTATTGGAGGACGACTGTCTATGCAGAAGAAAATTGAAAGTGGTACTACATAGACAGAGAAATACCAGGAAAAAGCTGTCACCCCCTACTGCCCAAAGGGATTGAATACTTCAACACCCAGAATGCACTATCCTCATTGCCTTCCAAGGTCACTCCCAGGCTGTTCCCTATTGGACAGGTCAGCATGCTCTTCCCCTCTTACCTGACTTGCTGCTTCACTCTCTGCTGCACTATATTCAGGCTCGTATAAGTAGCCTTGAATGTCTGACTCCAACATTACAGTATAAAAATGGTTTTCCTCCAAATCCACAGTAACACTGCTTTTTGCCATGTTTTTCCAACATGTGCTGATCTGGGACGTGATGTTTTTAATTCTGTTGCCGCCGCTCCCTAGATGCGACTCTCTGAGGGCAGGCACAGAAAAAAGCATAAGTACAGGTTGTAGTCCAAAAGTCCTATTAAAAATCCACAATGGAGTTCTGCTGGTACATGAGCATGTAGCTTTCCTTGCAATTAACATTGAGGGGAAAGAAAGTTGTTATTAGGACCTGTTTATTGCCGTGAGCGCTCACAACCTTAATTTCAGAGCGCTTCACAATGGCACTTTTTGTTGCTCCACTTAATTCAGAAATTACAGTTAGGTCTGTTTTGAGATAGCTCCGCGTGCTTAATATTTTCTTTTATTCAAGGAAATGTCACCAAAACATTGTGTGCTGGAATTAGCAGCAGCTGTAGACCTAGAAAGTGTTCTTTCCAAAAGACAAATAGGATAGATTTGTATCATGGCACTGTTCTTGACAAAGCTGATATCAGAAGTCCAACCCCTTCTTGATTGAGATTGGTTGTTAAGGAAGTAGCGACATTAACATGAGCAGCAGTGTTCCAACATAATAATGTTTATATTATAGTGATGTGCAGTCGGTCTGCACATTTCCCCTTTTACCCATGTATAAGTAACTGATATTGATCAGTATGTGTGATCTTTAGGGACACTTTGACCCATAACCTGTTTGTTTGCTTTTAACCTCATGGTGTAAAAAAAAAACCTCTCAATGTGCTTTAAAGTGAACTCCGATGCAGTTTGTTTGTGGTGTGACAGCGAAGCACACTGAGAGCAGCAGATGTGTGAAACTGTTAAGAAAGCGATTCCAGTAAATGGACTGCAGTCATGTAGCGCTTTTATCCAAAGCACTTAACCATCACCTCTTATTCACACACTGACCCTCAGATGCACTTTGGGGTTTCAGTACCTCAGGAAGAGGGGTTTGAAGGCACCTTATAAGACACTAAATGACTAGATTTGTTTCTGATTCAGAGGCGTAAAATTTTATTATGAATTCATCTGGATAAGGGCTGCACAATATTGGAGCAAATTGACATAGTGATATATTTTATTTCTGCAATATTTACATTGATATGAAATTAAATACAGTATTTTATACCTGATAAATGCAACATATTTTGATATAGGTATAAAGAATTCTTATTTCATCCATAAAATGATACTTAAAAAAATATTTTTGGGCCATTTTCCGCTAAGGAGTTGAAACCTCAGATAGCGGCTCTGACAACCGCATGGAGAAGCAGTTTAGATAGATAGACCACCCCTGTGATAGTGTGACATGTTTCACATCAAATGATTGACGACCAGCATCATGCAATGTGGCAATTGCACATTGCGATGGAAATGGTTGAACAAATCTCGATGCATCAAACTTTAATTAGATTTTCTCCTACATTTGTAAGGAGTCTTGATTAATGCAACAGATTGAGTTGCTTGCAGGTTGCATTTTTTAACACATTTGCAAAAACCAATAAGACTAGAAAGAAAAGTGAGCATGTAACAGAAATATTTTACCAACTCAACACAGCCTTCAGCATGTGCTGAAACACTTGCTCAAATAAAATAAAACCAGCTCTTATTAACAAATAAATAATAAAGCAATAATGACTATTTATATATTGAGTTTCTGCCCTGTAGCAAGTTTATACACACCCCTTCACTGTGTTCCTATAGGGAGGGCTGCCCTGCAAAAATGGTCCCTGAAAGGCCCAGTGAAGATGCCCTACCATGATATGATATGATATATATATATACTGTATATATAACGTATGCACATTATTTCAGTACTGCTAGTGCTAGCCTCCTGGCTAACATTAGCTACCTCTGTAGGGCTCCCATCAGCCTTTGGCGCTGACTGAAATAAGTTTGTTTACAAGTTCTGGTCGGGGTCAAATGCCCTACCCAGCTGCCTCCTTTTCTTTCTCATTATTTTCTGGGGGGTCCGAGATTCACTCAACGTCAAACACAATCAATCAATCAATCAATCAATCAATCAATCAATCAATCAATCAATCTTTATTTGTATAGCGCCAATTCATAACAAGTGTTATCTCCAGACGCTTTACAAAAAGCAGGTAAAGGACCTTACTCTTTGTCTATTAATATTACAAAAGAGCAGGTAAAAAGACCATGCTCATTGTTATGTTACAAAAAGCAGGTAAAATACCTTACTCATTGCTATATTACAAGGACCCAGCTTAATCCATCATGAGCACTTTAGCAAAGCAGCAAAAGATACATTGGTCAGAAAAAAACTGCCTTATTAAAAGGCAGAAATCTTCGGCAGTGATCCCCGGCCAATGTTGGCATGCACTTTTTAACCGTTCAAGGACACTCTTTTTCCTATTAACAATTTTGTACACTTCTACAGTTTTATAATTCATTAAGCAAACACTTCTGTCAAACATGATCGAGACAGAGAGAACACCGTCAGCTCACAAAGTGCTTCCAGTCTAATCAGACACAGGTGCTGACAGGCAGTGCACAGAGACAATACATGATTCCTCTTGAGTATACTGACGTTCATTTTATTAGCCTTTCTTTTATTTAAGAGGTGGCAGAGCTGTGTATGGTTCTGCTTCTTTCATCATATATTGGAGTTCACCTGAAAATGCTGTACTATGGCAAGAATCTGAGCCGCTGATATTGAACTGTTGAGGATGAACTTGGAGAAGATGACTCCTTTGAAGGAAGCCTCTCTGTTATATGAAGTTGGGGAAATTGGAAAGCACTTGACAGATCCCCTTGATCTACGCCGACTTTCATCAAAGGTTCTGGACTGCGTAGGAAGATGGCGGGATTATTTCAGAGTGTTTGTAGGCTTTGGTGCTGAATTAGTCATGGATTTATAACATAGAGGGCTTCGGTGCCATTTTAAACTACACTTATCCTGCTGAGGGTCGGGTGTAGGATTATGATGATGTGTAGATGGAGTCAGATCACAATGTGACCCTCGGATTTATAACTCCAGTGATTAAAATTTTGCGATATTCATGCGTAGATGTGGGAAAACCATTTTACTCAGGTCATGACTCTGTACAAAATTAACCATACTGACTGATGTGATTATAATCCCTCATTTTAGGATTTGAATTAAGTCCACATTGATTAGCTGAAGTTTTCATTTGTAATCACGAACACATAAAAAACCTGTTTTCCTTACAATCACCCAGCGTGAAGTCCATGAATATTTGTCTGCAGGCTGAAAATCACGCAGTAGCAATCAAGAGCTCTGTTAATGTTGAAAAAAATAAACATGTTGTATACAGGGTCAAGTTTTATTGTGTTTCAATTTTAACCATATCGTCACTTTAGCAGATAGTTAATGGACCGTTAGGATAGAGTGACCATATTTTTAAACCTTCAAATCAGGATATTTTAATTTTTACCGCAAATCCACACAGATCGGTGGTAACACAAGGTGTACAGTACTCCGCCTATCCCTCTCCTTTTCAGCTGCTGAGACCCTCACCCACGCATTCATCACTTCCAGACTAGACTACTGCAACAGTCTCATCTACTGTCAGGAATCAGGAAACTACAATATATGAAAAACTCCGCTGCTCGTCTTCTCACACACTCCCGCACCCGTGACCACATCACCCCGTCCTTCATAACCTCCACTGGCTCCCAATCCCCCAGGGTGTCCACTTCAAACTCCTCATCCTCACCTACAAAGCCCTACACAACCTGGCTCCCCCCTACCTGCTCTCAGGTCTGCTGATGCAAACCCTCCCCTCCCTGCAGGACAAACCATCAGTCCTGGGGGGACAGGGCCTTCTCCATCGCCGCTCCCACCCTCTGGAACTCACTCCCAAATAACATTAGTCCTCCACACTCACTTCCTTCAAGAAATCCTTCAAAACTCACCTCTTCAACATTGCCAACAACCACTAACAAAGTCTTTTCTCATCCTCCTTCTTTTACATTATTTCTTTGTTGTATTGTTTTTGTCATTTTGTTTTGTTGTTGTTCCTTGTAAAGCGTCTTTGAGTATTTAGAAAAGCGCTAGGCTATAAAAGTCTAATTTATTTTATTATTATTATAGGTGCCCTCCAGAGCAGCCCGTTTAAGTTCGTTGTCACCGGCGTTTGCCTCACTGAAGTAGTTCTCAACAGTGCTACTTCCAGCCTGTACCTACTGTTTGTGTTAGCTCGTTTTAATGTGGCTTTGTATCTCAGCCTTTCCACCGTGTAGTGTGTACTAAAAGCAGCATATTCATCAACTGGTACTTTTTGAAGGAAGCTGAAACTCTCCTGGAGCTCTTTTGAAAACGCTGACTGCCTTTTCTGTTTGGTTGCTAGCCTACCTGTCGTTGCCTGGTCATTACTCAGCAGGTCCTGTTAGCATGATTAGCTGGGCTAGCTGAGCAACAGCCACAAGCTCGAGATTGATTGACACATGTACAGACAAATCAGTATTGAAGCTTGACTCGGGTGCCTTAGTGATGTTTTATTTCTATTGGTTAAAACAGCAACAGCCTTGGCATTGACATTGATTGACATATATAGTGAATAATCAGTGTTGCAAGCATGATGTTTTGTTTTTGGTTGGTAAAACAGGGACAGGCACTGTTCAAAACAGGCACATATTAGTGTTTTGTAGATATTTGTGGGGACTTGGGACAGACAGCTTGAAAACGGGACAGTCTAATCGGGTCATGTGGTTACACCATGTAAGGACGACCAGAGGTCTTTTCTTTAAATAAACACATTTTTCATATTATACTGATTGGAGATTACAGAGTGTATGTAGTTATAGGTAAAATGTACTCATTACTTTAATGATATGGTTATATCCTTGTTACATAATGTACTTCTCAAATGTTTCTTTTGCACATTAGAATTGTTCCTGTCATTCACACTTCAAAATATGTACAGCAGCTCACCCTATAATTAGATCAGTGTGCAGGCTCAAAATACACCATATTTCACATTTGGTAAGAATCCCGGCGTGCACACCTCCACATAAAATCAATGTTCAGTGTCACATCCCTTCTTTGTGCTTAGAGGAAGTAATCCCTCTGTGACAATGTTGATGAACATAAAAGTGACACTGTGTGGTCGACTCTTGATGAATATTTGTTTTTCATGTTTGGCTGTGTTTGTACGTATTCTCTTGTACCACATATTAGATAAAAGAAGTGATGTTTTATTCCTTCGTGACCTGTCCGAAACACACAAGAATTGCGAGCTGGCTGACACATTGGTGTCCAGAAATGAAAGAGCTGCTGCAGCATACCCTGCTGCTATGAATTGCCAATATAAGCAGAAAGACTTGTGGGCCCTGTTCAAGGTTACATGCAACTTCATTTTTTGTTTTGTTAAAACTTTGGCCAATAAATGATGAAAGAACAACAACACTTGCCATCAGTCAAATATTGAGAAAAACAATATCAAGATACTTCAGGGTCTGTGCCTTCAACACCTTGTTTTTCCTCTGGCAGCGCCTATTTTCAATACAAAATCAATGCAGTTCAGTGTTTCCATAGATCTGCGGATCACTCGCGGCCCGAACATATCACAGATCAACGTTTATCCTATGCATCAACTTAAAACCCTTATCATGACTATCATTTCTCCCTTCCCCTGAAAAGTGCATCTTGTTGTACCTGCCAAATTGACTTCAAGAGCCCACTCAGAGCATGGGTTGTGTATTAGTGTGATTAAGGTGTTTACATGTCTGCAATAATGCCACTATGATCGGCATATTCCACATGTCTTACATTGATTATGGCTCACTCCAGATATTACCTTATTTGGGTCAGGCCTCCTCAATTTAAGAGCAGGCCCCATTAACATAGAATAACCAAGCATTACAACCATACTGTATTAATGGACGAAGCCTGAGTGACGTCAGCCATCTGTTACGGCAGGGGTTTCCTGGAGGCTCATCGAGAGCAGCCGCCATGCTGGAAATGCTGTCTCAACCTGAAACAGCTTTTTTGCCTGTTGTATGTCTGTGACTTCCGGTGTTCCTGGAGCCATCCTCAAGCGGACACTCGACCAACTGCAGGATTTTGCACTTCCGCATTGGCTTCAAGCTCTTCTTTCAATACCGGAGGTTGCCGCTTGATTAAAACCCACAAACTGGGCCGAAGTTGAGGGTTCCTTGGCCAGAAAAGGCTCCAAATTATCGGCAGGCCCCACCTCATCAAGGGTATGCTGAACACCAAAGTAACATTGACAGGTGAAAGTTTGAGAAGGCAGAGGAAAGGTTTCAGCTGTAGCTTAAGACTTGCCTGTGAAGAGGAGAAAAAAAGGCTCAAAAATGAGTTAAAAAATCTAAGTCTGTTCAAAAGCACAACACAGGACTCATCTAACTGTATGGAGAGGAGCAGGGAGGAGCAGAGAGGACCTCCTGGCAGTTGTTGTAGCTCAAAGCAGCTGCAACTTCTTAACAGCTAGCTGAAGGCAGAAAAGTTTGGAGCTGACGTCCTCAAGAGACAATTAGAGGAAATCAAGCATCAGCTCCAGGAAACAAACCTCCAAGGACCTGATGATTGAGAGACTGAGTGTTGGAAAAGGCCCTAAAGCAGCAGTCGAAGGACTGCAAACTGGCCTCTAACTTGGTTCTTCAGCAGGGGCCTAATGCAAAAGAAGTTGGATGAGCTGCAAAAGCAAATAGAGCTCCACAAGTGTGAGACAAAGGGGGACATCAAGACCAAAGAGCTCAAAAACTTTGTTACAGCTAGAAGCAGCCAGCTGCAGGCTGAAAAGTCTGTGAATGTAGCCCAAAAGAACGGAACTTCAGGAAGTCATGCAACAGCTCAATGATACAATCGACAGAAACCTCAAGCTGGCTAAGAGGCTTGGAGCTGAAAAGGAGAAATTGAGCAGAAGCGGATGTACCTGAAGATAGAGTCCCAAAACAGAGAAGAGGTGACCGCTGTCCAGCTGGAGGAACTAAAGAAACAGCTTGAGGAGAAAATAAGCAGCAGCTGTGAACTGGCGTCCATACTTACAGCTCAGGAGGAGGCTAACCAGGCGCTGAGGAAGGAGGTCAAGGAGCTGGGGAGCTCTGTGCACCTGTGCCAACTGCAGAGCCCCCCAGAAATGACCCCGGACTGCAGGGGCCAAAAAATGGCCAAAATATGATGGTTAAGTAGGTTTTTTCTAAATTATATGGTAAATTATAATGTTTTTTTCTAAAAATCCTTACGCAAAAAATTGAATCAGAATCAAAAAGTAATGTCTCAGACCCTCCCCCCCTAGTCTTCACTACATGGACTGAATGTAGCTCAGGTTTTATTGTGCAGCGTGTTGGCTGTGGGGCAATCACAGTTGACAGAGAGACGAGAGGAACTCTAGAAACAAGCCAGTAAGAAGCACAGCTACCCTAGCGATGCAGAAATAGGAAGCTGGAGGACCAATCAGCAGCACCAGCTGGGATTCTGCTGTTGGAACGGCGTTACGTCACATTGTGTACACAAGTTTACGGATTTCTGCTAGTGTAGATGGGGAAATCCAAAATAATCCATGGAGACAATCAAAAAAGAAATTAAAATGACGAAGATGAAGATCTAATATCCTTTGTGATTTTTCAACAAAATTAAGAGGGGCGCCGATTTACAAGCATGAACTTTAACATGTTAAAGAAAAAGTTAAAGAAGGTAAGCAGGTCATGATTAGTTTACAGTGAAAGTAAAGACACAAGTGCTTTTGTTGCCGCCTCTTTGAAACAGGGAAAAATCATGGAAAAATCTTTCAGCCAATGTAAAAGAGCATGAGAGGTCTGCTGAGCCAATGGCTAGCTGGTGCAACCTCTCAAAAGCTTTAAACAAACACAGCCATTAATTGTCTGAATCAAGACATACTGTAATTGCTCTTGAAGGTGTTGGAAAGAGATTTTGACAAAACAACTTCCAATTGTCAACCATCTGGCAGAGAGAAATCGTGCACTTCATGGCCGCTCCGACCGACTATTTAAGTCAGGAAATGGGAATTACCCAAGACAAGTTGAGTTGATGATTGATTGATGGTTGATTGTTCAGTTTGACGCTGTAATGTGTGAGCGTTTGAAGGTCCAATAAATGGAGCTCAGTGACACATTATATTTAAGCAAACATGTCCAGAACGAGCTTATTTTTCTTGTGGCAAAGTCCACAACAGATGCCATTGAACAGCAAGTGAAGAATGCTAAATATAATGCTGTAATAATGGACTTCACACCAGATGTAAGTCACAACGAGCAGCCTCTACTTGTCCTTAGAATTGGGAAAAGTGACATCTTAAAAGGCATATCTATACATGAGCACTTTGTTGGCTTTCTTTTGGCCATTGCCACAACAGGCAAAGGCTTGTGCAAAACCTTTTTAGGACACCTAGACACACAAGGTTTTGAGCTTGCCAAACTGCCGAAGCCAGTCTTACGACAATGGCAGTAACATGCAGGGAAAAATCCTGGGGGTCCAAAAGAGAGAGTGCTGGATCTAATCAGCAAGGCCTTATGTGTTGTTTTTGCAGCAGCCACACTCCGAATCTGTTGTAGGTGATGTAGCCAAGTCAATCGGTTTCTTTGGTCTTACAAGGACTCTACTTTCTGCAAGATAGCAATCCATTAAACTACTATAATACGTTAACTTTTTAGACCTCTTTTGTTATGCAAAGAAAATGCATCAGAGAGGATGTCTTTTCTTGAGCCTTGACTTTCCTCTTTGATCGTCAAATGGATGCTCAGGATTAAGCATCACTGGCAAGCAATGGCCAACGTGGCCTTGCCTAAAGAATCACTTTCGCATTGCAGCACTTGTGCATGTAAGTATGGAATGTATTCATTATGGATTATTTTTATATATGCACACATATACTTTAGCTATGTTCATTTTCTTTTCTGAAAAAAAAACATTGCAGAAAATGAAATACGTGACTAAACCAAGACCATCTCATTTTGTGGTGATTTTGGGGCGGCAGTAACTCAGTCCGTAGGGACTTGGGTTGAGAACCGGATGTCCCGATGCGGACCAAAATATGAAAGTTAGTCTGGTAGCTGGAGAGGTGCCAGACAACTTCTCGAGCACTGCCGAGGTGCCCTTGAGCAAGGCATCGAACCCCCCCCAGCTCAGGGGGCGCCTCCTGTGGGCTGCCACCGCACTCTGACATCTCTCCATTAATGCATGTCCACAGGTCGTGTTTGTGCATGTGTGTGATTCAGGCCTGCGTGTGTGAGAAGCATGTCTCTCAATAACAGAGTGCAAACCAGAATTTCCCCTCGGGGATTAATAAAAGTATATCAAATTTAAAAAAAATAAAAAATTAAAGTACTCAGACTAATGACGAAACATGTATTCTCCTGTTTAATTTTTTTTCTGCCTCGTCCCAGTCTCTTGATTAGTTTGAAATCCATTCACGTCCCACGGGAATCCCACAGAAATCCCACGGAAATCCATCAACCCAGATGAAATTTAATTTAATCCGTCACCATCCACTCCAACAACTATGTCTATGCTACCACAATCTGGTGTCAAAGTATAAACCATAACTGTGGGCAGTGGATCCTACTTGAATCAGTTTGTGGGGAAAAAAAACCTAAAGTCACACGCTGAGTCAGCAGGACAGACTGTGAGGCCTTTTATAATGTGAGTAATAATCCTGACACCTACAGAGTCTGCTGCCTCTTTCTGAGAGGTTCTGCACATAAACACTGATTAAACTCATCAACAACCAAACACACTCATGACGGCTGTCAGGAGGGGCATTAAAGGCTAATGCTGCGTAGTGAAAGGTCATTTAAGATGTCAAACTGCAGTGTCAGAGTTAACACTGAGTCAGACATAGCACGTCACATCGGACAGCTTAGTCACTTGGAGGAGGAGGAGCAGGAAGAAGTATAAACGTTTGTGCTAGTCTGCACTTCTCTTACACACAGCGTCTTGTCCCGCTCCGCTGTTTTCTTGCTTTGTTTTTTGTGCGTTTCTGCTCCTTTTGCAACTCAATCGGTGCCTTTACGGGAGTGTCTCTGTCATGCACGTGGAAATGCATGAATACTTTTTTTTTTAAGATCAAAATATACTTGGGCGGCCATAAACATACGAGTGGCCCGCTCAGGTAACGTCTATAACACTGACAACCATAGCTCAATGTAGAATAACATCCACTTCAAATCTGTCATCAGAGAGCGTTCATTTTAGGATTAATTCCTCACGACTGGTTTGCTCTTTCTCAAAACACTTTGAGCAGTGTGATAGCAGAGATTCATTTACTTTTGACTTTAAAATGTTACGGATGTGGGTAAGAGTATAACAAAGAAAACTGTTTTGATTATGCTGACTCTCCCCCTGTTTCTCACGCAGAATAGACTGAATAAAAGCACGGTGTGTGTTTTGTTTCAAGCGTTGTTTTAAAGTGAAAAAATACCTTGAGCAGCCCTTGAATATTTTTCCTCCCTGTGCTACAGACAGCACACATAATTCCATTTATCAAATCTGTTCGCTCAATTAGTTCTTCAGAATAGCTTTCACCTGCCTTTCAGAGAAGCCCACATGGTTGACTGCACCTGTTGTAACAACTTGCGAAAAAGCTCCATCTTCAGAAAACACATGCATCCCGATTTTCTTTTTTTTTGCATCAATTGAGTCTTAATCATTCCATCTTTTCAGCATTTAAAGCTGATATAAAGACACAAAGTTAGAAGTGGTGTCAATGTTAACTTTATAATGCATGAGATAATTCTAGATACCTTAACACTTCCATTATTTTTAAACACAAAGCAATTATTTTAATTTCCTGCTTCATATGCTAATTTACACAGAGGGTCATTCACCTTAATTATCCTTTAAAAAAAACCTTCCTCATAGGACCTTTAATATTTTCATGGCTCTTAATTATGATGTTTTAATTAGATTTTTTTATCATTGCTATTATTGATTGCTTTTTTTTTATTACTTAGGTTATATCTTTAAGGGGGGCATTTTCTGTTGCTTTTCCTTAATAGAGAAATGTTTAGAAAACGGAGTCTGATTCACTAATTGATTAATTAGTATATTGATAGACCAATAGGACAGCCTGTCTTCACATTATCTCTCATACTTTAATTTTCTCCTGCACCTGTGTTTATTTGTTTTGAAGTTGAGCAATCGTCTCTCAACTCCTCTTCATAAGACCTGCAGGATGCTGGTGTGGATAAACACGCTGGAAGTGCTGCGAGCGACCCTGCACACCAGACGACTATCTTCTCATCAAATCCTCCTTTAAGACAATGAACCGGTCCATCATGACTGAAGCCATCCGTCACTTCTACTGCTTCTTCCCAAGAGGTGTCATCACACTCTAACAGCCTTTCTAACCTTTCATAAACCCTGAAATCTCATCTCTTTCTTTAATGCCTGTGGGCATGTGTCCATGGGCATTCTTTAGATCTTTAGAAGAAATGGGTGTAGCTGAATTCCCTTCTCCCCCTTAGTGAAGCCCAGAAGAAAGTTTGGATCTACATGTAACACATAACAAAAGGCAAAGCAAATTTAAATGACTATATGGATATTCTATGTTAAAAATATGATTATCAAAACCTGTGTTTCAATTAAGCTGTCGATATTTGCTTGCAATACAATGGCTCAGATACCAACGAAATGCAGTTAAGATCTGTTATTAACTGCCTTACTTCTCCTAACAAGACGGGTCAAATCATGCCTGTTTTATGCACGTTGTTGAAAGTTAGATAGTAAGTTCAGACACAGAATGGAAAGTATTTTAGGGAGGATAAACATTGCTTTGTCGTCCTCTTCCAGTATGTTTACGTTCAGTCCAGTAACCTAACGTTCGTTAGGTTAGGGGTTCGATCCCCAGCTCCTGCAACTACATGTCCGATGTGTCCTTGGGTAAGACACTTAACCCCAAGTTGCTTCATCGGAGGGGTATGAATGTGTACGAATGGGATTAGTTACTTCTGATGGTAACTTTACATAGTTTACTTTACTTTACATAGTTTACATTGTTTTTGATATATCATGTTCATCCTCATAACATATAACATGCAATAACATGCTCATCCTTATATGCACTGTGTGCATGATAGTATTTTGTCCATACAGACTGCTACTGGCTTTCTACATAATTGTTTTGATGTATATTTTTTACACTTTTTTTGATATTTTTTATTTAACTTATTTTTGCACTGTGTGCTTTTTTCTTCTGCTGACTATCCTGCTTTGCTGCTGTAACACTGTAAATTTCTCCGTTCGTGAGATGAATAAAGGATTATCTTATCTTATCTTATCTTATCTGAACCTCATCAGTGTGTGAATGGGTGTGAATGAGTAGCTGTGACCTGCGGTGTAAAATCTCTTTGAGTAGTCAGACGACTAGAAAAGCGCTCCACAAGCTCAAGTCCATTTACCATTTAAGTAAAGCTGAGCTACAGTTATAGCTACATTAGGCCATTCAATTCGACTATTGTCCTTGTTCCAGTGTACAAGCAGCGAAGGGTTGGTCTGCTGGTGGCCCCGAATGCCCCCTTTCAGCTAATTACTTTTGGACCATCTTCCAGTTGACCTTGCAAACAAGTAAGCAACCAGGAAACTGGTTTTATGTCTTATTGTGAAAAAATGGACAACAGCTCTGTGCACTTTGTACATATATCCATAGACAGACGACAAATGCTAGGCTAAGCTTGATGCTGTTGGACTTCCTGGTCAAAGCTCGGCTTGGGAATTATGGAGCATGTGCAGAAGGCCTAGTCCAATTTGGGTCCAATTAAGGCGTAAACATGCAAGAGTAAATTGATCTCACGTCGCGTTTTCTAGGAGTGTTAGTCCCACTTTGAGAAATTTGACTTAGTACGATTTCAGCCAGGCCAACATGTTAACATGCATATTAAAGTCCAATTTTAGTCGCACAAAGACTAGACTATTGTTTGTTACAATTAAAAAACATTTAAATTCCCCCCCATTCTGTGATTTTAAATTAATTTAACAATCATCTAATCCTATCTATCGTTTTCTTTGTATTGATAAATAATCTCTCATCACGAACTAGTGCCTCGTTTTCAGATATTCCATTTTCTGGTATTTCCAGGGGGTGAAATTCCCCAGGTAGTGTTGTCAGCTTGTTTGTTTTCAACCTTCAGCCCCACTGAGCCACACAAAGGAGAATAAGTGATACACATTTGTTTACTGCATTTGTGAGTGATTCTAGATGTACCAGCAGAGAGAGAGAGAATAAATAGCACTTTCTGTTGATGTCTAGTTGTGATTCTGTTTACAATCTGCAGTAAATGTCATGTTGCTTTTGTGTCAGATATAAATCTGTGATATGAGTCACAACCACAAACTGTACAGCGTCTGTATGGGAATGAATGTTGTCTCTGACAAGGGAATATCTGGGATTATATTTGTGTGACTTTACACAAAAGAAAACAGATTTTACTACAGCATGTTTCATTCTTAGATTCATTCACGAATCAATAACATAGACATGGAACACATGTTTGCACACAGACTTCAGAGTGCCAGCTTGTATGAACATGGAGTCAGTCAAAGACAGCTTTTCTGGTCAGACATGAAAATAAAACTCTTCTGTTACTATATTCACCTCAAACTGCAGCTTGTTCCATTACTTCTCTTTGTATTTTCCCCATTTGCTTTGAGGTATTTAAATGTTTAAGGGTATCTTTAATGACAAACGCTTCAGTATCTTTTAAAGGAGATGCTCCATCGACCTAAAGACATATGGTATTCCCTGAAATGTTGTTCCACCTATCCATCACCTGTCACACTCAGCCTGCTGCAGCGAAGATGCCTCCCATAGCAATGAAAGTGGAATAGACAAACATTTGTGGGCCTGATGGCTTAAGTATGAGCGGGAGCTCTGTGAAAAAATCTCAGGTGATGGTTCTCTTTTCATGATAAAAAAAAAATAGTAAGTAGCTGTTTTAAAGAGTGAAGCACCTTCGGCCTGTAACTGGTTCTTGTAATAAATTAGGCTGTTTTGTTGTTTGTACTTTCACACGGAGCCTGATTCACAAAAAGATTGACTCTCCTCATTTGCGCCACCTGCTTGATCAGTCGAGCTGACACTGTTCAACTTTAGCTAATCATTTGTGTGATTTGGCGTCAAACGGGGGAGGGGGTTGGGAAGCAACAACATGTTATGTGCATTATAGAAGGGCCAGCCCTGATGCTGGGGGAATGCAGACCTAAGGGAACATGGGCCTAATTTTGATGCGGGGAAAATAGGGATGACCCCGCCAATGTTCAGCTAGAGTGATACAATACATTCTGCAGGGAGTTGGTGGTAACTGCGGCGCATTATTAAAAAAGATGTCAAGCTTTCCAGTGATCAAGGAAAACAATTCCACCAAAAATTATCTGTGGAAAGTAAATATACTACAAAAGTAATATTACTTTAATTTAACTATTATTAACCAGGCAACCCCTGGTTAATAATAGTCAGGGCTTAATAAATTTGCCTTAAGTGATTTGTTTTCTCCAGTACTTTCTTTGGATTCTGCCTGTGTGAAGGAGTCCTTTCATTTATTTTTGCAGCCCTACAACAAATCTTTAGCTAAGTCAAATACTTAGTTTTCCCTAGAATTATTTATAAGGTATTGTTTTTTCTTCTCATCCTAATTTTTGTTTTCCTCCTCTTCATCTTCATGTGGGTGATTATATCCGTCATATGGGTGAATATAAGAGGATAGTTATTATTAATGTTTTTGGTGGCTGACGTAGTTTTTTTCAACTGATATCATGACTCCACAGTCAGGAGATATTTATGTCTGCTCTCAGTCTAGCCTGTGTTTCAGACATACTTCACCCTGGCAGCTTAGCTGGTCTCACTTCGAACACTCTGACCCTCATCTACCCAGTGGAGAGCTAACTTCAGCAAACATTGACTCACTTCAACATCTAATTAGTCCAGTGTGTTTACCAAGGAGGTCACAGGCTTTACACACACTGTCCGAGTTCAAACCCAACGGTGGTCGGCTGCACAATGAGCAGATCTGCATCATCAGCTCATTTCAGATGAACCTGCAAGCTGGCACAAAGTTTCTCTCATTCATCAGTGTTTACTAATTAGCTGGCAGGTCAGGGATTTAATCAAGTGAAGAGTCAACACATACAGTCCTTCATTTTACTCCACATGATTCAGTAATGTTGACCTACGCCAGTCCCATGTCAGCGTAAGCAAAAATTAATTGTGTGCAAGAGGTGCATCATCGTAGGAGGCAAAGCAGACATATGTCTGGTGACCCAAAATAATTTTTTTACAGAATAGGGCCCCCTGATGAACCCTTTTAAACCTCCAACAAAAGCACCAGACAGCTCACAGCTTTTATTCAAAACTGAAAAGAAGAGCCATCTATTGGAGAAGCGTGAATCAGGTGGAAGCAGCTCTGGCTTTCAGGCTTAATAGCAAACGTCACTAACCGGGCCGACCTGTTAGAGGCAGAAATGTCTAAAGAATTACATTTAAAAATCAAATCAGTAGAAAACAAAGACATACTTTTATCATTTGCAATGGAAAATGTCTTTTTTTGAGGAGGTTAAATGTCATGTAGATCGAGGGTACAGACGTGGACACTGTGGACAGTTACAAATACCTGGGCGTCAACATAGACAATAAGCCAGACTGGTGGAAAATCACTGATGCTGTTTACAAGGACGGTCAGTATCTTCTCAAGAGACAAAAAGCTTTCAAAGTCTGCAGAACCATACTGGAGATGTTCTTTCACTCCATTGTAGCAAGATCATCTACTCTGTAGTGTGCTGGGGCAGCATAATAAACGGACAGTGGTGTATTGATATAGTCCTGATTCATAAATACATCATTTCAAGGATAGAGTTTATCTTTGAAGGGTACTTTGAGCAACTTCGAGAGGATAGTGTCAGTTCCTCTTGATAAGCATTATAGTCATAGCTCGGGGCTACATCTTTTCAAACAGATTGGTTCACATTGGTAGTCAATGTCAAACTCCTACCAAATCTCGGGAAACCTCACACACTTTTCATTCCTGTTTCCTGCTCTTCTCTCTATCCTCTGTCAGAGCAAAGTTTACAAGTAAATACCCTTCAATTATTCCCCACTTATTTGAGGTCATAGGAGCCGAATACAGGTAGTCTAAAATTGTATTTCTAAAAAATGCACATTTTTGCCATTATGCTTTATTTTCAATGATTATCCTTTTGAACGTTGTTGAAAATCCTTCCAGGCACTCTTAAGCGTTCCACATGTACGTCACATGCAATAAAATCGACAGTGCTACTATCGGGGTGGCTGTGGCTCAGTTGGTAATCTCTCAACCGGAAGGTTGGGGGTTCAATCCCTAGCTTCTGCAGCCACGTGTCCTTTGGCAAGACGCTTAACCCCAAGCTGCTCCTGCTGCTTCGGCGGCAGCATATGAATGTGTATGAGTGGGATTAGTTACTTCTAATGGTCACTTAACATAGCAACCTCTGCCATCAGTGTGTGAATGTGTGTGACCTGCCGTGTTAAAGTGCTTTGAGTAGTTACTATTTACTTTTACATAATTTGTAAGAAATATTTAATCAAAGAACTTGTTTTTTTTTTCTCTGTATGAAGCAGTCAACATAGCAGTTTTCGCAATTCGCTTACTTTTCTCTCCACATACTGTAGATGAAGCAGGTTGCACGATCAGGAGATGGATAAACTCAGGAAAGGGCTCAGAGCCAGGATGAGCATTTTTTGCCCGGGGACCCTCCAAGTCAAAAATTGACACTGTCAGTGTGGAAATGTCAGCAATGACAAATAATGTAGATAAAGCAATATGACAAAAAAACAATGATGAGTGATGATGTCAAACTTTTTATTGTTATATCGTGACAGCTTTCTGTCTGGAAAAAAAAAATCCTGCTTAACCTTAAGATGTCAGAGGTAACTTCATCCACGTTTGATTCTTCATGTTTAAGGGTTATATTGATTTTATTCACAGAAAAGATGTGTTACAAGACTCTCTTTCTCTATCTGTGTTTCTCTATTGAGCATGTGAGGTCAGTGGACCCTTCTCATGCATGGCTTCAGATGAAACAGACAGGTGAGTGGTAAGGTGAGAGAAGAGTGTCTTCTAACCAATCGTGGGTAATGTCGTGATGTATAAAAATTCCCTCCAGTCATTGCTGAGGTATTGTACTCTTGGCACAGGTACAATAAAATGGCCAATAACGTTAACCAGGTTATTATGGTGTTGCTTTAAAGCTGACCTTGGACTTTTCTTTTTGGAAATTAATGCAATTACCTATAATTTGATTATGATTCACATTTTATAGAAAGTGTGTCATCAAAACTGCATGAATTCATTGGGTTAATGCTAAAAACATTCATTGAAGAGATATCGGTAACATTGACCTTTTGCAACCCAAATCTCATTGGATCATCCTTCAGTCTAAAAGGACTTAAGTACTAAATTGAATGATAATACCTCCTGGTGTTATGGAGATTTTCCTTTTACCATAAATAAATGAACAGAAGGACAACCTGACAATATAAAGCTTCCACTGTCATAGAGGCTTAAAAGAGAAAAAATGGTAATAAAATACTCCCATTAGATTGGAAAAGCTTATTTCAAAAACTGAACGAAAGCAAAGGATTCAAACCAGAAGTGTCTGAAGAAAAATCCTTCACACACACTTGTGATCATCTGCTCCAATACTTAAGATAAGATAAGATAACACTTTATTGTCCGTTTGCACGGTAATTTGTTTTGCATTACAAGCTCAGAAATCCTCGCTTAAGTCTTGAGCGCACTTTTATTCCTTATTTTTAGACCAACATTTAATAAGCATTTCCTTTTAGGTTGACCTTTAAAGAATTATATCACAGAAAATCACTTGAAACTGTTAACTTATACAAAAAATGTTTTTCCCTGATCAGACTTCATTGTAGACTGTAGCTGTTAGTACGCACAGTTTTATAAAAGCATAAATAAATAATGCTATATAGCCACAGGGGTGGATCTGGTAAATCTGACTGGACAACCCAGGAGCCTCTCCAAAATCCTAAACTATGATTGGCTATTTGCTTTTGTTAGTTCTTTAAATTGTGACTTTGGACATTAATCTTCTTTGTGAGCCATTCAAGAATTCAGCTAAGTAGATGTACGGTATATGTTACTCTGCTAGTAACACAGCAGAGTGGCAACATACATCTTCTTAGCATGTACACAGGAATACAACATATTTTAGAAACTTTAATGTTAGTTGTAAAAGTAGATCGAAAGGGTTCAAATGCTATTCATTGGAGAAGGTGGGTTTTTGCTCGCTCACAAACTTCAGGCCACGCCTGCACAAGTCAGGTCCCCTGTTGGGCTCCCCTCCCACAAAAGTACTGCATCCACCCCTGCATAGCAATGACAGTAAGTCCCAAATAGTCATTTACTAGAATAATGTTTTATGTGTGTATATTTACTTTGTGATGTATTTGTGTAGAAGAATGCTTTCCACCCGCACCCATTCTTTTAAGATGAGCGGCCTTTATTTCTAAGTTTCCTATATTTCTATCAACATATTCTGAATTCTGAATTCTGATTCCTATTCGGTTCTATCTACTGTCAATAGTGACATTAAAATAGATGTTAAAGGCAGGGTTGGTAATTTTCGAAAAACTGGCATGATTTTGAAAGTAACATTCCCTCAGTGCTCCGTCTGCACCCACCCCGGTGACGGATTTTCTTCGTTCCTTTTTCAGAGCACATGAATTATTCACTTCTGTCAGGACCTAAAGACGATTCCAATCAAAATCTTAAAAAGTGTATCTGGAGAAAATTACCAACCCTGCCTTTAAGTACAATTTTATGTTTACAAATATTAACATTTACATAAAATTGTCTGTGTTTATCACCAGAAAGGAAATGAGGCGTTAAGCAATTCTTAATAAATCTTTTGATTATTCAATGTGTGCACACACAGCAGCTACAGCTAATACCACTCTGAAACGACAACCCTTATCTTGAATATATGTGGTGTTCAAGTGTCTCATTGGTGAAGTGGTGCATGGAAAAACGGGAAAAACTCTAAATTTGCTAAATTTTATTTTTCCGTTTGACAGGCCCTGGAAATGATAAACGCCCTGTGATATCAACATCCACATGTACTACTCTTATTAAGTAATACATGTTCATCCAAATTAGGCCTTGATTTTTTTTGTCACATTTGCATTTAACTTGAGCAAAATGACTTCAGGGAGCGAGGGTAATAAGGAAATGAACATTAGTCACAGAAGAGTTGCACATTTTGCAATCACTACTGAACCACTACTCCTTCAGCATGCCTTCTGAGTGAACTTTCCTTATTCCTAAAACCATCAACTATTCTCTCGCCATGCAAGTATAGTCTAGGGACCAGTAGTTTAGTCTCTGCACTGTCTCTTGGGTGGGTAGAACCGATTGATTGATTTACCACCATTGCCATATATATAGTCCACTCATTGTATCCCACAATGCATTGTGAAAAGTAGTATGCAACCGATGGTCACTATCCAAGTTATAGACCATCATGCATTGCACTTCAAAGCTTTTTATGAGTGGAGAAACCAGCGTGAACACAGAAACAAACAAGGTAATAAATGGAGGCATTAATATAAATGTTGTTTCCATAAAGGATTTTCTACAGAGTAACTTCAGTTTTTCGTAATGATGATGAATGGCACGAGATCAGTCTGTATCATTCTGTGCTATTTATTAAAAATTCAATATTTTGTATATAGATGTATTATTTTAACAGTTTTGTGAAACTACACCCGGTATATGTTATCACTGAAAACCATTCATTATTTACAGTTATTATTGATCCTCTGTTGGCTTTGAGATGCACGTTTTAGTTGTGCGATGGCGGTGATGTCACTGTCGGCGGCCGGCGAGTGAGCAAATAGGGTCTGTTAATACTCATCAGGGCCTCTTGTAAAATCAGATTACTCAGTGTCACAGCTAACGGTTGCATATGACTGTTGAATGGCTGTTGTCACAACATGTATTCCCATCTAAAATGCACATTTAAATTAGTTGCATGAGAAGCAACAGATTTTCTGTATTTGGATTTAGAGTAGTTCACTGGTAATATACTGATGAAGCTGTTTTTTCCAGAGCCAGATTCCAACATCATGTTCATCTTACAGCTGTTTTTGTCTCTTTGCTACTTTTTTTTATTTTTAAGGTAACTCCTTGAGTGCAATAAACATTTCCAGTACATGAACTGACCCAAAATAAAACATCCTTTTGGAAAGATGAAAAGGTCAGATGTAAAAGAAAAGGGACATAATCACATAATGTACAAAGTGAACGAGGACCTGCACAGACAGAGGATCGATCAACAAGGTTTGTTTTGATCAAGAGGCACTTTTGATGCAGGGGGAGTGGCACTCAACAGAATGTTTGAAAGGCGATAATTATTTAAAAGCACTTCTCAAGACACTGAGTTTTCCACCGTATCCATCGACTGCTCTGTTTTGGTTGCTCTAAATAAAGAAAGGTTCATTATCCTCCCTCTGAAATCCACGGGGATGTATCGATGGAAACCCTGTTGTGCTGGCAAGTGAGCAATGCTGTCTCCTCGCTGGGCATAAATACAGTATTGATTAGCCTTTCCACACAGCGCTCCCTGTCATTTTTCTACCCGGCTCGCCATAAAGAATTAGCGGACAGTAATCACTGTGCATCCTGCAGGCAGCAGTGTCCACCGTTAGAGATGGCCTGGCATGATAGCCAATAAATCACACTCACACACTCTCACCAGATCCACCTGTCACCATGAAGGATTCAGCAAGTAGAGCGTGGAAGTATCCTCTTTGTTATTTGTTGCTCTAAAAATCAAGTCAGTCAGTCTGGTTTATTTCCCACCAACTTTTTCTCGTTTGATACAGTGAGATTTTAATGCACCATGGCTCAGCCAGATCTCTCGATGTTCAAGCTATCCATAACTCCGACAGAGATCTAATATCCACTGTGTTTGATATTTTATCACAAGTAAATGGAGCCTGAGAGTTTGTGGGGATTTCCAGAGAGGGCTAAAAACTTGCAGTGC
Organism: Tautogolabrus adspersus; assembly: GCA_020745685.1. NCBI lineage: Eukaryota > Metazoa > Chordata > Actinopteri > Labriformes > Labridae > Tautogolabrus > Tautogolabrus adspersus. The sequence goes on along the minus strand of CM036546.1, from coordinate 7,079,611 downwards.
GGAGTGTAAAAATTGTAAATCAGGTCAATGTCACGGCTGAAACCAGCAGGGAGATAAGACTGCAGTCTGTTCGGACAACAAGGGGGATTTTAGATTTCACATGAATAAGTTAAACACCAAAGAAGCTTTGAACCGGCCTGTCAGATCTGAGAACAGAAGTCCCAAACTTTATATCTAACTAAACCTGGAAGTGTTTCTCTGACTCAAGTAAGGTTTGATTATAAAACACATTCCTATCCAAATAAGAAAGGGGCATTTCATATGCTATACAATTAAATATGGTGATATATCCCAACGTAAATCCAACCCATCCTGGCTCAAAGTCCGTCAAGTTTAAATGTTTCAGGTTAAACAACAGTCAAGTCAGTCCTGATGTTTGACAGCAGTTTAGGGGCCCTAAGCTTTGAAATATGACGATCTAGCTTTAATCGCGATGGTGTAGCACGCACAGGTAGGGCAGCGGAAGCAGAAGCTAATCCTACCGTTGTGCCAGTGCACATGTGTAGCTAACTTGTGCAGCTAGCGACGTGGCAGAGTACGTCCCTTCTTGCTTTCTTTCTCCCTCTCTCCTATTCACTCCAGGGCTGACAATTTCGACAAACTTCGGTTTTCATAGGAATAATGCTTGCAACGCTTAGCAGTGCAACATGAATGAGTGCCATCAGTTGGGCCCCATAGGGAAGTTTCCTACTGTCATTGCAAATTTTGGGCTGCTGCTGTGGTTTAAAGTTTGTCAGCCCTAGGGGGCCCCTACCTGCCTGGGGTCTCAAGCAGTTGGCTGCTTTGTCTGTTGACAAGCTGCACCTCTGTCACTAACCACAGACCAGGCAAGAAATCTGGGCGTAGTGATGGACTCAGACCTAAATTTTAAAAGCCACATCAAGACAATTTCAAAGTCAGCCTACTATCACCTGAAGAACATATTAAGAATTAGAGGACTTATGTCCCAGCAGGAACTGGAAAAACTTGCCCATGCTTTTATCTTTAGTCATCTTGATTACTGTAACAGTGTCTTTATAGGTCTGCCTAAAACATCAGTCAGACAACTGCAGCTGATCCAGAACGCTGCTGCTAGAGTCCTCACCAAAACCAAAAAAATGGATCACATCAGTCCAGTTCTGAGGTCTTTACACTGGCTGCCAGTCTGTCAGAGAATATATTTTAAAATCCTGCTGCTGGTTTATAAAGCGCTTAATGGTTTAGGGCCAAAATACAGTGACCTCCTGATGAACTACAAACTGACCGCTCAGGTCGTCTGGTACAGGTCTGCTCTCTGTCCCCAGAGTCAGAACCAAACACGAAGAAGCAGCATTTAGTTTATGTGCTCCTTATATCTGGAACAAACTCCCAGAAAACTGCAGGTCTGCTGAAACTCTCAGCTCTTTTAAATCCAGGTTAAAGACACACCTGTTTACAGCTGCCTTTAACTAAACAGTTTTAATAAGATTTAAATCTTTCACTCTGAACTGTAACTTTTAATTCTTTTTATATTTTTCCTTCAATTAATTTTATTTGAATTATTTTAACTTTAAATTTTCTATTTTAATGTTTCTTTTCTTTCCTCTGTCATGATGCTTTTTGATGTCTTGTGTGAAGCACTTTGAATTGCCTTGTTGTTGAAATGTACTATATAAATAAACCTGCCTTGCCTTGCCTTAATCCTAACAGATGTGATCATGCTAACACCTCATTTCCACATACTCCGTGCACGAGCCACGGTTTTGCTCCGTCGGAGGGCCTCACGCCTTGCCTCACTGGCTCGGTTTCTGGAACGTGAGCGCAGCGGAGCGCAGCGGAGCGCAGCGGAGCGCAGCCATGAGCAGCTGTACTCAAATCACAGGAGAACTACAAGATCATGCTGGAATAAAGAGAAAAACGTGCAAACAACATGTTACTTTCTCTTTCTGTGGTTGATTTGTTGTTTGTTTGTCCCCTGTTTTGTCCTAATGTTGATAAAGTGATGGAAAATTCAATCGTGGGTCTGTATATTGTGTTTTATTTTGAAATAGACCGGACACTCTGTGCGTTTCCTTTTCTGAATTCCTGTCTGGGTCATTAGATTTTGTCCAGCTTGATGCGTGCTTGCAGCGGGCTCCGTCAAAAAATAGATTGCAGCGTATTTGAAACAGAGCAGAGCGTACTAGCGCTGCTGGCACGCTCTGGAGACGGACCGCGGCGCTCGCTGTGGAAACACAATCAATGACTACAGTGGCAGTGATCTGCGGCGTAGTGACTTTCGGGGATCCTGCTTCCAGCCTCAAGTGGACACTCGAGGAACTGAATATTATTGCACTTCCAAATTGGCTTCCTTTTTCGGAAGTTTGATTACACAGCTCTATCACTTTAACTTTTGACCAATATGGAACAGTACATCATTTGTCTTATGTATGATTAATCACATTAAAGAGATGAAATTATTCCAATAATAGGAACAAATTATTTGGTCAGTTTGAACTGTTCATTTCTTTATTTCAAGAAAGGAAAAATATATAAGGGTTTGTTTGTGGAGCTGTACTTAAAGGGATACATCACCCGTTGAAACATGAATCTGTAGTGAAATTGGGTCATATATGTAGTAGAAATGTGAAATACATTTTGAAATTGGTGCCTTCTTGACCGAGAAAAGGCAAAAAGTGTATTTTTGCCTTTTCTCGGCAAAGACAACAACTCCCAGAATGCACAGCACCGCAGGACACTCCCGCTGAAGGAGAGGTGCATTCATGTGGTATCGGAAAAATGAGATTCCGAGTTGTGAAATGCACATGAAACACCTGCTCAAGTCGGTTCTGTGTTTTGTTAACATACTTTTTATTCATGCACGTATTGCACATCAACTTTTTCCTTAAATATAACTTGACTATAAGATTTCTCCGAGTTGGGAAGTCGGAAGAACGACTTCCCAACTCGGAAACTTGGACCACCCGAGCAGCACCTGAATGCAGCATTACTCGCGGACATTTACATCAATAATACAGCCGTTTCCACAACTGATTCCGATATTTCTTCCAGAAGGAATTGGCATCTTGGAAATTCCTGGAAGAAAACAGACTCTATGTCTGTGTCCATAGGCAAACAGTGACAGCACCGACAACACAAGTCTGCCCCGGCTCCTTCTTCCTCTCACAGCCGCGGACTTAGCCAGCTAGGCTAGCTAGCCTGCCTGTCGGCACCAGCAGCCAGCTCGCCGCTATATTGCGGCTTGTAGAAAGAACCACAAACATCCGATTCGAGCACAAGACCTTCAAAATCCCCTTCATCCATATCAGTTTGAAGTTGAAACATACTTTTTTCGCCATTCTCGGTTGTTATTAGATTTCTCCATAGAGCCTGGTAGCATAGCTTTCAAGCAAGATGGCGGATGTTAAGTTTGATTCTGGCGGATGTTAAGTCAATTCTGGCAGTGAAGCCCTGCCCACTGATCTGTGATAGGTCTGTAGCTTCAGTGGTTGAAAACATGAGGAACTGGCAATGTAGTTTCACCCCTGCTAACCACAACAGCCGCAAGTGACACAATATGACGATTTTTGCGTCACCTGCGGCAGCATCTCAGAAAATAAAATACAGATTTTTCCCGTCTCAGGGGGAAATGAGGGCTGGATGCAAGACCATTCAATAAAAACACAAGTTTACTACTGATACAAAGCTTAATGCAAATGGGTGAAGTATCCCTTTAAGGGATGTTTCCATGTTGTTACACACATGCTGTTAAACTCCCAAAGCTGCTCATCCTTTCATTCTCTCCCACCTGATTTTCTGTGTTGCACTGACAGTAATCTTGGTGTCGTCATGTCAGCTGCTGTCCTGGTCAGGCAGCAGATGAGAGAAGCTGCTGAAATACATCCCTCAGTGGAAGATACACAGGTTTATCCTGTGCGCTGTGATAAAGGATGCTGAAGAAAAGAATTTGAAATCTGCCAAAAAGAACTGATGTCGAAGAATTGTTTTATCCTCACTAGAGAACTGGTAAACTTGGCTAAAAAACAGTATCACAGGACACCAAAGCAGGCCAAGCAAACAGTCGATGATTCACACCAATGGGTGCTGCATGACCTCAATAAACATTGTTTTCACAGATCCTGCATGACACCTACCAACACCACCCCGCAGAGACCAATCCCCAGGGCCTCTGGCTCTTCTCAAGGATTCATAAAACAAAAGTTAACTCTGTCAGGTCGTATTTAACGTGTATTTTTCTCCTATAGTCCTGTATTCAAAAATAAATATTCAGCTATGTCAATAGCAAAGACATCAAAGATGCCCCCTTTCTCTTTGCCTGTCTGATTTCTCATCAACTCATGTTTATGAATAGTTACAATGTCAATCATTTACAAAAATGATTAACAAAATCTCAGAATATCTTGTGACTTTGGATTCGAGAATGTACATGTTTAATGTTGAGAGAAAGCTACACCTGGCTTCTCTTCAAGGACCCATCGTTTTGGTAGCTCCTCCACCAATTAAAAAGATTGGTTACCCAAACATGTAAAGACAATTTCACATAAACACTCCTGAAAAAGTTCTAGATAATTTCAGGCGGACTGCACCTGAAATCCTCCTGATGTGGTTGTTCAAACATGCACCTCACAGTGGGAGACTATCCCTGCCTGAAGGGAGAGGGGGCACGGGGGGTCTCCTGAGGCAAGACATGACGCAAAAATAATGATGCAAAAACTGGCGGCTGAAGCAACATGGTCCACTATACGATGCTATAATGAGAATACTTTGCCCTTTTATCAATGCTATGTGTAGTCTGCACTGGTTGTGTGCATACAGTCTATGGTCGTGCACCAGTTACTGTACAGTGAATAAACATCTCCACCCCCTGCCAATCACCCACGATGAATTCTCCTGATTATATCCTGCTGAGTTCCCACATCTTCTCACTCGGACTTCACACAGAATTTCAACCAGAGGGCTGGCAAGAGAAACTCTGGATGAAGTCCAAGTGAAACTTTGTTGTTTGAATTCACACATGCAGCGCACTTTGAAAACTTCAGGAGTTTTAAAGGACTTTTGTACAAGTGTGAAAGCAGTATAACGCATTAAACATAGCCTGTTATTAAAATTGCCATTACATTATGCAACAGTTTCAAAGAAGTAATGCTCAAGTGTTCGTAAGTGAGTATAATTAAGAGCCAACACATATCTTTAAGCTATACATCTCTTTGTTCTGTTGAAGTGGTTGTTGGGGCCAGCCAGAATGGCAGACAAAACTCAGGCCTGTGTCTCTTTTTGGAGAAGACTGACTGGTACTCATTTACCAGGAAAAGGACTCTAACTCCCAGCATGCACTGCAGGGATACTCCCAGCATGCTTTGCAACACCTAACACCTAGGTGTGAATCTTAGGGTGAATAAAAGGAGATGTCACCCATTTTTCTTTCTCTTCACATGCTACCAGCATTAGGGGACACAACTCCTCTGTTCTCCATCCGGAGACACCCCCCCCCCCTCACGCTTTAAAGCACGCTGCTCGTTGTTTAAAGTTTTGGCGCGCAGGTATCCTTAGGCTTCAAGCAAAGGCAGTGTTCGAAATCCCGAGCTCAGATCATCCTTTAAACGCATCTCGACGGAGCCCGCCGGAGAGCGTCTGATTCATAGACCGAATTAAAAACGGTATTTAGAGACTGTAAAAGATTACGTCTCGTTTCGTCCTGCAACGAACAGGACCTTCACGGAGATCATCTCGCTCAAGGGAGAACACGCAGACCTTCGCATCCTCTGAGAACCGCCATCGCCATCACGCTCAACTGCACCGGAGCAGACTGAAGATCTGGATCCATAATCGGACCTTTTTCCCTCTCATCAACCGCGGACGGTTTTACAAGTGAGGCTTAATTAGGTCTGGGCAGTTAGCTTTAGGGAGTGTATTTAATAATTGATTTATTAAATGTGAAACTGGGGTAATATTTGTTTGTCATTTGACCACTGCGTCTCGGGTTTTATTAGGTTAAAACCTCTTTGTTTACTTTTTCCCGGACCGCCGCGTCCAAAGTGTAAACCTCTTGTTGTCTTGTGTGTGTTTCTCTGTGAGCTCTATCGTTAGCCGGTTTAATATCTTCATGATCAGGAGGACCAGTGTAAACACCGTCTAACTAAAATTCGGCCACTGGCTTCTGGTATTGAAGTTAATTATTCCCGAGTTGTGCGCGAGCTCCAGACTGTGATTCAGCCTCTTCAGGCACGCTGTCTTTTTCTCACTCTCTCACACACACACCTTCTGGCGCAGACGCACATCTGGGGACCGAGTCTGAGATCGCGCCAGCACACACATAGGCACACTCACACATATAGGCCTGTACACGGTAGTCGTTCAGACGCTACAGAGACAGAGCTTAACTCGGCCCCGCCAGGCTAGACGATAGACCCGACGAGGAGGCCTGTGTGAGTGGCCGCCATCACGTGACCACCACGTGGTTACGCCGCCATCTTGCTTTCTCTCTCTCTCACACACACACACACACACACACACACACACACACACACACACACACACACGTGCCACTGTTTGCTTATACTTTGTTTGCTGTAGTTTAGTTTATAATAGTGATTTGTTTGATTGAGTTTCATTGATCGACTTGATGCTTCTTTGTTAAATAAACTCTGTTATAATTTAAAGAGCAGTGTTTGTGATTACTGGTGTATTTGCATTGTGATATAAGCTGGGTGCAAGGGCTTTGTGTTCGGATTTCACGCCTTCAATTTATTAAATACAGATTATTAATCAATAATACTAGTATTTAATTAATTAATTCGAGACTGATATGGTAAGATTGGTTGTTCTCTGATTTCAGAGTGGTGCCCCGATAGGTTTATTAACTCAGTTTAATAATATTGTTGATTTAGATTAATAATTAAATAAAGTTAATTATTAATGTTAATTTGATAACCAAATTTTACTATAGAAAACCCAACAGAAATGTTGCCTGCGTATTAGCTCTGCAAAACCCCAACATGGTTTAGATTGAGGAGAAATGCAGTCTGTAACAGAACTCATTGCTACAGGCTCATCAATAACTTTGTATGAGTTAAAGTATGCTGTTTTCTTGACTGGTGAAACTTGTAAAAATGTAAAAATGTTCTAAGGCAGTGGGTTTTTTTTTTTTTTAATTTGATATACTTTATTAATCCCCTACGGGGAAATTGTGGTTCGCACTCTGTTATTTTTTTTTAGACATGCTTCTCACACACACAGGCCTGAATCACACACATGCACAACGAGACCTGTGGACATGCATTAATGGAGAGATGTCAGAGTGCGGCGGCAGCCCCTTGGGAGGCGCCCCCTGAGCTGGTGGGGGTTCGGTGCCTTGCTCAAGGGCACCTCGGCAGTGCTCGAGTCTGGCACCTCTCCAGCTACCAGACCAACTTCCATATTTTGGTCCGCATCGGGACTTGAACCGGCGACCCTCCGGTTGCCAACCCAAGTCCCTACGGACTGAGCTACTGCCGCCCCCAATCTACTGCCGCCCCCACAGCCTGGGCTGCCGTATGTTTTTCTAATGTCAGTTTTTGAAAATGCCTTATAGTGTGCGTGGCTGTGTGCAACGTTGTTTAAACCACCTTTAGGGACAATGGGGGTCCCCAGTCTCTAGCACTGTTATTTTTGGGGTTTTCTTTTTTCAAAAAAAGAAAAAAGAAGCTAGCCAGTGCTGGTATTATTTGATATAATGGCTGTGGCTAAGACACGGAAGAAGACGGTGACGGATGAAGCTAAGAAGACAAGAAGAGAGAGTGACTGAGCCAGAAGCCGGACTAGAGTAAATATTGGACATGCTTTTACACGTTGGTGAAAGCTTCCCCAAAAAGTAGGCTCTTAACCCAATGCTGAGCTGATATTGTTATTTGTTGTCATTTCCTGTTTTATTTTGTCATTCTGTATATCCTGTGCTTCTCTATTTCCTGTGTGCATTTTCCTGTTCATGTTCCTGAGTTTCAGTGTTCCCTATTTTTAGTTTTTAGTTTTTGCCCCAAGTGTTTCTGGTCTAGTGTTACTTCCTCCCTTTGTGTGTTTCCCTGCTGTTTTGAGTGCCCTCATTGGGCCTCATTCACTAACAGTGCGTAAGCACAAATCTGTTCTTAAACCGTTTGAAGCACAAAACTGAGATTCATCAATATATTCTTAATTGAATTTATTCTTACTCTGCGAACAAAAATAAAACTTCCTCAGACCATGCGTACGCACAAATGATTGACCAGCTTTCTCAGAAAATGTTAACATACATCTTTTAACTAAATGCATGACCTATTAAAAATACATTCAGTAAAAAATAAGATATATATTTTTTGTTGTTGTTGAAAAGACAAGCATTAAGAACGTGAATAAACTAATGCATTGACTAAAAGTATTAAATAATCATGAAATGCCTTTTCATCCTTTAATCTAAAATCTTAAATCTAATCGTCGACCACTCTCAATAATATTACCATGAAATATCACACCTGTTACCAAAACCAGCTGATTAATTGGAGCCTATTGAGGGCCTTCAGGGAACATATACATGATTGTGATTTACGTCTAAGAAAGTGTAAAGATCCAGCCTTGCTGAAAGATATTGCAGCCGGTGCCTTCAGAAGAGAGCGTATCAGACCGTCAAAACGTGTGAAGAGTGTGACGAATGACTGATCAGCTGATTCTGGATGCCAATGCACGTACAGAATTGCTGTAACTTTGTGGACACACCGCTCTTTTTTACCTTTTGGGGCCGTCTTTTGCAACTTCTACGTGTCTCACGTCGCCGCTCTCGTCCTGATACACCAATCGGATGTCCTTATATGGGGAGATGGGGCCGTGGTAGTATGCTCATTGCAGTTTGCGGGCACGCGCCTGACGATTTAGAATGATTCTGATTCACTAACATAGGCATGGTGGTGAGAACAAAATTGGCTGGTACGCGCGTGTCATGAATCCGATGGTGATTTTGCGTATGCACTTATTTTATGCGCAGAGTAAGAACATTTCTACGAACATATTAGGGAATGAGGCCCATTGTCCTCACCTGGGTCTTTTTAGTCTCACCTGTGTTTGATTGCCCCCTGTATTTAGTCTCTGTGCATTTTTCCTTCCATGTCAGTTCATTGTCAGACTCTCCCAGTGGTCCTGTTGTGGAGTTTCATCATGGCTCTTGGTTTTCTTGTTTTGTTTGAACTGAAAGAGAAAGACTTTATTTTTTTGCCTTTTGTTAATATACATCTTTTAGTTTGGGTACGCACTTGGGTCTACCTTTTATTTTTGACTCTCATGTCAATGCACTTTGTGTGCTTTATGATCGTGCACTCAGAGATCTTCGGTGGACACCAAGGGGCACCAAATTGAATTCCTCCAAACGGTTTCTCCAACTAGTTTCCATGACTCCCTCCTGTAGTGTTGTTTGACTGCATATAAAATAAATCTGGTGTATGACATAATATGAACCCAACCAAATTGATTTTTATTCATCAAAACCTTAACCATAGAAGTGTGAGATCTGAAAACAATAATATGTGTGGTTATGTAGTCAAATTAAAAAAAACTATTAGTAAGGTCAAATGAGAAAGGCAAGCAGATTCAGAATGAAATAAGAACTACCACATGATCAAACAAGGTAGCACGCTTAGCAACTTGGAGGCCAAACTTGCGATTGAACAAAGGAAATAGTCCAATGGATTGAGGCTGATGAGAAAGTTGAGAACAAGTAAGTAGATTGCATGGGGCAGTGTTCTAGAGAAAGTAAAGCCTGACACTTCAGGGACAGGATGGGAGATTGCAGAGAAAAAAGCCATTGTTTAGGAAATGTTGCTAGAGATTGGAAACAAGAGGACAGACTATGACAAGTTGCCAAGAACCTCTATTCCAAATTAGTTCTTTTTTTGCTTTTGTTCCCTTGCCTCTTCTAATTCTTTTTCTAAGCTACGACACCAAAGTCATAGATCAATTAGAGCAATTAAATTGGCGAGTGCAGTATAATTATTACCAAAGAGAAGGATAGCCAAAGCAACAATAAAAGATCCAAGGTGTTATGAGTCAAGTTATCCTTTAACTGCACTTGCACTTAAAAAAGGGCCAATTACTGCGAGCCGATTCTCTGTGCTTGTCTTGTCTGAAGGACATTTGTGAATCTCTAAAAAGGAACTTGAAAGGAATGATCCATGAGATTATGTCTTTACACAAAGAATGAACCGCCCACGCATGGATGATTTACCCACAATATCAAATCGCTCGAAGGATCGGGGAATGCAAGGTTCAACCTCCACTAAGTGAATCTGTTTTCCTCAATTATAGGTGTATTATCAGCGCCTCAGCATGCATTCTGATGGCAGCTTTTGTAGAAAAGGGTTTACCAACAGTGAAGGCCATGTGGGTGGAAGGTATCAACTTTGAATTCTTGGAAACTTTGAAATTGCTTTGTAGGTCTACTGATTCCTTTTAGACGAGAAAAGAACCAATCCCTGAATCAGAATACATTTTTATTTCCTGTTCAATTCTACCAAAAACTTTCACATGAAGGGTCTGCTGCAGAGCTTCAGCATTTCAACTAGATAGGGAGTCAATGGAGAATGACACTTGAGGGATAGTCCAGTATAATTGCTGTTTATCCCACAGTAGATAGCTATAAGCACAGCCTTTCTTCGGAGAAGCCAGCCAGTGTATCAACAATGGAAGTTATAGACTGTGTTTGCTGTAAGACTTGGTCTGACCTGAGAAAACAAACAAACACATAATATCAGTACTGTGTTATTTTAGCCCAGATACAATAGAAAACAGCAAGGAATTCATTTTTCAAAATATCTATACATGTCTGCCCATTTAAGGGTTGAAGCTGGTACCTGGAAGTTTGAAGTAAACTGTGTCAGCACACCTGCATACATTTGAGATGTGAATGCAGGCAAGCTGAGCAGAAAAGCAGTTGGACTGAAAGGTCAGTTTCACTCGCATGTCCATGGATGATTCCTACAACTATTTAACATCCTAAGACTACAACAAAAAATCATAATTAGTTTGCTCATGCCAGCTATCAAATATTCAGAGCAGATGTATGATAAGCTGGGTGAGAACCTTTTTGCTTGAGAAAATGGAAATGTGTTTGGATCATGGACTGTGCTTTGACCAAGAAGCTGCAGAGAGGAGAGAAAACCTCAGCCTGCTGAAATCACACATCCACAGCTCAGTGCAGCCTGTACGCTGAGGGTTTGCTGGCATTTTCTACTGCTGCCTGACCGGAAACACAAGCGTCTGCATGAGATAAGTCATGGTTTGTAGTGATTATGTTGCAGAAAAAAAACAACTTCTTATGCCTCTGACTTCTCATAGTTTAATAAATGAAGTGGAGCGCATCTGTCATTGACAAGTCAATACAGAGTAACTTCAAAGGTAAAACGTATATTGCATTAATGATGCCAGAAGATCATTAATTTATGAGAAATAACTCAAACCATAAACAAACATTAAAAACTGGTCAAACTAGTCCAATGTTTCAAATGGTTAAAGTTGAAGCAGGTCATTTATTCTCCTTGTTTAATTTATTTAACTGCAGTAGAGCTGATGTATGATCTGCAGAGTGGTCTTAATCTTCTACTCTGAGATCAATTGCTTCTGTCTCCACCCATGCACCGGGGGAAATGGGGATATTTTCCTCATCCAGCTTAAGTTTTCCTGAAGAAGCATGACTTTATTATTCTGAAGATTGTTTTTTTTTTTTTTTTTTTCAAGGAATTGTGTTTATTTCAAACAGATTAACTTCACTTTAATAACTTACTTTGATTTCAGGGTGTCAGAATTTTGTTTTCTCCTACGTTTTGACTAAATTAAAGTTTTGTTTTGCAAAGAGATATGAAAGCATGTGTGTATGCCAAATGGAGTTCCCCTTATTACTACAAAATGGCTCATTTATGCACAAACAGCACTGGGGCAACAAGACTTTATTTGCTCTGTAGCGCAGTAACTGCCAATTTCCACACAATGTCAGCCCCACGTTTTCGCTCCGTTAGACTGTGCGTTTCCTTGTCTGACTTCCTGTCTGGGTTGATCCATTCTCTCCAGCTTGACGAGTGCTTGCAGCGGGCTCCATGGAAAACAGACATGATGTGTATTTGAAAACGGAGCAGAGCGTAGTGGCGCTGCTGGCTTGTGCTAGAGACGGGCCGCAGCGCTTGCTCTGGATTCAGGAGCATTGACTAGAGTGGCAGCGAACGGTGCCGCTGATGCCAGTATTTGGGTTGATGTGTACATTTCTATTTGTTTGCATAAATGAATTCAACCCAGTAGTTGCTGCGGAGTTATCGCCTAATCTCTCTGGTGATTATTTAAACATTATTTTTAAGGTGGGTAACAGATGTAGCATGCTAATAGTGAACTGTAAAGCTCAGTCCGTGGTATAGACATCAGTGTGTGCAAATATTAATCCACTGTGGCGGCTTTTGACTGAAGAGTGATAAGCACAAAGAATGATTTGAATATATGAACACTCTCCAAACCTGCTCTGTGTTTACAGATGAAGCACACATTTAATTCATAATCCTCCAGGTTCATTGGCTATTTAAGTGCAGATACTCACACTACTCTCCTCAAACAAGTCAATAACCTCTCAAGCAGAAATGAAAAGACTTTGCAGAAGTAAGAGGGCTCACCAAAAAAAAAAAAAGATGTGCCCCTGATGCTTGATCTTAAAGGCCCACAAGTCAGAACTGCCCCCTTTCAAGTGCACAGGACAGTCTGAAGGTCTTTATTTAAAGCTACAACAAGCAGGTAACTTGTCAAAGGCCTGCGTACCAGGACACTTTATATTTTTACAAATGTACACTAAACATGTAATGAATACTTGAGCTCATTTTGTGTGAGCGCAACCTGTGATAGTTGGGGAAAGGAAGTAACTCCAACTTCATCCACAACCGAATTTGTGCCACATTATATCCTACTTTGAGAGGAGTGGCAATGAGCGATCAATCAAGACAAGCATCTGACCGGGGCAACTAAGAATAGATTAATGGTGCTTTTTAAGTTGCCTAATTACAGCTTTCAAGATAATGAAGGTCATTGCTTGTTGTGTAGGGAACAGAGCATGTCATGTGAGAGGAGAGGAGTTAATTTAACTTGAGGAAATGCATGAAAGTCTTCCACTTAAGCCGTGTCCTAATAGCTTCACACTGCTGAACTCAGAGCTGAACCTAAAGCGCTGATGGAGTGTGGAGCACCCCTCCTATTATCATCCATTCATCCAGCCCCCAACCATGACTTCATTTTAAAGGCTGGTTCATATACCGAGCGATAATGAGAGTAAAGGCATACAGTAGATTTGTATTGGGAAGGGTTAGGGTCAAATTCAGAGTCAAATTGCAGCACTATACCAATGTAATTATATGATCAGACGTTATCCTAGTTGCTATCCTGTGTTATATGAAAAATTGCCAAAAACTGCAGTTCCTAAACTGGACTCTTGAGGCTTGCTCCAAGAGCGAGTCAATCTCCATTAGGCCACATATCAAACACCAAATTACACGGGTCACAGTCGGGTACAAACAAAGATTTTGGTGTCCATCTATTTACACCTGTCAATCATTTACTGTCTGGAAGTGGATGCTATAGGGCTGTGGCTGTACAAAAAGAAGGCCATTTAGAGATAGCATGTGACTAAAATGTTTGGTTTCTACATTAGGCTCCACCAAGGATCTGTTCAGTTATTTGAACAATGATTTTCTGACCGTGATTGTTTAGGAATGGAGGGATTAGCCCTGTTAGCTAGTTCATACCAGCTGTTCCTGTTCGTGTCTATAGCTCATTTCACCATAAATGAAAACTATACAGTTTCAGTGAATGTTACAAGTAATGTGTTTAATTAAAGCCTTACGTTACACATAATTGTCGCTTTGAGTTATGGGTAGATACAAGCTAGGTGTCAGCTAACTTAATTGAGTCAATGAACTTTACCTCTCAGCTTTGCTTGTGTGTTTTTTGCGGCCTCTCATGTACATTGTGGTTGCTTCTGAGGTTTATTAAACTAACAAACCATCCAAGAAGTTTTTGCCCCAGCTGTTCATTTGCGTAAAATCCGGCACCCCCATACATTGATTTTTGACAAACCTCAAACAACTCTCCACCTGGGTTCACACGAATGAGTTATGAATTAGAACGCACTATAAAAGCACCATCAAGCTGCATCAGCATAGCTTCACATTGAACATACTGTAAATTGACAGAGATCTAAAGACACTTACGGGACATCTAAATAAGCAGTGAGTAGACTATGTTATTCTTCTTTTCTGTAGTCATTGACAAAAACAGCTTTATACTCAAGGCCGTCCCTTCCATGTAAACATGATGTAAACACGGCTCTGACAACAACACAGCTTGCAGGACTTGAATTTGCTTTAGTTATATTCCCAGAGTAACTTGGTTTACGCTTTGTCGCCAATTTTGATAGCCAATATGGTAATGTCTAACAAGACGATCATTTCTAACTAGGACACTGCTGCTGTGTATTGCGCTGTATTTCTACTGTTTATTGCTTCATTGTAAAGAAAGTCTCTGCAGTGAGCAGAAAGTTGTTGTTTTTTTGTGAGGATGCCTTCACCAGACGTTCCTTTCTGAGAAGAAGATAATTACAGTTTCATATTACTTTGAGATGTCTCCACTCTGAACGTCTTTAGAAACCTGCACTAGCTTTCCTGCAGCAGCCCCGACCTGACGTGAGAGTTGTCTTTACTTATTGTTGACACAGTCCTATTGTCTAATATCGAGGAGACTCAGAGTGTGTGTTTTTCTGATTAGGAGGGAGCTCCACTTATTATTTGTCGCTGTCTGTTGACAGGGCTTCTGATTTAATGTGGCTTTGTGGCATATTGTGAAGTAAGGTGTGCACTTAAAAGTTTTGAAAAGCTTGCCAATTAAATGAGCTTCACAGCAAATGTATAGAAAAAGACGTGAAGAGAGAAGTCTTCAAATAGATAAAGGCCTTCTTTTATTCTTTTCTTTTTACTGTCTGATTGCAAAACGGGAAAATAACTGCAGGATTTAATTTGCAAATACAAAGCTGTATAAATATAAACGATGCATAAGAGACGAGACTCACGTCTATAAAAATCTATATTATAATAGTTCTTTAAGCCCACCTGGTGATGAGTGCATCCTGTAACAATAAAGGGAAACAAAGCTGTATAGTTACTTTATGTTTAACTCTTTCTGATCAGAAATAGAAGTCCTGGAGCGCTGACGGCCTAGCTGTTCGGTCGCGCCCCATAGAGTCTATGGTCCTCCAGGTGGGTGACCCGAGTTTGAATCCGACCTTTTGGCACATGTCTTTGCCCTGAAATATCCGTGTTTTTTAAAGCACCTTTTTAAAAGTTATTTTTTAGGCCTTTTTGCATTTATTGGTTAGGACAGCTGAAGAGAGACAGGAAATGTTGGGAGGAGAGAGCAGGGGATGACACCAAGCAGCAACCTCCGGTCTTGAAAAATGAAGCCAATGCGGAAGTGCAAAATCCTGCAGTTCTTTGAGTGTCCGCTTGAGGCTGGCAGATGTCACATACACACAACAGGCGAAAAAGCAGTTTTTACAGCATAAATAAACATGTTTACAGCCTGGTACAAAAAACAAAATAGGTCTGATCAGTCACAGTATTGTCTTCATGGGCACACACTGTACAGGGGGTGAACTGTTTTTATACAGCTCCGTTTTGATTTTGAAAACGATACGTGTTCTCCATAGTTATGTGCGTAGCTGACATGATTGACGCCTGGGAGCAATGTAATGGTTCGGCAAGAGGCTTAAAACCTGCCTCAGCTCCAGCTCTCAGCCTGTCGTTAGGTTGACTGAAAGTTAGGCTGAGACAGGATTTCCAGCATGGCGGCTGCTGCCGATGAGCCTCCAGAGCCCCCTGCATTAACAGGCGGGTGACGTCGCTCAGGCTTCGTACTTTAATTTTTACAGTCTGTGGATGACACGCAGCAAAGGGCAGACGTCTGACCCGAACCCACAGCCGCTGCAACGAGGACCACTGCCTCCATACATAGGACCCTCGACACAATCGCCAGGCCATCTGAGCTCCCCTTAAGATTTGCAAGCGTCCCAATGCTTTTATGCAGAAAAACCCGTCTGGCACTTCAAAGTGAATACAAAATGACTAATCGGCTTTCAACTTGTTATTTGAAGACCCAGTCTTAAAAGTCTGTAGAACCATGAAAACTCAAACAAAGACTTAGACGAGTTAACATCATAATTGAGTTTCAGTTCCTGTTCAGAACATTAGCTCTCATTGTCTAATCAGTGTTAAAGACATCTTTCTTCTGTTTATTACTGGATGGCTACAGTGGGTTTTGCCTTGAACACACTGGGGATATATCGTTTCTTTACCTCCTCTTTTTTACTCACATATAATTGCTCTGGTTTTTTTTCCAATAATAAATTAACGACACATTTGCTATCACAATTATTCTCTGTGATCACATGTAGCCGAGTATCATTTTATTTTGTCATTTTTCTCCTCGTGTATCTCTCTATCCTGTGAATTATTCTGTTGATATTCCTTAGTTAAGTTTTCAGTGTTTCCTGTTTTTATTTTGTATTTTTTTTCCCATGTGTTTCATGGTACTGTTTCTTCTCTCACTTCCTCCCTTTGTCTTGTTTCCCTCCAGTTTTGATTGCCCTGATTTTCTTCACCTGTGTCGTTAGTCTCACCTGTGTCTGATTACCCCTGTGTCTATTTAGCCTCAGTATTCTTTCCCTTCTGTGTCAGTTCATACGTCGACCCGTGTTCATGCGACGTCTTAGCTCACTGTGTTTCCAGTGTTTTCTCTGTGGCTCTTTGTTGTTTCTCTTTTGATTTGGATATAGGACTTTTGATGGACTTTATTTTGAATTCCTTGTTGCCTTTTTGTTATTATTTGGTATTTTATTTTTTGGGTCACTTGGGTCCTCCTCTTTGTACGTTTTCAACCTCACATAAATTTAATAAGATTTTACTGGATATAAGTGGGGTTGCATCAATACCAGATTTTTAAAACTTGAATTTGGTTCCAGTAAAAATCCAATAATATCAATACCTGTTTTGATACCACAGCAGTTTCCTCTCTCTCTCTCTCTCTCTCGTTTGTTGCAGCTTTTGGACAAAATTAGTGAAGAACTGAGGTTTTGTAAAAGCCACTGTTCTTTTCTCTACTGTTGATACTTTCAATAACAAAGATTTTATCATTTATAAGTTGTATCGTAGAATCCAGGTTTAAAATTTGACAACATAAGACAATATAACTTTATTTATTTAGCACCTTCAAAAACAGAATTGGATAAAAAGGCCTTGGGCAGAGGCAAAGAAAAAGCAGACTAGTTTAAGACTCTTAACAGCAGAAACCCAAACAAATACAAAGCTAGAGTTAAAATAAAAGAACACTTTAATCAGAGTGATGATGATAAAAGATGAAGACAGTTGACGAGGTAGAAATTGTAAAAGCAGATCCATTATAGTGGGGATTGAGGATAGATTTTTTAGAAGTCACTGAATCTGCGAGCATGATCTCATCCAAAGTTTTTAGGTCCTTAACGCCTTGACTTTAGAATGACCTTAGCTGCACCATCTGACGCCTCATTCCGCATACTCTGTGCGCGCCACGGTTTTGCTCCGTGGGACAACGCGCGCCCATTCACACTGGATCTGTTTCTGGAATGTCAGCGCAGCGAAGCGCCCCCATGATCAGCTGTACACACATCACGGGAGAACTATGTTGATAAAGTGATGAAAAATACGATCTCGAGTTTGTATATTGTGTTTTATTTTGAAATTGACCGGATGCTCTGTGCGTTTCCTTGTCTGACTTCCTGTCGTTCTATTCTGTCTATCTTGACACGTGTCTGCAGCGTACTCCGTCGAAAATAGACACGCAGCCTATTTGAAATGGAGCAGAGAGACTGTTGGCGCGCTCTGGAGACGGACTGCAGCGCCTGCTGTGTGAACACAACGATTGACTAGAGTGGCAGCTAACTACGGCGTAGTGCGCGGCGCTGACGGACCGCGGCGCACGGAGTATGTGTGAATCCGCCTTGAGAATTTAAGGCTGCACACAGTGGCTTTTATTGTGTCAAAATTTCTCTTATGTAGCTTTCAAACCGACCCGAATGTGCTTTATAAGTGAACAGTAAAACTTTTAGCAATCTGTCTGCTTGTCTCTAGACAGCGGGCGTTGGTTACAAACATTCCGCAACCCTTAAATGTAGAGAGAAGGAGGAAGGATGGATGGACGGACAGACGGGCTGATGGATGGGCAGGCTGATGGATGGGCGGGTGGATGGATGGGTGGATGGATGGGCGGGCGGGCCATTCAGGTTGCAGTAGATAGATGGTCCCTATGAGTCTGGTCCTGAATGAGCTTCCTGCCGTTAAAAGGAATGGCCATGGTGGATTTAAATGAAGCCCCTGAGGTCCCGTATTTGTATAATTATATATCTTGTGCACAACAGTTATTAACTTGTGTGCACACAAAAATAATCTTGGGGAACAAGTTATTGTCTTTTGTGCACAGGATTCTAATCTGCTGCGAACAAGTCATTAGCAGTTTTGCAAAAGCTATTCTTCTTTTTGCAGTGGTTGTGTACTCTTGCTTGCTTTGATAACATTCACATTTGTGGTGTTCCAACGTGCCACCTTTTCGGATTTCCAAAGAAGCATATAAGGTCTCTCACAGCCATCTTTGTAGTACAGATTAGTTTACGACACTGCAAAAACAGTCATTTCGCTAGTGTGAGTATCATAGCTCCCAAGGAGATTAATAATGAAGCTTTGATTATCTAAGCAAATGTTCGCCCCACTTGTGTTCAAGAGGAGTTTCAGTACGAGGGACAATAAAGTGTATTGTAACCCATGGAGCCAAAATTACTCAACAGCAAACTGTCATATCACAAAAGTGTTTGATAATAAATTTGAAGGTTCTCTTGAACACACTACGTGGATAAACAGCCCTTTCACCGAAAATGAACATATCCAAACTAGTTTAATGGACACATCAAGTCTGCAGGGGCTTCAGCAGAGAGCGCTCATGCTACACATAGAATACAAGTTCCTGTGTAAAGCGAATAAGAATACATTATAAACATATTCACAGATTCAAATAGAAAATTACAAGATGGCAATTAGTGGCAAGTGGAATCATAAACACTGCTACACAGTAAAACATTGACACCTTATTGGACTTCAGGGGCTCCGTGGATTTGTGTTGGGTCTCTGAATAACCCAAAACAGAGTACAGTCTAAACCTGCTTTTTTTGTAGTGTCCTGATCTATCTTTTATACAAAGGAGTATTAGGGCCACTTTAAGAGAGAACAAAATCTGAGATTTGGAGATTAAAGTGCAAGGTTATTCTCGTAAATGTATGAGAAGAAAGTAAAACATTTACAAGATTTAAGTCGTAATTTTATGAGAATAAAGTTGTTATTTCAGGCTAAAGTTAAGGGCAGCAGCCCTCTGTCTGAAAATGAGGAACGTTGAGCATCTTGTGACATTATACTTTACTGTCTTTAACACAGATTAACTCTCTGTGGAATGCTTTCTCAAAATATCCGATTAGTTGTGTTGGGGCTATACGTGTGCAGATATGCAACTACACATTGTTTTGGCACATCACCAGCATCATATTGTCATAAGTATCAGGACCCTGAAAAGATACAGCAAGAAACTGGGGCTTTTTTAGGAGAAATAACCGCACTGACTTAAGGAGGAAATTGTCTTTTTAGTGGTAGAGAAATGCCTCGAAGGTTCTCCTTTCATTATTTTTACCCAAAGCGGAAGGCTGCTCTTCTGATACAACTTTTCAGAATCATTATTTTAACCATAGCATAATTTAAATCGAATTACGAATTTCATACCGTAAAATTATGACTTTATTTTCGTAAATTTACGAATTTAATTTTGTAAATGTAAAACTTGTAGAAAAAAACATTCTTTAACGTGGCCCTTATACTCCGTCATACTTTTAGGATTTGGCGCCATATAAATAAAAGTTGATTGATGGATTTCAGACAGTTTTTAATTAACCAGGGAACCAACGAAAGGAAACCAGCAATGTTGTGTTATGATGTTGTCTTTTAAGACCTTTGGAAAGCCTGCTCTATTCAAATTATTTTCTAATCATTCATGATTGAAAACACAACGGCGAAGGTCACCATTGTGAGGGGTTGAAAAAGTAATGCTCAATATCTTTTTGCATCACATTTAAAAAACTGAATATCAGAGGGAGAAGGAGCAGCTCTGCCCATAGTTCCACTGTCATTAGGGTTGCCCCCTTCCAAGCAGAAAAATAAAGGACACCCCCGCAGCGGGACACCACTTAGCAGGGCCCGACCACCACTGGTGAAGGGGTGGGGGGGGGGCAGCAGTTGTAGTGATTAAGTATTAAGAGTAATAGGCTACTTAAAGTCTGAAGTTCTTTATTAACACTTTTTTTTAGAAATAATTTGCAAACGCATAACTTCAGTGTAAAGGCAGATACAAAACATGCACAATTAAATGCACATAACACTCAAACCAACCCTATGAGTAGGCAGGAACTAGCCGTAAGAGGCTGAAAGCGGGCGGAATGATGCTGAGTTCAAGGCAACATTTAAGTGTAAATGGCAACCCTAACTGTCATGTTTCTGTGGATGCAGAGTTTTTTGTCCAGTTTTTATTTTCTGTGTTACATGTTAAAGGAAGAATGTGCAACTTTTTGATCCAGTAGAAGTCGCCCTTTAGCACCAGCATGAACACAAAACCAACTGCAGTTTGGTGACACCTCCTCCACACTGAATCCTCCGCTCCCCTACAGCGACACAACTCCAACCCCTCTCCCTTCGCGTTTGCGCAAAGGAGTTCTTAAATTTGAACGCATCATAATTAAGAACTAAGCGCTAAGCACAAGCAGCGGACAAACTTGTCTTGCATTGCACAGGATCATGTGTAATCATCTGGATATGACTTAATACTACTAAAGTCTCTTTGTTAAGGCAGCACACCGTCTTCTATTAGCAAACTTTTTAAACATCTGCCAGCTGCCAAATGAAGAGTCTATATTGTGTCGGCTCTCTTTATATCCAGCACTGTCCCTGACAAATTCCCTCCCTCCCACAATCCATCTCTTTCTCTCTCTATCTATCTCTGCCCATTGTATCTCCAACACACCCTCACTGTCTGCAGCTCCCCTCCTCCTCCTTCTCCTTCTCCTCCTCCCCCTCCTTCTCTCCCTACATCCATCTCCATCTCTGCTCACGCTCCCTCCTCTCCCATCAGATTAGCTCTGGCTGGGTCGTTCTGCCTCCCGTCTAATTGCCCAGCGGTGGCTGATTGGCATGTGAAACGCAGCGACGAGAGAGCCGGCAAAATATTAATTGAGTGTAGGTGTGGGCGCGTAGGTGTCTCCACGTGTTTGCTTTCATTAGGCTGAATCATGGCAGACTTTGCTTCTTTTTTTTTTTTTTTTTTTACAAAAAAACTCTCCCGTTGAATATAAACAGGCTGTCATGTCAAATAAATGATTCCTAAAGCACGACTCGTATCCATTTGAATGCTGTCATTTGCATTTAGCCACCGCCATAAATGTTGTTTCCAGCAGAGATAAGTGCAGTGCCACGTATTTTAAAGCAGAGGTAGCATTTATTCCTGTATCATCTGTCAGCATTAGTTACATCAACTGAATTCATATAAATGGCCTCGGCCTCCTCTTCCTCCTCCTCCTCTGATAGTACACGTCTCTAGCCGGCTGGAGCCCAGCTGAGTGCTTGATGGACTGCTATTGGTGCATGAAGAAGCAATATATTATAAACAAATAGCCAAGATGGAGCGATTCTTATGAGGCCTTAATCCTGCCTCACAGTTCATGTCTCAGAGAGAAGGAGAGAGAGAGCATGGCAGGATGTCAGCTGCAGGTCAGCAGAGATTTTGCTTGAGGGAGCAATCTGGCTTTCAAAACAGCTTATTGTCGGCTGAAATGCACACACGTTTACACACATTAGATGTCAACATCACAACGCTGTAGCTGCTGCTGGGGAAGAGGCTGGTGTTATTGTCCGTGTTTGTACAAATACACACGGGGGGGATGTTGCTTTTGTTTTCTGCATGGGGGGGGGGGGGGGGGGGGGGCTGTTTTCCCATGCTGCAGTAAGTAAACTTAGTGCTTTGTTTACTCCTCCGCCCCATCTCACCAGCTCTTAACAATAAGAGCTTTAATTATAGAGACTGTGCAAACGAAAGGGGGAAAAAATCCATCAGCAATCAGCAGATGCATACTTGTGTTTTTTTTAACTTGTTTCTGCTGTGAGAAAATGTTTTTAAAAGTGGAAAGAGAGCTCCGGCTAACTCTTTCAAAGTCAAAGGTTGCTGTTTGTCCGGGGAGTCAGCAAGCCTGTGAACACCACGCTGAGCCAGGCAGAGATGACAGTCGGGAAGCTAATCCTCAGAAATAATTTGCTCTGCGGTCTCTCTACTTCCACATTATCTTCCTCTACATACAGCTGATGTTTTAAACCCCTCAGCCCACTTCTGACAGGTGAATACGAGCCTGAACCTGCTTTTCTACCAGGCCAACATTTTGCACTGGCTTCATGTTTTGGGCTCCAGTTTGAATTTCTTGTATACAAAGGCTGTGCGGGACCTTTATTTTGAGATAAGGGAGCTGACAGAGCGAGCAGCTGAAAGCCACAGAGCTGAAAAATGCTGGCACACTGGTTTCCAGGCACTGAGTGATGGGGGGGATGGCGTTATATCCTGGTTTCTCTTTGGAACACAGAGCACAACAGATATCTTCATGTAATTTTTTTCCCCCCTCAAGTATACTGGAACCACTAGACACCTGCTTATCCCCAGAGAGGAGTTGTTTGTCTCGTCAAACAAACAAATAAACATGTCACAAGAGCAAACAAGGAACACTAAATCCCCATATGTATTAATGCTGAACTCTTAATTTAAGAGATTTCCTGAAGCACTGTCAACATTTATTTTTTTAATGATGATTGTAGAGATTCCTGGAAGAAAATAAAAGAGGTCTTGGGTTGCTGTGGCTCAGTTGGTAGAGTCGGTCGTCTCTCATCTGGAAGGTCGGGGGTTTGATCCCCAGCTCCTGCAGGCACATGTCCGATGTGTCCTTGTGCAAGACTGGACTTAACCCCAGGTTAGATACTTGTGATGATCACTTTACATACAAGTTGCTCCCGCTGCTTTGTCTGCGGCGTATGAATGTGTATGAATAATTCTAATAGAGACTTTACATAGCAGCCTCTGCCATCATGGTAAATGGTAAATGGGCTTTTCTAGTCTTCCGACTATTCAAAGCACTTTTACACCACAGGTCACACCTATGCATTCACACACTTATGGCAGAGGTTTCTCTGGAAAGTTAACATCAGAAGTATCTAATCCCATTCATACACATTCACACGCCTTCAACAAAGCAGCAGGAGCAACTTGGGGTTAAATATCTTGTCCAAGGATACATCGGACATGTGGCTGCAGACGCTAGGGTCAAACCAGACCATAGGAAGACGACCAACTCTACCAACTGAACCACAGCTGCCCCACACACACACATCAGTGTGTGAATGTGTAGGCGTGACCTGTGGTGAATGGTTCATTTCACACACAAAAACAACAACAACTCCCAGATTGGTTAGTTGACAAGTAAAACAAATAAGATTCACCTTCAATCAATACATTTTCTTTCGCTTGCGGTTCGGTCACAATGTCATCAAGAGCGCTGCGTCAGCCCAGACTTCCCTCTCCCCAGCAACGTTTCTAGCTCATCCTGGGGGATTCTGAGGCATTCCAGGGCCAGACGGGACATACTGTATACTGTAGTTCCTCCAGCGCACTCTGGGTCTACCCTGGGGTCTCCTCACAGTTGGACGTGCGCGGAAAACCTCCAAAGGGAGGCGTCTAGGAGGCATTCTATTCAGATGGCCATATTCAGCACAGGAATGTCGACGTTAACCTGCAAGGTGGACTTAAGGCTGGGGGGTCCTAGCACTGATAACTTTAGCCACACTAGCCATATTAATTTGACACTGTTTACAGGCATGTAGCAGAGAGCATTTTTGTTTAAAAAAATTTGATGAACTGTTTAAAATATCAATAAAAAGGGCCACTCGTAAAATGGTTGTGGACAGTGTTTTGCCATGTTAAATAAAATTGTTCTTAATTTTCACTGTTTTCAAAGTGTTTTCTTTTCGACTAGTTGGGAAAGTAGTCTTTAGGAGCATCTCTGGTTTCGACTGGAAGCACTGTGGTTTCTGTTTGTAGTCTGAGTTCTATTGATAAAGCCTTGTTTTAGCAGGCTTTGGTGTATGCAGGAAAACTGTCCATGTAGACTGAGTATGTGCTTAATATGAAATCCAGAACCCTTTGGCTATTGTTCAATAATCATTATGCTCTTTAATAAACAGATACCTGCATGCAAAGGTTAAACAATCCTGTTATAGATTCTCAGTCTTAAATTAGCTCCATATTGCACTTCAACCATTCAGTCAGAACCTAAACTTCATGTGTAAAAATGAGTGCTGACTATTTTATGGTTGATTCTAATCTAACGAGACAATGTTCTTAAAATGTAAAATTGATCTTCCCTAGTAATCCAAATTCAAGCCGGACAAATTCATTTCTAAAAACCTGTTGTTTATTCAATAAAGCTGTGAACAATGACGGCTGTCATCACAGAGCATTGTTTGTTGTCTATCAAACTGCGAGCACACCGGGGTCAAACGAAGGTCAACCTGTCATCATGTCTGCTTACACGTCGCCAAAGTCAGTGTCACAGTGAGTCAGTGTCACCTCAAAGTAAAAAGCTTTGCAGATTTTGTGTTATACAAATTACAACAAAGAAGGAAAATGCAGCAAGAACAGAAAACTGGGAAACTTGACTGGATGACTGGATGCAGTCAGGTCAAGGTTAGTATCCCAGTTTGTGCATGTTTCCAATAAGCTATCATACTAATGTATTGATGCATTTTTACTGAAACCCAAAGATGATAGCCACACAGCTTAGCTAACAACAGCTAAAATAACTAGATTCCCTCACATCCCAAACACACAGGCAAGCAGATAAGAATGCAAGCACCAGTCACATTCCAAGACCAAACAACAACCTGTGTTACATATAAATTATTGACATATTGCTCCTTAAATGATTAATTTGATTCTCTAAAAAGGTTGACAGTTGAGGCTCCTGTAGCGCTGTCTGCACCAGATAACCAGAGGAGAGGAAACAACAAGCACATAATGAGTGTCCACTTCAAATCGACATAATAATCTGTTCTCCTGCTGACTGCACAGACCTGATCTTTGACATTCTATCTGCAAGTTAGATTGGCAGTAAAGTAAGTTACATGAAAACTCCAATGGAAAAAAAAAACCCACATGGAACAAAGCGACCTAAATATTCTCCTCAGAGTTGCTGAGATTGGCTCATTATGTGCAAGCTCACCTTGATTGGTTGTTGGCAGGGGCGTGCCCAGACCTTTTGGATTTGGGTGGCCCAACTGGGGCACTGACTTGTGGCCTGAATTTAGTGTGCACACACATGAATAAGTAACACAACATAACGGCTACATATACATTTTCTAAGCTTAAAGGCAGGGTTGGTAATTTCCTCCAGATACACTTTTTTTTAAGATTTTGGTTGAAATTGTCTTTAGGTCCTGACAGAAATTAATAATTCATGTGCTCTGAAAAAGAAACACAGAAAATCTGTCATCTGTAGCAGTGGTAAGCCTGTAAAAACTTCGACCAATGTCTGCACTCTTTAGGAGTTTTATTAACCAATCATTCCTCCCTGTCTCCCTGCTCGTTCTCTACCCTTTGCATGCACGAGCCCACACTCAAAGCATGAGCTGAAATCCGCCTCTGGACCAATGGCGCTAGTGCATGTAAGTGAGGGGCGTGGCTTTTGAGGGAGCACAGAGGGGAGGGGGTGGGTGAAGACGGAGCACGGAGAGAATGCTAGTTTTTCGGAAATTACCAACCCTGCCTTTAATTCTCAAAGGATTAAAAAAAAAGGAAGGTCCAAATTCTCTTTAGAGTAAAAAAAAGAAATTGCAAACAAACATCTGCACACTGAAAACTATGAGCTGCCTGATGTTACACAGCCTAAATATTGGATTTCAACTTAAGTCCCACCTCTTACCAATCATTGTTAAGAAATTTGGAGTGACATCTGGGGTTGCCAATAAGATTTCAAGGGGGCCCATGCCACCCATGGCCACCTCTCTGGAAATGCCCCTGGTTGTTGGATTTCATACTGGATACTATTTTTTTTTTTAAACTAAATGACTGGTCCAGGGCTCCTCCCCTCCGGCAGGCGTTACAGATCACTGTACGCCAAAACAACCCGTCATAAGAACAGTTTCTTCCCCCAGGCTGTCACTCTGATGAACGCTAAACCGTCAAAGAGTGTCAGACCTGTCGCTGTAAAATACCGGTAACCCGGTTATCAAGCACCCACCATGAGTGTACATAAGACTATTTATAACTATTTTTATTTTCAATAACTTAATCATGTTTATACTGTAATATTATCCTCTCATCAATGTGTATTTAAACACTGTAAAAACTGTACCTCATATATATTAACCATTTGTTACATAATTACATATTTATTATCATATTCATCTCAGCATTTTTGCACAACTCACCACTACACTATTGTCTTATTTAGCGTTGTATATATTAGTGTTTTTGCTTATATTGTGTTTATATGTAATGTTTAACTTTGTACATTGAGAGCACAGTTACTGAAGTGTGTGTAAGCATACATGGCCAATAAAGCTGGAAGGAAGGCGCTGACAGACACAGATCAGACACACATTCATTCAAAGGAACATTTCAATTTGATACTGGTTGGGATATGCAATGATCAAAATAGTTGTAAACACATTTAATGAAATAGTATTTGATACTTTACCTTAAAATGTGTTTTTGTTAGCATCGATTACGTGGCTTCAGCGGTGTTGCACTTCTAAACAGAACCTGGCTCCAAATGAGCAATATGTCAGCACCCATCACAGGGGGAATTTTGGCTTTACTTTTGTACAATGGTGTGGTGATGCTTTGTTTATATTTATAAACAGTCTGTGATTCTGATAATGAAGCGTTTGCCAAGCCCCTGCTCCTCTCCAACTCCACCCTCTCATCCAAATATGGTCGTATCTGGCCTAAAAACAAACAAACATGGGGACTGCATTTGCAGCTTTAAAACAGCTTTAAATAGATGACGTTTAAATGGCCACATCCACTATTCATAAGCTATGGTTTACAAGTGCATGCTAAATATGTAACATGTAGTATGTAGTACTGGTACTTGTATATTTTGTATTTTGCTGCAGCTCAGGCTCCAGGTCTTTTACTCACTTTAGACTGTACATCTGTCACACCAGATAGTCAGGCCTCCGACTGTGATGGGAGCCAGATAACATCGTCTCTGGTACACTCAATATTTCTTAAGCCAGTGGGGGGGGATGCAAGCATTAAGAAGCACACATTCAATCTTATCATCACTGATTTAAAAAGTGTGAGGATGAACAATTTAAACCCAAAAGCTTGTGCTTGTGAAGATCCAGCCTGTCTGTACATGTAAGCCAGCCAGAGCGAGAAAAATGCCTCTGTTGGTGTTTATGAGATTTGAATAAGTTAGAAGAGTGCAAGTATTTCCGACAAACTGTCTCATAAGAAGAACCTTTTTTCTGACTCCGGGATGTGTCGGTACATTGCGGCATGTCATTACAGCAGACAAAAACAAGGCTGAAAGATCGCAGACCTTTAAAAGCCCCAGACATCATGGGCTTTTGTGTAGCAAGTGAAGATTTTGTTGCCTGAATCACAAAACCGCCTCATGCTGTCTGTTTGGCAGCTGCTGTGCTTTTCTTCTCCTCCTCCTTCTCTTCCTCCTCCTCCTCCTCCTTCCTTTCACCCAGACATGAAGCAAAGTAGGCTGAGGCCTTGGGAAGTCCCTCAAGTTACTTATCTCAGCAGTATAGATAGACAGCAGCATCCCACTACCCCCAAAATGAGTCAAGTTTTAATAGCGTTTGGGTCTCTGTAACATGCTGCGAGTGTGAAAACTAACACAGGTTTTGTTTTTTTTGGAAAGGCACAGCCTACTGCCGAGCTAAATTATGAATCACTTGCTGATGTTTGGAAATATATTATTTAAGGACTCAACAACTCCACAACACTTTTTGTGTGTCTGTGTTTCTCTGTTTATGTGTGTGTGTGTGTAATGTTCTGAAACTATGTGTATTTTCAATTTGTAAATGATCTTTGTTTACACTCCTAGTGTTTGTAATAACATTCAATCTTGCATTAATGAATATGAATGTGGTCATCCAAGTGTTGCCTAACTCGCACAGTCTTTTCATTATCTGTTACGCTGTCACGCAGCGAAAAAAGAAAAGCGGGCTCTCTGCTCATATCTGCTTTATGGAAATGGAGCCTTTATATTTCAGAGTGCACACTTCTTCTTGTAAATTATGTTTAGTCTGTTTGGTTTTCTTTTTATGTGCAAGATTTAATTCACCATAAGTAGAACATGTGAGAGAAGTCAAAGACGAAATGAAATCAGGAAATGAAAAGAAAATCCACGACACACAACTGTTCTGCACATTTGTAGTGTTCAGATGTACAGTTATGGGCTGATAAATACATTGTTATTAGTTCATATTTTATCATCATGAGGTTTCATTTCAGTCCATTACTTTAGGGTAGGTCATTTTCTCCAGATACACTTTTTAAGATTTTGGTTGAAGACGTCTTTAGGTCCGGACAGAAATTAATAATTCACGTGCTCTGAAAAACGAAACAAAGAAAACATGTCCTCTTTAGCAGTTGTAAGCCTGTAAAAACTTTGACCAGTGTCTGCCACGAGGTACCAATGTGATGAACCAATCACGCCTCCCTGTCCCCCTGCTCGTTCTCTACCCCTTGCGTGCACTAGCCCACACTGAAGTGTGTCACCGATGACAGAGTTTATACTGTGTGTTTGTCGTTGGACGTTGTGAGTAGTAAAATATGTTTTACTTCACGCACAGTGCTCTGGGTCACTTTTTTTTTTGAAAGTTTGGACTTGACAGCATTTCCAGCATGGAGACAGCCAATGATAGGACTCCAGAGCCCCCTGCAGTAACAGATGAGTGACGTCACTCAGGCTTCTTCCATTTATATGTGCAGTCTATGGCCTGAATATCATTAGAGTTATACGCTTTGATCACAACATTAAAGATCATGAAAATCCTCAAAATGTTTGAACAGTCAGCCAGAAGTGTTTTTATTTAAAATATTTATGTGTTTTTTAATGTATTCTTTTGTTACTTCTCTTTCCATGGCTGTCTGCTTTGGAGCCTTTTATACTGAAAATACATTCATATTTCCAGTCGGATTGGTATCCTTTTGCAATGCTGCCTCCCAACACAAACAAAAGATGCTGCAGCCTTGAGTTCCTACAAAATGATGATAAGCGTGACAATTTAGCCTGAAACAGCTCAGGCTGGGTACACAAACACTTTGTGTATGCTGTGACGCCTGGCAGCTATTGTACTGTAAGAGAAAAAATATTCACAAAATAATAAACGTTTTGCATGAGTCTGTTTAAAGAGAACGCTGTGTTTGTGTGTACCTGTCAATGCAAAAAAGAAAAACATCTTCTCACAGAGCTGCACCTGTACAGACTTCAGACTTTTCTTTACAGCCAGCGTCAAAGTATGGTAGGGATTTTAAAATAAGGGCTGGTGTGATTAAAAGAGTCTGCTTAGTATGACAGTACCACACTCACATGGGCTTTCAGTCAGGAAACTGGGGGTTAAATATATTTTAAAATAAATGTACTTCTGTTTAGGTAAAGTGAAGCACATTAGCAAGCACATTATGGTAGCCTACTGGTAAAGGGTAAAGAAGTACAAAACAGAGCTAGCGGTTAGGAAAAAGCCAACTGATAAAAGTGAGTTTGAAGAAGAGATATAAGAGAGGACACCGGGTTCGCCTGCCTGACATGTCCGGGCAGGGATTTCCACAGCTTTGGGGCCCGAACTGCAAAGGCTCGGTCATCTTTTGTGACCAGTCGAGTTTAAGGAACAGTGAGTAGAGCCCTGCAGGAGGATCTCAGGCAACTGAGATAGCACATCACAGATATAGGGTGGTCATAGCTTATATATATATATATAGCTTGGCCATTTGAGGCTTTAAAAACAAGCAACAAGTTCCTACAACCAATTCTAGAACTCCTAAAACTCACAGATAGATACTGAAGGGAAGCAAGGACAGGTGTAATGCAGTCATTCATCTTGGTATGTGTTAAAAGCCTGGCAGCAGCATTTTGAATGGACTGCAGTCTTTGGATGTTACGCTCGCTGATGCCAGAATAAATAGCACTACAGTAGTCGAGTCTGGAAGAGATAAATGCACTGAGGACTTTTTGTAAGTCCCCAGGAGAATGGAATAATGTTCTGATTTTGGTTGTCTCAGTTGAGCAAAGCAGGACTGCATCACTTTGGTCACCTGGGTATCAAAAGATAAGTCTGAGTCAAAAATTACCCTAAGGTGTCAGGCCTCTTTGAAAGAAACATCATTTATTGTAGCTAGCACTGAGGCCAGAGGGGGTTATAATTAGAACTTCAGATTTGGAGTGGCCATTGTGACTTCACTCATTGGTTGCTCGTTTGTGAAAAAGAACAACTATTTGGCATTTGGCTGCTGCCATGTTGGTTTGTTGGAGCCAGAAGTGACCACATTTGGACGAGAGGTTGGTGCTGGGGAGGGGCGAGGCATTGCCCTACAGGAAGTTATAAGAGCTTAACAGTAATTAATTGGCAAGTGAATGAGGTCTAGTTTAGTTAACCCTTGTGTTTCCCACAGAGTGAAATTCTATTAGGGGTAGCTGTTTATTATAAGATTAAAGAAGCTCCCCTTGTGAGAGCTGCTAATGACTGACATAAACCTCGTAATTCAAAATAACTGGTTTATCTCATTACTATCATGCTGCAATCACTTATTGGAAAGCAAACAACAATCCTGAGTTACTGGACAGTTACTCATCAAAAATGCTTGGACGGCCAATTAGTGCCAATAAACCACCCAGAAAGAAAAATGATTGGTCTGTTTTTAGAGTATTAAAATTCCACCAACAACTCAAACACCTCCTAGGGCTTAAGTTGGTGACTGAATTTCCTGTGTTGATGTCGTCCAGCACATTCAGCAGGACCCACCTGTGACTCAAACTGACCACTCCTCATAATGTAAAGATTAAGTGTAATTAAAATGGGTGAGTTAAATACAAATTCATCCCACGGCAGTTGTCATGAATAGAGAATAGAGTGCTTCAGAGACCAGAAATAGACAACAACAAGGCAGACAAAAAATACATTATTAAAAAAGTGCTTACTGGGGATTTTTGGGGCTTTTAGAGACAGCCTCTAGTGGACACTTGAGGAATGGCATTCTTTTGCAATTTCACAATGACTTTATTTTTCATGAAGTTGTCATTTGGTTTAAACCTAAACCATACACTGTTCCCTCGATTAAACAGAGTATTTTCTCCTATCTATACATAACCAAACAAATGTTCAAAACAAATGTTTTGAAGTGCAATAACCATTAGCTTTTGGTTTGCATTATGAAACTGACTGATGGCAAGCCTTATTTGTTTTATTGTTATAGGGCCGGCTGTGGCTCAGTGTTAGAATTGGTCTCTCAACCGGAAGGTGGGGGGTTCAACCTTTACGAATGTTCGATCCCCAGCTCCTGCAGCCACATGGCAATGTGTCCTTGGGATACTTAACCTCATGTTGCTCTTGCTGCTTTGTTGTCGGCATGTGAATGTTCATGAATTGATTAGTTCATACTGATTGACACTTTACATGCACCTATTCACTCAACATCAGTAAGTGAATAGGTGTGAATGTGTAGGTGTGAGCTGTGGGGGAAAAAGTCCATTTACCATTTTACCATTTATTTGGAAATTCCAACCACATGATGACGACTGAATATTGCCATACATATTTAATGTCTTTACGGTGGACCTCTACATCTACCAAGCTTGAGGGGTACCTACATCTTTAAATTCTAAACCTGAGAGCCACAGCCCAATCTGCCGTATATGGCCAGTTTTGGAGAGAGAGCATGTCGTATTTTTCATCTGGATTTCCTTCTACTTTGCTTTACTTCTGGTTTGTCACCGTGATTTCCCGCTATTGCAGCAGTGAAACCCATTTGAATTAACCTCCCCGGGGTGCTGGGGGTTCATCAGCACTTCACCGGCGGACACCAGCA
Organism: Tautogolabrus adspersus; assembly: GCA_020745685.1. Taxonomy (NCBI): domain Eukaryota; kingdom Metazoa; phylum Chordata; class Actinopteri; order Labriformes; family Labridae; genus Tautogolabrus; species Tautogolabrus adspersus. The sequence goes on along the minus strand of CM036546.1, from coordinate 7,047,379 downwards.
GTTATTGGACACACAATAAATCGACAGCAGACTTGGGAGGAGATGCTCAGCTTTGCACCTGATAAACTAACACCCAGACAGGAACAAGCACCCTTTCTCCCAACCAAAGAATGCTTCTTTTTTTTCTCCCTTAGAACAAAACTATTTTTAGCCATTCCCCCCCCCCCCCCCCCCAGCACTGAGAGCAAAATGCTAATCTTCAGCCAGCATCTCTTTGAAGTATAAGAGGATACTTGGGGTGGATTATTTATGGCCACATAGCCGCAGTCTTAAATCCTGTTATGTCTGCCAAGACGCCCTCAGTGTTAAATTTGGAGGGGCAAATAAATAAAAGTGTGTAGCAGTGGCATGAGCACAGTGTATGACAGAGGATAATGATCAGGTATGAGCACTTATTAAAGCCCTGATCTCACTGCCTCGTGCATCTCTTTTTCTCTCTCTCTCTCTCTCTTTTTCTGTTTCTGCTAATGACGAGCGGGAGAATAAGGGGCTGTCATTTCACGTCCTAAACTCGTTAAAAGCATGCCCAGCCTTGTCCTGCAGTGACACAGCATTCAGCACCTTCAGTTGATATGGAAATGCTTTATATGTTTATGCTAACATACATATTTTCATTTCAAAAAGGAGCAACAACAAATGCATGAGACGAGCACAACATTTGGAAAATAGGTCACTGCTGCTAAATGTTGATAGTGCTACTTTGCCCCCCAGTGGCACACATACTCAGTGCAGAGAGGAGCATTTCATTATTATCACCTTCAAGCTGTTGACTTTCTACCAAACAGAAGCACGGATATATAGATAGGCTGGATATATACACATTTGAAATATATGAGTTTAATTTTCTGCAGGCATTTCTATGACATGCTAAAACATATTGCTTGAAAATGTATATGTCTACAGTCTTATAGCCGTATTTGTATGCTGAGGCAGGTTGTTATTCTCCATCTGACATCTTAGTTTTTTTCATAATGACTCATTTCCAAACTGCTGTGATGGATGATGACTCATGTGCTAAATGCATCACCTCCCAGAAGCTGCAGCTGCTCTATTTTTATTGAGTGTGTCTAAATAAAAAAGAGATTTTTTCTTTTTTTTATCACACCCTCACAGGTCAGAAGATTTAAACCTCCTGTGAGGAGTTTTAAACTGGTTATAAAACCGTCCCGGTTTAATTATAAACTCCCAAAAACTCATCCTGACTATTTCTTCAAAGTTTTTTTTTTTTTCTTATTCCTTCGCTGTCATCAGGTTGTTAAAAGATTTACTGCACCAGACAATTAAAGCTGCCATTTACATTTTCTTCTGCAAAGTTTGGCAGAAAGTAATAAGTGTGTCCATTTAAAGTGATCTGGAGGATCATCTTGTTTTTAAAATACCACACGCACACACACACACACACACACACACACACGCACACACACACACACACACACACACGCACACACACACGCACACACACACACACACACACACACACACACGCGCACACACACACACACACACACACGCACACACACACAGCTGAGCAGCAAAGAGGTAAAGAGCATAGAATTGACTAAAGAATGACAACAGATCAAGTGTTTATTGAAAGAACCCGTCCAAAATGTGGGTCAACCCTATAGTGTTAAAGTGCTATCATGTTCATTTAGCAGTTGTTGTTTTTTTTTTGCCGTAAGCAATGCAAAACACGCACAAAGATAAAGCCAGGAGGGAACAACCTGTAAGGTGGCACATGCATAAGACACAGCCTGTTTTTTGGGAGGTGAAAAAAAAAAGGTTTAACCTGTCTTCCTGCACAACGTGCAGCGTTGTAACTCTTTTAAGTAACGATGTGTTTTCACCATTTGAGGTTTGCATTCCTGATAGCAACTTGTAAGTTCAGCTCTCAGCCTACGGTCACGTTAATAGTTGTGAAGTAGAGAACCACAGCCAATTAGCCTTTAGTTGTGTTGCCCAACTCCACTGGTAACTTTTTGTATTTAACTGAGGCGTCTCTTCTATCAAACCAGCCCCTAACAAGACTTATTTACTTAACAGTATACCACGGTTTTCTTGAAATGCATGATGATGACCTAATGAGGTTCAAAATTGGTGCCACTAGCTTAGTTTGCGTTGCTATGTATCCTATAGCACGATTTTGGCAGCGAAGCAATGGCTTGCATTACACAATGAATGGGGGCGTGCAGAGATTGATGGTGTCATCACAGTGCATGTCTCATCATTTTATACTGGTGTATTGGTCACACCAGCCCACTTTTTGGATGAAATAAAAAACAGATTCTAAACTGGGATGAAAGCTGTGCACAGGCATTGCACAGGATGTGAAGATTTAGTTTTCTTTTAACATCATCGACATGAACGTCATCTCATGAAAATCCAAATCATCAACAACAACTTCTTCAATATCAACTTAAAAAGGCTGTGCTTACATTACTGTAAAGCAACCAATTTTGGGCGGCAGTAGCTCAGTCCGTAGGGACCTGGGTTGGGAACCGGAGGGTCGCTGGTTCAAGTCCCATGCTGACCAAATCTGGAAATTGGTCTGGTAGCTGGAGAGGTGCCAGACCACCTCCTGAGCACTGCCGAGGTGCCCTTGAGCAAGGCACCGAATCCCCCCCCCCTCCATCAGCTCAGGAGCGCCCGCTGTGGGCCGCTCCGTCACTCTGACATCTCTCCATTAGTGCATGACCATAGGATCCTGTTTGTGCATGTGTATATATCAGCCTATGTGTGTGTTGCATGACTTAAACAGAGTGTAAAAACAGAATTTCCCCTTGCGGGGATCAATAAAGGTAAATCTTAATTCATATCATGAATTAATGGATGCATGGGATGGATGAAACCATTGCACCTGGGGGAATTTGCCTTGCACCAAAAGCATAAAAACAAAATACAAAAGATGCCAATACAGGACAGCATTAAAATACATGAACAAAGTATTGTATAAAAATGAAAATACTTTATTTAAGCATCACATAATTACATGCTAAGGATGTCAAGTAGAAAGTTTGATCAAGGGGCAGAATTCCAAGTTCATACTACTGTATGTTATCAGAGCTTGTGGAACAGCTGAATGCTCTCTGCTACAAAGGGTGTGATGCCTCTTTAAGTCTTCATCCTGGTCATTCTGTACTTGCATCCTGAAGTCAAGAGTACATACTTAGACCAAAGGGGGTGCAGTGTCTCTTATGATCTTGTTTGCTAAATCAGTGTGCTGGTCTATCATGTCCACAAATTCTGCACATTTGTTTCCCAGTTATCTTTCTACCTTTAACAACCCTGTCCAGTTTTTTTCTTATTTTGCACAGACAATGCCCCCCCTCACCACCACCCCAACACTGCATACAAAAGGTCAGTACACTTTCAATGAAGCATAACTTGCTTGCTGGCCTTTGCAAGCCAGTCTTGGTTGTTGCCCTATTATTGTAGAGACAGAGCATTAGAGGGACTGTTAACAACTTCAGCTCTGTCAACAAAAAGAAACACTGAATATGTGACCTGTACAAGTTTTAAATCTCACATGGACACCTGTTGCTTCCATAGATCGTAAATATTAATGAAGAAGCCTGAGTGACGTCAACCTGTCTCAGCCTAACTTTCAGTCAACCTAACAACAGGCTGAGGGCTGGACCTGAGGCTGGTTTTTAGACGTCCTGACAAACCGTTACATCACGCCCACCTGTCAATCAGGTCAGCTACACTGTAAATGCTAACATACAAATTAATTAAATATGATAAGTGAACCAAACTCAGTTTTCATCAACCTGTTATGAACACTACTTTTACATAAGTAAGTAGTAATTTGGAGTTGGAGAACTTGCTTAACTTGATGTATCCTAGTTAAGTCAAATTAGAAAAAATCATTTATTGTACCCAGTGTCCTTTGGGCGTTCTTTCAGACATGCGCAGACTTGCCTCGTCTACTTCGCGCTTTCCTGTAATCCGGAACATTCCCGCAAACGTACAGGTCAACCCATGGAAGGTCAGACAGTGCTCTTTACAACAGCTTTTTCAATTGTCGGCATCGTGGGATTACTTGTGTTTAGCACACTGATTTGGTAAGTACATATTTTACTCTTTTGTAAACCGTCGAGTTGTCTTAGTGTAGAACTGTGTGCCAGGGAGGAGAGTTAATCAAATCGGCGGTGGGGACAGGTGTACAAACAGAAGTGAGACGCTAGAAACGCGGACGCTTCAGAGACGTTTGAAATGCTTTTTCAATGAGCACTCAGAAAAAAAGCCCAACAAGTGAAGTCGGGATGCGCGCCCGACTTCACTTCGTTCGGGATGCGCGCCCGACTTCACTTCGTTCGGGATGCGCGCCCCACTCCGGCAGGTGGGAGAGAAGGAAAAAAGTCTGCATGCATGTGGGGATAGATAAATGCACACGAAGACGGAGCTCAAATGTGCAGACTTCTTTCTTTCTCTTCAGCACTGGCTTGTTTGGTCCAGTACCTGACTTCATTGGATGTGCGCGGCTGCTCTGCTTGTATATGTGTGTCATCTCCGCTTGCATGTGATTTCCTCCATATATACTGCTCCCCCTCCACGTTTGATCAACCTGCACTGATAATTTGAAGTTATTTGAAAATGCATTAATCAACAAAAATCAGAGGAGTGGATCACATGCCCCCTGTTATTTCACCACTTTAACACTGGTCTAACAGTCGAGGGTCTAGGCCTGGCTGTATATTTGGAGCTGTCTGAAACCAGTCATCTGCTCTGCATTCTTTCTAGATTACAGTATGAGCATCCCACAACACATGCTGCTTTATTCTATATCATTAAATCAGTATCAATAACCTCAGTTATTAATAGAAGTAAATAAAATTCAGCTGAATGATAGAAATGATGAAAATCTGCATATCTGAATATCTTCTACTGCAATAGATTATGAGTGGCACCTTAATGAGGTGTTTTTGTGTGTTTTTATATTTTTGTGTTGAGAAAGTGTCTTATTGGATGGCCATGTACCGCCTTAGATTAAGCTTTCCACTTTTTAAAAAGAATCGTTGACTTGAATAATTAAATTCTCTCATAGGATTTTATATTGCAGTAGTATAGTGCAAGCCAGTGTTAAACGTGTGTTTTGTTTGGCTTTTATCATGTCATTTCCAGAATTAATAATTTGGGGAGAATGATGAAAAAATGTGTATGCCAAACATTGATTATGATCTCCCAATATCCAGTTTAACGTTTTAAGACCATATATATTTTCTTGTTGTTAAAAGAGTGCATTGTCTATCTGAGAGCAGTCCTGTCTTAAATCTGTTCTGGCTTTTTAACTCTGCCTGCTCACAACAAGGCCATAGTCTGGTGTCTACCCTTCATTAATATGTTCTTCAATACATCAAATCTCTTCTTCACAGTGTAGACATTAGTAGTGTTCACAAAAATCTCATCACATGAGCTCTGCTCCTCGCTGGCTAAAACATCAGACTATGGATCAGATGCGTGGATTGATACCATCACTTGAATATCCGATCTATTATTTACATCAATTTTGGACCCGATACGGATATTGGATCGGATAGGTTCCATCCCTAGATATAGTTAATCACTGAAGTAAAAACTTAATATAGGAATACAGTCAACAAGAGTGCAGGGATTACACTCAATGTTATAACAACCTGGTGTGTTGAAGGTTGTTATGTGTCTATATTTTCTGAAATTGTTGCCTTAATTTTGTGTTCTTTTTCACTGTCCCCCATTCAGGCTGAAGCAGATGGTCAACTGTCCACACATACCCCAGTCTCAGGAATTAAAGGTATTCACCTAATGCCTCATACACTGAACAATGAATCATTCAATATTTGTATTTGTTTCATGGGTTGGGGTAACAGACATACATTAATGTCACTACGGTTGGATTATGAAATTCATTGTACATTTCAATTTGGCTGTTCAAAAATAATCAATTACATTAATTTAAAAATAATTCATTGCACATTTTAGTTTGTGATTAAAAAAAATAATTGCACATTTTAATTTGTGACTGTTAAGAAAACTTTAAACTTTTTTTATTTTTTTACATGTGCTCAATACTGAAATGATCATGTCTTTTCAGGTCAACCAGAGCAGTATTATCTAATGCAGTGGACTTGTAAGTACTGCACATTTTCTGCTGAAAAGAGAGGCTTTTTGCTAAAGCATTACCGCTTAAAACATGGATTCCACACACGGACATCCCTACTCCCATGCCTTCATAAGGAATGCCTCTGCACATTTAAATCTTTTAATGCACTCAAAGTACACCTATCAACATGGCACACTCGAAAGGATGCAGGCAAAAGTGGAGAAATTGCATTTCACTGTCAGTTGTGCAACTTTGTTGAGCCTTGCACAGAAGCTGACTTCTTTACCCATTTGCGAAGACATCTTAAGCTGAGGCAAATGGTTACTTGCCCATATCAAGACTGTAACTTTCAGAGTAGTGTTTATTCTACATTCACTGCACACAAAAGCAAAGAACATCAGATGCACAACAAGATGGCATTCAAACCTGAAATTGTTTCAAAAAATGTAGTTGAAGAACTTCCAACTAATGTGAGTGTTCAGCTGGAGGAGAGTGACCCTGAAGTTGATGATATTGACTGTGATGTTGCTGTACTGAATGAAGATGTGGAGGACATAAAGAATCAATTGGAACGCAATGTAGCTGCTCTTTTCCTGAAAATGTCGTCTATTCTTAACATCTCTGAAACTGCCATGCAAGAGGTCATAGATCAGATCAACCAGATTTATTTGTTATCACAGCCATTGCTACATTCTTCTATTCGAAGAATTCTACATACTCATTGTGCAAATGTTGATGATGCTTTAGTGAATGAGATAGCTCGAGTGGTCACTGAGAATAATGTATTCCTCAAATTCACTTCAGATGGGGGATCGTTGTCAACTGCTAACAGGCGAAAATCATACATTTCAAGGGAATTCTCTTTGGTCACGCCAGTTGAGTTTGTCCTGGCAAATGACAAGCAGACTGTTGTGTATGTCCCCATACTAAAAATGCTGCAAACATTGCTGAGCAATAGAGAAATTCTGGAAAAGACCATGTCACATGAAACAACTTTGTCAGGGGAATACAAATCTTACAGAGATGGTGCCCGCTTCAAAGACGATCCTTTCTTGAATAAGGAAGAGTTCAGGGTCGCTCTTTACCTGTATATCGATGATTTTGAGGTGGCTAACCCCTTGGGAACCTCCAGAAAAAAACACAAGCAAACTGCCATCTACTGGGTACTTGGCAATTTACACCCTAAATATCGTTCGTCCCTTCATTCCATTCAGCTTGCTCTGCTTTGCAAGGTCAACAACATCAAAGACCATGGTTACAGTGAAATTCTCCGCCCTCTCATTCAGGACCTTGTTTTTCTTGAGCAACAAGGCATATATGTTGAACAGTTGGGAGCCACTGTTAAGGGCACAGTTTTATTTGTGGCAGCAGACAATCTGGCTGCCCATTCTTTGGGAGGGTTTTTTGAAAGCTTCACAGTTAGCCAAGTGTGTCGATTCTGTATGGCCAAGCGGGAGGAAATACAGCACAAGGAAGTACGGACAGGCTTATTTCAACAAAGAACAAAAGAAAACCATGACAAACATGTGCAAGAGGTGTCAAAGGATTCAACCAAGGCTCAACAATATGGTGTGAAAAGAAGCTGTCCGCTTAGTGAAAGCTTGCAACATTTTCATGTTGTTGATGGTTACCCTCCAGACATTTTGCATGATCTTCTGGAGGGTATTGTTCCAAGAGAATTGGCCCTGTGCTTAAAGGCACTGATATCGAAGGGAATCATCTCCCTTCAGGCCCTGAATGATGCTATTAAACAGTTCCCATACACATTTTCAGACAGAACAAATCAACCCCAGCTCATTCCAAAGACCTTCTCCTCAAAGTCAACCATTGGAGGAAATGGTCACGAAAATTGGACTCTTCTCCGACTTCTGCCATTATTGATTGGTCAACACATTCCAAATGGCGATGAAACCTGGGAGGTTTTAATGACCTTAAAAGATGTGGTAGAATTGTCAGTTTCTACAAGCTTTACAGAGGAGTCCTTGTGCTTTCTTGATAGCAAAATCTCTGAACATAGACACTTGTTTCAGAAGGTTTTCCCGGGTGAAAAGCTACGACCAAAGCACCACTACGTTGAGCACTACCCTCAGCTAATTCGAACCTTTGGTCCTCTATCTGATGTGTGGACAATGCGTTTTGAGGGGAAACACAAGTTCTTCAAGAAAGTTGTGCATCACTCTCACAACTTTAAAAACATACCTCTTACTTTAGCAAACCAACATCAGAAAATGATGGCCTTCCATTTAGCTGCCACATCTTTTTTTAAGCCATCTATTGAGATTCAGAAAGTGAAGTCTGTGATGGTTTCCTCATTTCCGGAAAATGTGCAGAACTGGCTCAATCAAAGGAACAACCAGCTGAACACAGTACTTGTAGCTTCCTCTGTCTGCATTGATGGCATTAAGTACAGTGCTGATATGGTCGTTTCTGTTGGATCTTGCGCAGGGCTCCCAGATTTCAGACAAATCGCAAAGATTGTCGTTATTAACACTGATGTAGCATTTGTCTGCAGACTGATGACCTCATGGTATGATGAGCATCTTAGAGCGTATGACCTCTGTCACAGCCATTTTTCCACCTTCTCAGTCACCCAGTTGTCTGAATTGAATGATGTGTTTCCTCTGTCACTTTACAGAGTTCATGGCAAACAGCTTGTTACACTGAAACGGTACATATTATGCTGAGTGTATTAAACACCGAAATGTTGCATGTCTTTGATAAAGTTCTCATTTTTTCACAGAAGGTGACATCGAAATGGACCAAAGATTGATGCTCCGAGTTGTCATAGATGATGATGATATAAGGAAGCTAACCTTAAATGAGAGACCGGATTCCATTGAAGAAATAAAAACACAGCTGAGGGATAAGCTGTTATTGCAGTATGACTTCATACTCCAATATGAAGATCCAGACTTTAATAATGCGCTCTGCAATTTGACTCAAATAGCAGATTTGCCTGAAAGAGCTACGCTGAAAGTAATTCCTCTTGTGCATCTCGAGTTGACCTCCCTGTCTTCACCCACCAATGAATCAGACTGCAGCACAGCAGACACCGAGATCTTGTCCAATTCTGGATCGCCACCTTCGCTAAGAAGACAGTGGCCAGAGTTCTTCGACATACCCAATTTCTCAGTGGATGTAGCGTACAGACTGAGGCAGGCAGACCTTTCATTCATGAAAGACCGTCGCCCAGTGACACCATCACGAGATATGAAACATGACATACTTGAGAAGCTTGCCGAAAGTATGTACAGTTTCAAGGCTTACCCTGACGATGATGACTTCAGCAGTGTTGCAAAATCACTGGTTAGCAAGCACCCCAGCCTCACTGAACCTGGTCCCCAGCCAGGATGGTATGGCTGGAAGAACAGCCTTAAATTCAAGATGGCCAACTATCGAACAAAGCTACGAAAATCAGGATGTGATGATGTAATGATTAATGGGGGTAAACGAAGCAAATGCAACCCAGAGGGAGAATCATCCAGCAAGAATATCAAGCGGCCAAAAAGAGGTGAAGCCAATTATTTGCCTAATTTACCTGACGGACAAGATGAAAGAAGCCTTGAAAATGCCAGAAAGATTGTCGTAGAGGAAATGAAGAAAAAAATACCCAATGCCACTCTAGTCTCGCAAATGATGGACCAAACATTCCCACTGCGCAGAAGGGAGATAGTGACACAGGAGCCTGATGTGCAGAGCATGGTTGAACGATGGCCAGCACTTTTCACTGAGAGACAGGTAAGCTACTTGTTCATTTCGGCCTGACTTCCCCCATAAAGTTTCCAGCAGATCAAATGTCAGTCAGAACATATCAAGCTGTGAGGCCAGAAATCTCAAGGTGCGTTCACACCGGACTTTTTATTTCTGTCGCTGTCGCTCGTGTCCCTCCAAAAAAATCGCTCTGTCGCTCAGCTGCAGTCGCTCGTCGGCACAATTCAACAGATCGCTCTGATGACGTCATTCAAACGATTCCAGTAAATTTCACGTCGCTCGGAGGCGCTCATTTCTTCCCGTTTGTATTGGTCCAGCATGGCTTATCATAGTTACACATAGATTACGGCAGCCAATCAGCGCTAAGCGACAAGCGCCTGACGGCCAGAGACTTGGGATTTCTCATCTCGAGAGACAGCAATTTTTCGCTCCGCTGCTCGTTTGCATTGACTTAATATGTAAACTTGTCGCCAGCGACAAAAATAAAAGGTCCGGTGTGAACGCACCTTTAATACATTTGGTGGAATATTAACACACGTCATCTTCATGAAAAAATAACTCTTGCACTATAAACAAATCAGTAAAAAGTTTTCAAGAGCATTATGTGTAGTAATGTTATTTGTGTCATAATATAAGTAGTAATGTATTATTCACCATAGTTTCATATGTTAAGTTCTTAAATTTGCTAAAGTATTAATTGATTGATGGTCAGCTTAATGTTGCTATCCTTCTCCCTCCTTCCCTTCTCCATTTTTCAGGTTTTTGCTGAGTTTAATCGCATCGCCAGTAAGAATCTTGAAGGAGACTTCTATGAAGCCCTAGACCAACACACCCCACGCTTCATTGATCTTTTCAAGTCCAAAAAAGGAACTACAGGACAAAAACTGACAGACTTGATGCAGCACATCAACTGGGTGGTAAGTGTTCTGTTGTGTTTTTTCAAATTTTGAGTAATTTACACTCCAGCATAATGGGTGGCAGCAATGCACCTTAGGTCTGTGTCACATACCATTCACACTGCCTACTTCTCTGCTTTGTTGCTGCTGCATGCTGCTGTGGAGAGCAAGCGAGACAGATGCTCTCTTTTGGTGACCGTACCACTGATATATACACATAAATACACTAACTTAATCACTTCAATAATTTGATTATGCTTTTTAAAATCTAAAACCTATCCAACAGGTTTTTATGTCACTCTCAGTCTGTCATTCTTGGTATCTAAAAAGTACAACAATATGGTAGTTTGCACATTTCAAGTGAGTGCTTCTTCTGCTTAATGCATGCACCGGGGCATTTCATTTGAAATTTAAATGTTGACTTTGTATTAACACAGAGAAAATGTTTACAGGGAAAGTGGGATGTGTAAAATGAGATATTTAGATATTACCAATTATACTAATAAAACTTAAAGCCCTGTCTCTAATATAAATCTGCACTATTAGAGTAAATACAGAACAGTATATCAACACATATTCCCCCCACCCCTCAAAATGCTACAAAGTTCTTAATTTACGTCTGCTCTGTGTATTTTTAGTCGCCAGATGTGACAGCACTTCGCTCTGTTGTCCTAAAAGGCCTTCCTATTGTACTCGGGGACGACTACAGTGAAGTCTACAAGACTTGCTATGTAAGTAACGTATTGAAAGAAGAAAGACACATATTGATCTCAATTTATTGACAAATCATATTTACTATATTTAAAATATAATTATTTTCAGTTGATCAGGTGGATTCTGATTCTGATCTCACTCATACAGTCATGTGAAAAAGTTAGGGCACCCTATGAAAGCCTGTGTGTTTTTAAACATATTTAGACATATGGATATTTAATATCAATTTTAACAATACTGAGGGATAGAAATTATATAACTAAACTAGAAAAGCACTCGGAGAGCGCAGACCAGATGGTAATCCAGAACATCACCAAAATGTAATCATCTGTTCATTGTCCCATTGTCAACATTTTCTGAAAATGTGATTAAAATCCGTTGACTTGAAACGGGCTGGACATGCAAGAAACCCCTCAAACACCTCACAGCTGAAAGAATTCTGTGCTGAGGAGTGGGACAAACTTCTCTCAGACCGATGTCAGAGACTGGTAGATGGCTACAAGAAGCATCTCACTAAAGTTGGTTCAGCCAAAGGGGGTAACACTAGCTATTAGGGGGTAGGGTGTCCTAACTTTTTCCTGAGTTAGAATATGCATTTTTGTTGATATCTTTTGTTTAATGAGTAAAACAAGGTTACTTTTACCTGCAATTAAATCACTTCCTTTTCCAGAGATAAATAAAAACAAGATTTGACATTGAAAAGTGACTGTTTCTTAATAAAGAACTGAATATTTAATGGGGTGTCCTAATTTTTTCACATGACTGTAAATGATCAGAATCCCTAATAAATTGGTTTATAGTACATAATGTAATTAAATTAAGGATGTGAATTCTTCTATCTCACACTTTGAAAAACTTCCAGTCTACAGATTTAAAATACAATGTGAATGAATTTGGGGTTGCACCAGGGGATTTTTTTCCCTAAAAAAAGGCCAGATTCAAAAGGTAGTTGTGTGTGCTTCTTTTGCAGGATACAGCGAAAGAAGAGGTACTCGCCTCAGTGACAGTTGGGTTGCTGACTGTTGTCAACGAAGATGCTCAGCAGCAGGGTCTAAATGCAGTGCACCTCCAGCCCATCTCCACTGCCATCGTAATTGAGGGAAGTACTGTCATGGACAATGTTAGAGACTTTCCCCAGGCAGTCTGCCTCATATTTGGGCTTATGTATGCCCTTCACTTAGATTACCCAAAATGCATGGCAAACACGCTCAAATTCATTCAAGCAGTCATGCTTGGATTGGGAAACAAAACCCTCCCTCCAAAACTGCTTAGTTTGAAAAACAAACTACTGATGTAGGCCAGTTGATACAGTGCCAAAACTCAAAGTCTTAGTAAGAATAGTTTTCTTATTTCTATTCAAAATGGCTTATTTGAGTTGTTTACTGTTCTAGATGTAATGTTCAAGTGAAATTTGAATTTGAACTGAATTTCAAATAGTGTTTGAAAAGGAGAGTTATTTATTTTTTATGTTTATTTTATCACTGTTGCGCGGACGATGAAACCATTTTGATTGTAGTCCCAGTTTTGATCTCTATTGTTATAGGAGAAATCTGACCTGTTAGCTTTACCAGAGTTCAAGCTCATGTAGTTATTTTGAAGAGAGGAAGAGCAGGAAATGTTTGTTGTTAATGTGCCTTTGTCATTATGTTTCAGGTTGTTACTTTGCTCCTCAAAAAGTATAGGCACCAAACATAACCCTAAGCTACAGGACTAACAATGATTATTTCAGAAAGATTCTCTGAAAGAGATTTGCTCTCATAATATTGTTTCTTGTAATTATTTCAGGAACATAATTGGGTTTTTTTTATATTGTGCATTTTTATAGAGAGGTTATTTTTTAAATATTTTTTCTTTTCCAAAACTGGAACATGTTCCCAGGTCAGTAACAGTTTTTAGTTCAATTGTTTGAGCTAATGTTTTATTCAAAGTATGTAGTACAGACTCAAAACTGACTTGTTCGGCTGAGAAGTTGTCGTTTTCTGTCTTACATTACTGGACACACTGATAATTCTAAAAATTACAATATACAATAGAATGTTAAGTAGGTTTGTAATCAAAATGCTGATTGTTCACTTCATACCGAGCATTAACAAAACACTCTTCAGCCTGTCAAGAGCCAATGTCTCCCGTTAAATGCATTGTTGAGCATTTTAAAATAAATTTTAATTCCACTGTTAATCCATTGAGTGTTTTCCATTCATTGTGTTTTTGGGGGTCATTACTGTTAATGTGTTTTTAATGAATTAGCATGTCCTGTTGTAATTTCTATTGTAGTATTCTTTTAGGTCAAGAAAATCAAGTTGAATTTAATATGATGGATGAGCAAAACTAAAGAGAATTAAGCTATCACTTGAGTACTGGAAGCTAACAATAAATAAGTTACTGTAATCTAATTTATTCAAGTCAATTTGAGTACTGCAAACTCAAAATAAACAAGTTATTGTAATCCAATTATTCAAATTAATCTGAGTACTGCAAACTCAAAATAAACAAGTTATTATAATCCAATTATTTAAATTAATCTGAGTACTGCAAACTCAAAATAAACAAGTTATTATAATCCAATTATTTAAATTAATCTGAGTACTGCAAACTCAAAATAAACAAGTTATTATAATCCAATTATTTAAATTAATCTGAGTACTGCAAACTCAAAATAAACAAGTTATTATAATCCAGTTATTTAAATTAATCTGAGTACTGCAAACTCACTAAAATTACGTTTATCAAATCTAATTCATCTATGTCAACATAAATTACTATTTTTAAGGCAGCAAGTTTGCATATTTTTTTTAAGTAAAGTCAACTTATTATATTTTACAGTGTACGCGACTGACTATGCATAACACATATCGTTCATAAATCTAAATTGATGCATTATGAAAAAAATTCACCCCCCGTTCTGTGTGTGCCATGATGACAACAGCTAATCAGACCTAATACATTTTTTGTACCAGGCTGTGAACACGTTTATTTATGCTGTAAAAACAGCTTTTTTGCCTGTTGTGTGTATGTGACTTCTGGTGTTTCTGGAGCCAGCCTGACCTACTGCAGGATTTTGCACATCTGCATTGGCTTCATTTTTCAAGACCGAAGGTTGCAGCTTGGTTGTTAGTTGTATTTATTTACTTACTTATTTAAGAAATATGTTAAGTAGTCAGTCAGTCAGTCAGTCAGTCAGTCAGTCAGTCAGTCAGTCAGTCAGTCAGTCGGCCGGTCAGTCATTCAGTCAGTCAATCGGCCGGTCAGTCATTCAGTCAGTCAGTCAGTCATTCAGTCAGTCAGTCAGTCAGTCAGTCAGTCAGTCAGTCAGTCAGTCAGTCAGTCGGTCAGTTAGTCAGTAGTCAGTTAGTGCCCAAAGGTGCTTCAGCTAAGGTGGTACATACAATCTAAAAGCAACATTGTCATCACATAAAAAAAAAAAGAAAAACAATATGAGCAAATAAAAAGCAATAAAATAGAAATAGTCAGTATTGCACTTTCTGTAGGTCAAGAAAAGAAAATATGAAAGCTTGTGTGAGGTATGGCAGAACATCCGATAGAAATATAAAACACCATGAATAAAAAGGTAATACCCAAAGTGATCATTATTGTTCCAAATGTATGTGATGTTGAGGACATAATTTGATTCTTTTCATAAGTCTAACTGTACAACTGTGCACTATAACAAAGTATGTCTAACACTAAGAGGTTCATCTGAATAAATGTGTATAACTTTAGAGACAGGCGTACAGATTTGAACAATTTTAGTGTAAAAAAAAAGCAATTGATGCATTTTCAGAAGTTCCTCATCCCTATGCATCTTAAGCACACTTCTGTGCAACAATGAAGAATACAATTACTGAAAAAATGTATTTCATTAACTGTAGTCAAAAGAAAAAGTACATGCTAGCACCTTAAGATCCATACTATGACACAAGATGTACTGCTTCTTAAAACAGGGGCCGTCACAAATCGACAAAAAACAAACCCACTGATTCAGTCATATCAAGCATATTTGGGTCACAAATGGATATATGATTGCCGTTTAGCTTAAATGTACAAAACAGATTGGGATGTATAAACATGAATGCTATCCTGCAGCACTGAACACATCAACTTTCCTCTGCCTAAAACTGAACACGTGTTTTTAGTAACAACGGGAATCAATCGGTTGTTTTTGTGTGTTAATGAAATGGTTTTATTGTTAATTGTTTCATTGACATATTATCCTGCCGGAAACATAACTTTCCTGTGTATCTGAAGCCTGCAGAAGAATCACACACTGAAGGAATTTTTACACACACACACTTTATAATTCACCGAATGTATTTGGAGCTGTAATTCCCATGAACCGCGCTTAGCTTTGTTTGTTATTCCACTTTATTCTTCCCTCTGTATTCCTGCCCCTGTCTTCTAATAATGTCTTAATTATGAGGTGCATGAAAAGAAATAACCTCAGAGATGTGCAAGGCACAGTCTTCATTTGATGAATACATGAATGCAGAATATTTTGAAGGATCCTGCTGTCTTCAAACACACTAATGTTTTATGGAAATTAGCATGCGTGCTCAGTGATATATTGTGACAGGGATCTTAGCCTCTGTGCTGGTATAAAAGCTCAGCTGATTCGGCTGTATCTGCTCCCCCATTGTACTGACTGTCACACTGATCCTCTTTGTGATCTACACAGGGGATGAAGAAGAGGAGGGAGGCAAGACTTGCAAGCCAGCACATGCTCACACACACAAACACACACACGGACGCAATCTGTCCGGCTCATTACTTCCTCACACTGTCTTTCTCACTCGTGTCTGTCTGTCCTCGCTTGTTCATGAAACACACAAACATGTGGAAGAGCTGAGACTCACTGTGTCATCAGGGGACACACACCGCCTGGAGCTATAACACAAAGCTTTACAGTGTTGCTGTAGTGACATGTGTTCTGTGTGGGCCGCAGTAGGGCCGTTCACACCATGTGGGGGCCGGACTCGATGCATTCAGACTTACATCATAAAGACATTGTAAGAACGTTTTCATTCCTCTGGTTATGACTGAAAGTAACTATAGCTGCCCAATATATAACCTTAACATATGGATGCCTTGTCATATTGCACAGTAAAAGCACATTGTTGTGACTCACAGGCAAACCTTTACACTCATATAAGACCTGCTCAGTAACAAAAACAGTACAGTCAGCATTACCTTGTTACCCTGTCGGTGAAATAGCACCCAGGAGAGCCTCGACATTTTGAGTGTATCAAAACACTAAAAATAAAGTATTAGCTTTGAATGTTTGTTCTTTTGAAGCTAAAATCAATGTAAACTGAAAATGGAGGAATAGATCAAGAGGTTAAATTTCTACTTTTTTACATTAGATTGTATTGAAAAATTGGAGAAACGGTTTGTTGGTTAAGCATTCCTGTTTTCATTAGCTCATGTTAGCTGTAATAATTTGCTGTGTGGAGAATTCCTGACTCACTGTGCCTCCTGTGAACATCATCCCCACCTTCTCCTAACTTTCCCCTTGTGCAATTATTCATGTCAATAGTGCAATACATTTTTCTACCGGTCCAATATATATTTTTCTACCTGTGCTATGCATATTTTTAGAATGGTATAAGTTTTATTTTCTCTATCCATGCTATGCATACATTCAACCTGTAAGGTTTACATTATTCTACCTTTGATATAGATACTTTTGCTGTCTGTGCAAGATACATTTTTTTCTTCCTGGGCTTAACATATTTTTTATCTATGTATTTTTCTACCTGTGCAATATTGAATTTTCTAATTCTACAATAAATGTTTTTCTCTCCTGTACGGTGTTTATATTTTGTTATGTGAGCTGTTACAGCTATATGTTTGTCCCTTCTGCCCTCCTGTTGTCTGCAGCTCTGCCCAGGTGAAGCTGCTGATTACTCAACGAGCTGCACCTGGCCTCAGTGTTTAAAAGCTGCAGTGCTGAGTTCATGAGGAGAGAGGCTTTTAGAGACTGCTGAGTGGTGCCGCTCAGTCAGGGATTGTGTGTTGTTGTGTTTTGAAAAATGTGTTTTTAAGTTGATCTTTGATGAAATAATTTAGTTTGTCTGATAATGATGAATCTCTTACTTTTGACAGTGGTAACTAGTGTTGCAGGACTCAAACTCGGTCTTGGTTTCAAGACCACCTGTTGAAGGTCTCGGACTCGTCTCGGATTGAAATCATTTTTGTCTCGGTCTCAGACTGGGGGGACTCCGGATTTTAAATCAAGACCAGTCAACACCACCACCACTATTTCACCACGTCATTACTGTGATTAGAAGGAAACGACCCCTTTCTAAAAGAACAGATCACTTTAATTCATTTGTACTTTGAGTTTTATCCCCCGGTTATGGTTGCAACTTTCTCGGTGTTACAGTCTATGTGAGTGACCAACCCGCTGCACTCAAGATGATGATTTTTCGGTGATATTTATGGTCTTATCTCGGTCTCTCCCTGCCTTGGTCTTGGTCTTGACTCGGTCTCAATCCCTAAATATCTTGGACTTGTCTCGGAGCACTCTGGTCTCAGTCTCTTTAGTGGGGTCTTGACTACAACACTATTGATACCATGTATGATGTGCTTTAATGGGTCAATTAGTGGGATGTTTGATAGCCCCATAGGGATGCCTTATGGTTAAGGCGTAACAGTACATAAACACATTTTTCTACCAGTACAATATATGTTTTGTACCTGCGAAATAAACATTTCCTGTCTGTATAATATATCATGTTCTACCTGTCCAATAAAGGTTTGTCTACCTTTACACTACATAATTAATGTACACTATACAGATATTATTTTATGCAACATGCATTTTTCTTATTGTGCAATTTTAAAATATATATATATATACATTGTGTAATACTGTTCTGTGTTTTTACTGTGTTGTACAAGTGGCCTCTCTCTTCTTTTACTTGAATGCGTTTACTTTGTAACTGTGGATGCCTCTCAAGTGAAGCGTTTCTAAAAGAAGTTGTATAATGATAATAAAGGCTTTCTATTCTACATCTTCCACCACTGCTGTAAAAGTACAACTCCAAGATCAATACCTGCAGCTGGAAATGACACCTGGGGAACGGTGTCCCTCTGTTTAATTTACAGAAAGAGCCTCACAACGCATTGATTGTCTGTCAGCTTGAGATGTTCAATGGCTACTGTTGCACTTGATGCACTGATGCTAGCTTGTAGGTGAGAGAATATCGAGTGGGAAGGATTAGTTGTTGGTTGTTTTCTCCTTCTAGCTTGAAAAAAAAAAAAGGCCCACTTTATTTCTTGGAGTCAGTCTTGTGAGAGCTGGCCCTGTGTGCAAGTTTTACAGGCTGTCATGCATATAAAGTGGGAAGTGCGTGAATTCATATTGTCATTCTTAAACGGCTTTTCCTGAAGGCTTAGAAGACATAATCCTGCATCTCAATAGGGTGGTTACACCTATCGTCAAATAATTCCTTTGGAGGAATTAATCACTGCAAACACATTTGTTCAATCATTTAATTATGCTTGTCACCATTGCACAAACTAAAATGAGGTGTAAGCCTCGTATGCACTTGACTTTTTGCATTGTGTTCGTCTAATCTGCGCTGTAAAACTTTGAAGGCAGACATAAATAGCAAAAAATAAACGTGGAAATGTGAAAAAAAATGTGGAAATTCTGATACATCATGACTGAGCACCTCATTAGAGGAAGGAAAAAGAAAAACCGGGTCATCCTGATCGTAATATCTCACAGCTCCGGCAGATCGCACCCCTCATTCATGTATTGACAGTCTGGGAGGTTTGCATAGTGAAAAGCCATTACGATGCAATTACTAAAACAAGCACAGTCTTTTGGAACGGATTAGGGAGTTTATTCAACAAAATAAATATGTCTTGGCATTTATCGTTTCATCTGGAGGTCCAAATTGCAAGCGGTGACAGCAATAATCTTGTTTTGCTGAATCGCAGCAGCACTACAAACAAGCAGGGGATTAGTAATCCCTGCTGGATAATTTTTTTGTGTCCCAAGAGAAGATAGATAGTGGCTGGCACCTGCAGCCAGGACTTGATTTCTGAACAGTAAACATTGATGTTTTCCTCGCTGGAGGAGCTGCAGTCTGTCAGGACGATATTTCATACTGATAATAGCATTTTGAGTAAATGGAGTTGGATACTGCAGGTGACAGCGTGAGGTGACCTTATCAAACTGTAATAAACTGGAAATGGGAAACTGGAATCAAAATACCATCACGAAGAGGGAGGTGGGACTCATCTGCTGCTGTTCTCTTTGGATGACAACAAGTCAGGGGAGGAAAAAATGAAATGCCATGTTCAAAAGAAGATTGTATGACACTGTCTTTGGAAACATGACAGTGCAGGCGTCGTGAATCAATCTCTCGAGCGGTGTTCGTTCTCCGTAAACTCAGATCTCCCATCCCGTCTTCAGCTGTGATCACTCAGGCTCGGGTAATCGTGCCGCGTGTCACGCCTTCTGAGCTGTGCCGTTGTTTAACAGAAGGGGGGGGGGGTCATTAGTATTCAGGAAGTTACAAACAGCAATTAGGACCTAATAAGTTCTTAATGGCACCTGATCATTCACAAACACAAACATGCAGAAAGCTCATGTGCACACAAACACACACACACACACACACACACACACGCACACACACACATACACACACATACACACACACACACACACACACACACACACACGCTTCAAATTGGTATGAAATGCTACATCTCTTTCTCTCTCTCTCTCTCTCTCTCTCAGACCCCAAAGCATGAATATAAACTCATTCTGTTCAAGTCTCTGGGCAGCAACTAAGGTCAGGACAAATTGAGAGTCTTTGCAGGAGCGAGTGAATTGTAAATTAGCGAGATGAATATCAACAGAGACGGATGAACCCAGGGAACACACACATACCCACACACCCACACACAGACACAAGAAATGTAAACCTGATCATATGATTTACATTAAATACATAGTACAAATTTTTCAGAATCTGTTGAATTGGCTCGGTTTTGACTTGTTCTCTGACTTGGTAAAAGAGGACTATGAATGTGATTTCAAGTCTGGAACATGGGGGGATTAAAGGTAAAACATAACGACTAGCTAATGTCAGACTATTTAACAGCTAATGAAAGCACAACTTCCTAGCTATGATTATTGTTAAAGAAAGTGGCTGAATGCTTCATGCTATCTTTCCATAGTGTGAGGAATGTGTGTCAAACGCTACAAGCTGTTGTCAGACAGTGGCTGATCAACTATGTTGTATTTAGGGAAGAAAGAATGTTTGACTTTTTGATCCAGTAGATGTCGCCCTTGAGCACCAGCATGAAACCAAGACAAACTTCTGTTTGGCGACAACATGTTACCAGAGAGGGCACGAGCGAGGACGTATCGAGGCGCACACGGAGAAACTGCCAGTTTCTACATGAAACTGGCAGTTACATCTTATCATGTGTTTTGTAAAAATGACATTACACTCACACCTTTTAAGTCAGAGCACTTTCTACTATAACTGATTTTCTTTAACCTTTATGACTGAATTTGGGATTTCCCCCCTTGACAACATGGACTATGAACACAGCTGTGACAATATAACAGTGTCTAAAAATGAAAACAAGCTACTTGTTCAACATATTACGGATATCATTATTTGTATAGCGCCAATTCATAACAAGTGTTATCTCGAGACGCTGTACAAAAGAGCATATGGGATAAGATGCAGGAAGGAATTTTCCTTTGTGTTCCTCGCGTTCCTGTTGTCCTCACTTCCTTGCCGCTGAGGTGGAGGTCGGAGCATGCCGTGCATGAATGAGGACGGCGGTGGTTGTGGGAACGACACAGTCCTATGGTGGTGGCTGAGCGTCAGGGACGTCGGGTGGTAGTAGTGCCACATCACGTCACAGAAGGTTGAGGGAGCTCCATCTACTCGAGAGCCTGGTTTCTGTTGCTGAGACAAGGCCTACTGGGCTTCTGGCACAGAAGAGGGTCCATAGCAGCAGGCCATCCTCACCAACAATCCCGAGGAACTTACAAGACCTGAGAGCTCAGGAGCTCCCAGGAAAATATGTGTCTACCAGGCACAACACGAGCTGTAGGAATACACAGGGTCTTTCTTGTGTCTGCTTCTTATAGAGAACATCGTCACAAACATTACTCTCACTCCCTTCTTTGTTTAGTTGTCACAACAAAAACAAAATATTCACCTATATCCATATAGGCAACTAACACAAGTGTCTGAGACTCAAATAACATTCAAGAATGTGCAGAGAAGCTCTGGTATGTCCTCTACTGTGTACTGGATTATTTTCCAAGTCGTATTATACGGTGCAGGGTATTTTCTTATCACTCTACATAAATTTGAGCTCATTTATGCTGTGACATAAAATGCTACACCCCACACTAAAGTTCCCTCCCTGCAGTGAGAGACATAAAGACATGAAGCAGAGAGTTGTTTACTCCTCAGTGTTTAAGACATATTTACAGTACACACTGACGTTGGCTGCTTTGGTTGTTAGCACACAGCATGTTTCTATAAGAGTGTAATTTTGGTTTACGACTACGTGGATGCAATTCAAATATATAACTCTGCACCAAGTCAAAAAATACTTAATTGTGTTTTTGTTTTTTGGGGGGCTTTTCAGAATCAGAATCCGAATCAGGTTATTTATTGCAGAGTAAATGTACACATACAAGGAATTTGACTTAGTGTTTCGGTGCATAACAATTAACAAAGGACTAAAGATAAAATAGTAAGTAGCTATGAAAACAGCAATTCTCCTGCTGACAACTTAAATAGATAAAAATATAAGAAGCAATTAAAAAAATATATAATAGAATATAAAACTATAATGTCACAAAATGTGTCTTTATTGGCGAGATAGGACAGTGGGGAAATCAGGGAGAGAGAGTGAGTAACTACACGAGGGAAGATGCGGCCCGCACCCGCAAATCAACCCGGCCACCGGCGCTCCAACAGACTTATTTTTTGAGTTCACCTATCCTTCTCTGACACGCTCAGTCACCCAGTCATGTCAGTGTTATGGTAAGAAAATCAACTGGTTTATACGTGGAAAAACATGGGAAAAAGGAGTTAAAGATGGTTTGGTCAAAGTTAAGTTTCACCTCAGCAATACGTCCTAATCATTGACACTCCTTATCTCAAATCTGACCGACTATTGTAAGGTCTATTTGTAAGGTCTATTTGTGCAGATTAAGTCTAGTTATATCATTTTCAAATATATCAAAGTCACTCAGACACTTAAAAAAGACATTAATGTACACCATGCGCACCGCTGCTAATTACCACTGATAATAATAGCCCATTGTGCTAACCTCTGAATTAGTAGGAACAATGCGTATGTACATAAACAGTTTATGCAGGGATGAAGTGTAGAAAGGAATAAACACAGATGATGTTGTCTTGATTAAAATGTTAAATATATTGTTTGTATTTTCTATAGCGGCTAATCCTAAACTTAATGCCACTGAGGGGCGACATAGACGGGCTACTTTATTAATTGACGCGCTTGCCTTGGCTTCGCTCCTGAGCCTGCTGTGAAATAAGACAGTCCAATATCTTCTTCATCTATGGAAGATTTATATCTCATTCCACAATGGTCTTCTTACATTTCATAATGCAAGATTCCAACAATTGTCACTTCTCTCTTTCGTTTAGCAACACCTGACACCCCAGTGAAAGTTCCCACCTATAAAGTGTATGACCTGAACCCAAAGGTGACACCTGCTGGAGCAGTGTTTGTCTTACACTTTATAACTCCTAAATATGGCTCCTACGTTTTCTTTTTTTCCCTTGAAATGCTAATTTAGGCCGATTTATGGCAATGACAGATGAATGAAGAGGAGTATGTTCTGTGGGGGTTTTTATATGTGGATTTTACCAATTATTTGAACAGCCAGTGGTTTGCACGTCTAATATTTTATTTTCAAGTATCACATGCAGTGTGGGTCAGGGACTGGTTTGATTTGGTCATGGTTCCAAGTCTTGTTCTTATGTATTTATCCGTTTATTTAACAGGCCATGAACATTGCTTCATATGTAAAATACAAAGAAGATGCCATGCAAACAGGATTCTATCTATGGCTAATTTACAACCCCTGTCCCTGGGTCAGATATTGGGCTTAAAACAGAATCATTAGACTTCAAGAAATACAGAAGAAAATTCTTCAGACATTTAAAATTCAGTTTTATAAAAGAAAAGTTAACAGAACTGTATATTGTGTTTCTTTAGAATGCAATGGTGCCATCTGAATGATTTCTGACCCATTCATTTCAGTAATGACCTGATTGGTTTAACTGTTGATTTGTTGGCCTGGCCCCAAACAATATAGTTATACAGTACGATACTTAAATCATGGCCTGTGCAGCTTTTAGAGGTATACCTTGTCTTATTAAAGGAAAACAGTTTACATTTGTTTCGACTGTTTTGCACAACTTCTTCACTTGTCCGTCAAACTTCAGCTACAAATCTAAAAGAACACATGCACATTTAAACACATGTACCTCTTCTATCTCTTTCTCATTAATCTCTATTCTAAAATGATTTTGCCACGGTCCTTATACACTCTGCTCTTGTTCAAGATCTGGTTGTTGTTTCTCGACTGCAACACTGTCAGAATGCTTCGATGATGAAGTCACAAAAATAAAGTTCTTACCTTGAAAGAAAAAATGGAGAAGGTGCAACATGCTGGTCGGAATGGGAAGCAGAGTGCATGCTGTGCTTGTTGACAAACTCTACATACTCACTGCTTACTAAAACTGTGATTATTATACTGAGGCAGCTGCAGCTTCCTCAGCTGTAGTGACGCAAATTCACATCTGAGACAGTGTTGATGTTGATTGAAGGTGCATCATGTCTGTCTGTGTCTGAGATTTGTCTCACGTCATCACCAGGTTTGCTTCTTTTCTAATCCGTCTTGAACTGCATGTGTGGGACTCATTTTAATATCATCTCAAATACAAATGTACAGCTTAAGATTGTACCTTTAGGTTTTAAACTGTGGCCCTTTTTAGACCAGTTACAACCTACTGTCCCAGCAGATGTCAGTGTTACTCAAGCTATTTAAAAAGCCTTACTCACTGTATGCATGTACAGCTGAACAAAGAATACGCTCCTCTGTCCAGCTGCCAAAACACTTCCATAAGAAGAAAAACCTTCCACTTACAGAGACATTTGCTAAAGAGTCAAAATGCTGAGTATGTAAACATGCTGTTTATGAGCAAACATTGTGGAGACGCAGGAGAGAGAGCAACAAGCTGCTTCACTGCAGCGTGAGAGGGGGATCGCCTGCAGCACTCTCAAGATTTGCATCCTTTTTCACAGCACATAAGCCAATTATACAAGGTTTGATTTAATTAAGTGTCACCAGTCATTTTAGGGGAGTGGGTTTGTTTGCTTGTTTGTGTGATCTTTTTTCCTTTTTCCAGGGATGGAATACTGATTAAATGTTAAACTTAATCCACAGTGTAATACATTATGAAGAGATTGTAACAGGATGAAATATCCAAGAAATATGCAAGCATGGAAATCAAGAGCTTGTTGCTGTAAGGTGTCTACAAGTTATTTCTGTTCACATAACATATAATTGAAATCATGCTGTCTTCAGTACGCAGATTGACTAAGTAACCAGCATGGATTTAAAAAAGGTGAAAAAAAACATTTGTGCTAGTTTAAAGGTGTAATTTGTGGAATTTTTAGACTATAATCTAAATTAATTAAAAATGGATTTAACCTAAACATTACCTGGAATATTTTGAACAGTTATCAAAGCTAGATAAATCTGTAATTTTATAGTTGTAATGGGATGTATCATTCGTGGAGGCTGCCATGACAGACACGACATGTTTACCGTTGCCATGGAAACACTGGATGTTATGTCAAAGGCCGCTAAATAAAGAAGCAGGAACTGCTACTGAAAGCTGCCGTACTGTTGCTGTATGTGCTGCTGTGATAAAAACCTCATGTGAATTATACTTTGATACATCGTCGATACACATATTCTCTTCCTCAGGTTGGTTTGGCCCGTTCGTCTTGACTACGGTCAACTCTGAGTTCGTTTTCATCGTGGTGGGGGGGAGTAGAAAAGAGAATCACTTCCATGATTCCCCGCCAGCCTCTACGTCATCTTTTGTTATTGTTCTGATTTAGAGCCCCCTGGTGGCAGAATTTACATACTGTGTGTTTAAACGTACCAACACACAGTCTTGCAATTTTGTTATGCATTTAAACTTCTCATTACTGTGAAAAGATTTAATTTGATTATGCTGGTCAACAAATAAACTCATGGTCTGGGTTCAACAACAAATTAAAAGATAAAAGCACAGTTAGTGCAGAGCACAAAACATAGAGACTGCCTGAGCAAAGACATGTCACTCAATACATTATGTCCAGTTAGGAAAAATGTATTAATTGTGTTGGTCCGACTATAACTGGACTTTTCAAATACATGTTAACATGTTATTCAGACAGAAATCGTACTACGTGAAACTTTTTGAAGTGGGGCTACCACACCTAGATAATACAGTTTGAGATCAATTACTCTTGCATGTATAAGCCCAAATCAGACCCAAATTAGTCCAGGCATTCTGCCAATCTCCCCAGTGAGCCTTAAGTCGAACAGCATAAATTCATAGAGTAGGAGAAGTCAAATTGTTGTCTGCCTTCAAATATCACCATCAACTACAGGTGTAGTGTGAATCGCATTTGTACCAAAACGTAAATCGTACAGTATGTAGGAACTGTACAGAGCTGTCAAGTTGTCCATAACGTCTTTGTCAACATACAACCAATGTGCCACTTGCTAACTTGTGAGATAGGTCGGTCAACATGAAGAAGGTCCAATGGTAACTAGCTGCAAGGGGGCATAATGCCATGTAGAGAGGTCGGAAATACTTCAATAAAGGGAATCTCCCCCAGTGCTTGTATACTGGGACAAGGACAATAGTCCAAATCAATAGAATAATCGAGTCTGCGTTAACTGTGCATGTAAACCAACTTACTGACTAGTTATCCAAAGTGAAATGACTGTTTTAGTCAAAGCAGTCTGTGGCTTTGATGAGAGCACTTTAGCTCCGGGCTGTCTGGTTTAAAAAGTGTTTTACCTTGGGAGCTGTTTATAATTTGTTTCCTTCTAAATACAAATTCAGACTGAGGCAATGAACCTGAACTTGCGTCACTGGCCAAAACCCATTAACCATCTCACCCCAGCCAAATGAAAAAAATACAGAAATTATAATTGAACAGCTCTAGTTCTACATTAATAACTATGGATGGCAACACTCAGATTCAGATTCAGATTCAGACAACTTTATTAATCCCAGAGGGGAAATTCATTTTCACAGCCTACCGAGTCTTTGAAAGAAGCCAAGACAACATAAAGAAAACAAAACACATCACAGCAGCATTCAGACAGTTACATGAATAAAATGAATGGACCTTACAGGTGACCTCACCATACAGTAACAGTCCATACAGTAGTCAATCAGAATGATTCATCATTCAACAGCCTGATAGCTGAAGGGATAAAATAGTTGGAGTATCTATAACACTATAACCTGACTGACGTATTGCATACTGCACACATTCTGGCTTTACTGGTTGGATTTAAATATAGTTATATGTACAGTATGACATTCTGGCAAACTGCTGGAAGTTTGCTTTGAATATTACATGTTACCAATTTACATGTAACCTTCTGTGTTGTAACTTTTTTTCCTCTTTAGAGATTATTTCTGGCATTTTGAAAAACACTCACAGAGCATATTTGTGGAAAGACAAGGACATTTGAATGGGCATGATTAGTTTAATGGGGGGTAAAACTTAAATATAGTGTTCCTTTAAGTCACTTTGGGCCCTTTTTTGACGGCGTAAAGTGTGTTCTTAAAAGCACACAGCGAAGTGATTTGGGGTGTGTCTGACAACAGCTAGCTAGTTACGCAACCCACGTTCTGTGCGCTAAGTGAGGTGCAGGGTCGCAAAGAGGTTGGATTAAGTTGCTTGATTTTGGGTGTGTTTTGGGAGTAACATGAATAAAACCAATCACAGTGTCAGCTCTCATTCCCTGTAAGAGCCTGGTGTGCCTGCCGTCTGGCGCGTTGTTACTTAACATACAGGACACAGGAGTCTGTAAGAAACATGGTAAAGGCAGAGAAGCATTCTCACAGCAGAAACCTTCAGACTCATTGGTGTGTTTCCAAGAGACATACAGTGAACATTTCCGCATGAGACACAAAAAACTAATGAATGTGTCTGTGAAATTAGGTCCAACAGGATCTATATTAACTAATGTGTCTGTGTGCCCAACAGATACAGCTAGGTTGTGAACGTTTATGTACTTATTTTCTCTGCTGGAATCCTTGGCTATATTATTCTCTAATGGGTGCGTAATGGACAGTCTGTATTAATATCTGTGGGTTTGATTATCTGTGGCACTCAGTTATTATTATAAGTCCAACTCTGTTGCATGAGAGCTTGTGTGTGTGTGTCTTTCTGCATGTTTTATACAGAACACGCATCGGCGCGGGTGCTTCTCTCAGCCCTTTGTCACATAAAACACTCAAAAAACTGCAAAAAAAGAAAAGAAAATGAACAAAGGAGTGGGAACGCTGCTGTGCTTTCTTGTCTGTCTAATGGACAAACTGTAAGTCTGTTATGAAGTCATTCATGTATGCACATCTTTCTAATACGCCCTCTCAATAGCAGGAACATACTGCAACACAGACTTTGAACTTAAACCAGGTTTTAGGTGGTCTAAGGAGCAGTCGCTTACTGCCTCGACAAGGTAGTAATGAGCCATTCCTGCGCCTGACCATACCTCATTTTAAAACAAACACCCTAGAGATGCACTGATATGGGAAAATCAGGGCTGATGCCAATACCGATGTTTGAAATAACAATTTAGCCGATTGCCGATACCGATGTTTGTTTCATGACTTCTTTTGGTGTAAGACTCCCACAATGCCAACATTTTCTCTCATGTTTGACAATGAAAACAAGTCAGAGGTTTTTCTACAGGTGACTTTATCTGCCCAATAAAAAAACTCTTCTCTGCATCAGTAGTTAGTACTAGATGTCAGCATTAAATTGATTTGGCACAACACTCATTGGCTACTGACATCGGTTCATGCCACAGTATTTGCCAATGTGCAGATGTCTGTCAACAGGGCCAATATCGGCTGATACCGATGTTGAACTGATGCATCGGTGCATCCCAAAACACACCCATGGGTGCTAATGCGGGAGCAAGTGCATTTGCTATTAACACAATGACAACTGTATCAGGAGGAAAATAGAAAGGATTTGCCGGGCATACGATAGGCCCCTAGTCCTCTAAGGTATGAAAAGGAAAGGTATGAAGGCGTACCAAATAAAGTGGTTGGTGGGTGTAAGATTTTATGGGGAATGTCATTGCAGTAATCAATTGTCATAGTTAACAAAGTTAGCACCAAGCTAAAAGAAAAGATGTACTTAGTCTGTAATGAGGTCCACAAAGCTAGACATGTGTTTCAAATTATTCCATTTTGCCTGCAGCAGCAAACCAGGCAACTGTTTCCCTTCTGAACTGCATCCCATTTGTCTTTGTATTTAGAACAAGACTTCATCAACATCAGTGCAGACGAAAAAAAGGCATCTGCAAACTGTGGCAACTGTCCTGAAGAGACTCCAGGGAGACTTTAAATGAGCTCCAAACTGTGTTGTCTGGAAATAAATGAATGGATCATACTGAGACAGCACAGAAATCAATGCTGATGTAAAGAGTTAAATGTTATGTAGCTGCGCTGTGGGTATTAGCAGCAGATGTTGGATATTTACAACAGTATGTCTTGCTGACACTACTAGAAAGTACGTGTCCAACTTACAGCAGATTTCACATCTGAAACCGTCATTGTTTGTAAGCGCTCCAACAACATTGGCATCAGATCTTGATTTCTATACTGAAAAATCCTGCTTGGTGCTCAGAAAGATAAGTTCTTCTCCTTCTAACTAAGCTAATCAGACTTGCAACTGCTGAGTAGATACAAACAAAAAAAGAAAAGACAGACAATTATAACAAGCTAAACATCTTAACTTTGAAACATAATGTTGTGTTAATAAGTTAACACATAACTCTTCTGCTTTTTTCACTTGCCTTAGTCAGTCCTTGACGGCTGGACTCCAGCCAGTGCAGAATGCTGCGGCCCTGATTTTGACCAAGACAAATCGCAGGTCCCACATTACCCCAATCCGTTCCTCCCCTTCCTCCCCTGTTTAAGAACTATTGATACCTTACCCTCCAAACCGTGATCTAAGATCCTCAAGAGTATCATCATTAGTTTTTCCTAGGTCAAGGCTGGTAACCAAGGGCGACCGGGCATTTGCCATCAGAGCCCTGAAGCTCCCTACTGGACTGGACTTTATGTTTCTATCTCTTGTACATTTGATGTAATCTTTTGGCAAAACACTGTAACCAGCTGTTGAGAGAATAATGATATGCAACAGCTTCTAACAGAATAAAAATCTTTTAGCACATAAAAAGCCAGCTGACCCAGAAACAAGAATAATTCTGTTTCTGGACTGACACACAGACGCCCACACACTTTCAAAGACAGCCGGTCGGGGATATGTGTTTATTATCTGCTGCTGATAATGTTGCTTCAATAACAAAGATTAAAACAAAGAAAGGGTCTGCCCATGGACGGACGGTTGACCAGACCCTTTTCTGTGTGGCTATTAACATTCGATCTGTGAAAAGTCAATGGAACAGCACTAATAAACCACAAAAATTATGCAAAACAGCCAAAAAACTGAAATTGACTATACAAAGAAAATAACTAGGAGATTAAAAAGAATACAAAGAGTCACAAAGCAGTTACAAAGAGATGCAAAGCATCCAAAAAGTGACTCACAGCTGCTACATTATGACACAAAATGACACACGGAACAACTCCTACTGTAAGAGTTTTAAAATATTTACAAAGGGGGACAAAATTACTCCAAAAAGACATAAAACTATAACGGAGACACAAAACGAATATAGGAGAGCCAAACAATGACTACAAAGAGATGCAAAACACAATAAATTGCAAAAAGGAGACAAATGCAGCTACAAAAAGATGCAAATCCACCCACATTTGATACACACACCTGATGACAGACGCACAAAATAACTTAATAGAGGCACAACAACAAAGAGAATAATATCACCAAATGTCAATACAAAGTGACACAATTAGGCTACAAAAGGTGCAAAATATCCAAAAAGAGACACACTGCAGCTGTTAACAAGCACAAAATGACAACAGAAACATCCAATCAACCAATCAAGCCGACACAATAAGATGCAAGAAGACTACAACTAGCAACTAGTGGTTTGAGATATTATTTAAGGATCATAAAAGAAGGACTTCGATAGCTTGATGCTGCCACAGCGGCACAGAGAGTCTCTGCTTGTTGTGAGCATTGCATGTTGGCATTTGACACCTGTCTACAAGTAGTAGCTTAATAAGCTAATTGATACATTATGTGACTAAATACAATGTGATGGAATTAGCTCTCGGCCACTTCCTTTTTTTAAGTTGCTATCAGATTAAAAAACGTTGGAGACCCCTGGTGTAGACCAACATAGTGTACCCCGAATTCATTGAAAACAAACAACAACAATAAAACTCCAACTATCCTGAGGGAACTCTTCCTTCCTCCTGCTACAGTGTACATACACACACAGATTGGTGTGTGTTTCCCGATAGCAGAAAGCTGATTTAGATGTCAGACTTATTATGCTTAAGGAACTGACAGCCAGAGTACATGCAGCTCCAGGGCAGGTTTGTTAGCAGGTTATCATGGAGTCTGGTTTCACCAACATAAGAAGCTAAACCTCGTCTTTATTGTCAATGACAGCTGTCAAAATAAGCATTAAGCTGATAAAAGGAGGCTCTCTTTATTTCTGAGTAATTTCCTTACTGTGCCTGCATCATTGCTTTCAATTGTGCCCCCGTGTGTCTACTTGATACCTGCTTGGTGCATATATGAGCTCTCAGTTGGCTGAAACATAATGTGGGTGGGAAATGTTAACAACTGCTCTTCTCTGTAAGGATCAACAACACTCTAGTGCCAAGCTGCAGAGCAGAGATGTTTACACCGCCTACAAATGCAGGTCTTCACCTTCTGCATGTGTGTGATACATTTTTCTATACAGACAAATTATAATAAAAATAAATACATGAATTCTGTCATTAATGGTACATTTGTCCAATATCACTCAGCACCCTGTACAATTAGAGAAAATAATAGCATTGGGGCTTAAGCCTTTCTGGGGACATGTTGACAACTCAACATCCCAGCTGTCATTGGGTGAGTGGAGGGGTACACCCTGGAATGGTCACCAGTCAATCACAGGGCTGACACATAGAGACAGACAACCAGCCATACTCACATTCACACCTACGGGCAATTTTTTAGAGGCACCAATTAACCTAACGCGCATGTCTTTGGACTGTGGGAGGAAGCTGGAGTACCCGGAGAGAACCCACGAATGCACAGGGAGAACATGCAAACTCCACACAACAAGGCTCCTGTACGACAGGGATTCAAACCGGTAACCTCCTCGCTGTTAAACAACAGCACTAACCACTGCATCACCGTGCAGACCCCCCAATGAGCAAATCTCACAAAATTATTGTATGCATTTTTGTTGAAGCATTCAGCAGTAACAACTAAAAGGACACCAGCATTGTGTGTCTCTGCTTTGTGTGCGTATGTTGGATCTCATCAGGAAGTCAAAAGTATGCACTAGAACCATTCCATCAAGTGTCCGAACCCATTTTCTTCTAGGTTCCCACGTGCACATTCATGATCAGAGACTGAGCGAGCAAGAGAGAAACCGTTATTAGTTATGTTGCACCAATCATAAGCCTTCAAAATCTATTTTTGCATCATGACATTGGTGAGTGGACTCAGCCATAGACCCAGTTCAAGAACAGAAAAGAGAAAATGAATATAAAAAAAATTAAACACAGGATCTGCTGTTTTCACTGATAGTTTTCATTTAAAAAAATTCTACAGGTAATAAAATGTGTATACAGTGCTTACAGGATTACAGCTGGCGGCGCCAATGCCTACAACATCATACTTGGAACCAATGGGCCACTGTCCAGGCAGCCATAATATTTCATAAGTTGGATGTACACTAAGAGCAGGCTTGCAACTGGAAGAGACAAGCATCACTACACACGTCTGACCCAAGGTAACATATCAACAACCAAGAAAAGAGTACGTGAAGCCGGAGCAGCTGTCACCCAGTCGTCCCCTGTGTAGGCAATGTCAGAAGAATAAGAAGGATGACATGTGTGTAATTGTTTCCACGCATTGCTTGTTCCCCCGTTTGTTTCCCTGTGTCATCCAACCAAGTGAGAACAGATTGCAGGTCCTGAGAACACACCTGAGACCAACAAGCACAGATAGTTTGTTGTGACTATACGCCGGCAGCCACCAGGCATCCTGACCTTCAGGGACAGCAGAGGAAACGTAGTTTGGCAGATGCTCGAGGTACCATCCATCTTTCTACACAGAATCGTATTATAGCTGACATAAGCATTGCATCAGTGGGTAGATTGCCAATTTATGGGTAAGTAATTAAGTTTTGGGTTGAGAAGGAGATAATTATCACCCAGGCTTGAAAGTGATACGTGTGAAGGAGGTGATCATTTAAACAGCCAGCGTCAATGGCACCTGGTTTGAGGGCATTGTTACCCATCAAGGCTGAACTTCAAAACAGTTTTCCTCAAACTGGACAAATGTGATGATTCACTTCAATAACTTGCTTTTTTCCACTTTTAATGCAACTATTGAATGGTAAACTCTATTTTAACGTCATACTTTGTCAGTAAAGTATTAATACGCTAATTAAGAAAGTCATAGTCAGTGCTTAAAGCTATGAGGTTCTTTTCATTCTAAATATGTTACAGTGAAATGACAAATGTCCAGAAAAATGATTACATCATTTTAACCATTTTTGATGTGGAGAATACCGTACCAAGTTCACAAACCGCTGATGTAATGCCATGAAACCCCGACTCCTGTGAATAAGTATGGAGCTTTAGAAGTCATGAACTTTGCCAGCCTAATGTGTGCAGCTGGGCACAGGTGACTTTATTTGAGCTTTCGATAGATAGATAGATAGATAGATAGATAGATAGATAGATAGATAGAGAGAGAGAGAGAGAGAGAGAGAGAGAGAGAGAGAGAGAGAGAGAGAGAGAGAGAGAGAGAGAGAGAGAGAGATAGATAGATAGATAGATAGATAGATAGATAGATAGATAGATAGATAGATAGATAGATAGATAGATAGATAGATAGATAGATAGACTAAGGCTCAAACAACAATAAACACAACTTACATTAAAAACACAGAGAGTGCAGTAGGCCTACATTAAAAGAGGACTGTTAAAAAAAACAGCTTCTAAAAAAAAAAAAAAAAAGGGGGGGTTCTATTTGATTTTGTTCAGAATGGTTATTGCAGAGGGAATGAAGGATTTTTTGTAGATGTTTTTCCGGGCCAGAGGGACTTTGTAGCGTCTTCCTGATGGCAGTAACTGGAAGGAGTGGTGGAGGGGGTGAGAGGGGTTATCGGTGATCAGGGTGGCTCTCCTGATCACAGAGTGGTTATACAGTTCGGAGAGGGTAGTTTGTGGTGAACCGATTATTTTATACTTTTATACTGATAAAGCTGCCTGTTTCTGTTGGATCTGGAGTTGATGTAAGCCTTGAGACAAGGAGAGAAAAGACAAAGAATGCACAGAGTCGGGTCTATTTCAACTAACACATAATTCAATCTTTTTTTTTTTACATGGTGCCAAATCATAGCAAAAGATATATTTGGGTACGTACTCTTTGTTATATTATTAAGAGAGACCCGACATTAATCCACCATGCACTTGGTAAAAGTGGAGAGGAAAGACTTCCTGAAAACAGGTAGAAACCTTGAGCAGAACCAAAATAAACACAACCTGGGTCTGTTGCAAAGACTGTAAAAGAAATGGTTCAAGTCTCCATGTCATCACCAATTACTTTCTGAAGCAGCTTTATAAAGGTCACGGATGATGGTCGCCATATTGGAAATGCTTTTGACTTTTGATCAGTTTGGAAACAGGCAAAAAGTTGGACTTGAAGTCGGCCTTTGGGTTTCTGGCAAACAGCTACAATGCGCTCACTTGTCAGTCAAGTCAGTAACGCCCCTGATTAATCAAATTTATGGATACGTCCTCGCCTTCATATAATCAAAAAGATTTTATAAAAAAAATCCCTTCCTGCAAAGTTTTTATAGATCAAGAGACCAAAACTGTTTTAGTACCATGCTGCAAACATGATTATTTATGCTCTAAAGAAGGCATTTTAATATTTGACCTACTGGGTAATACTTGGCTTTTGCAAGCAGCCCCAAGTGGACAGTCAGTTTTTTTTTAGCATTTCCGCATTGGCTAAACTTTTTCACCACTGAGGGTTTCTGCTGGTTTTCTTAAAGGCTGTTTGGGTTTCGATGGCCACAATGGGTCATGTGGAAAGTTTCTTGACTTTTCAGTAGGGCAGGGCATAATTAGGATGTGGGACTTCCTCACTAAGCTCCTTTCATTTTCCTTAGGGCAAAAATAGCTTGTGTTATTTCAAATTCTTTGAAATTAAAGTAACTTTTTCCTTGTCTGTGAGGAAGCTCACACTGGTCACTCACTGAGTGTGGGGAGGAAATCATCTCAGTACAGTTTCAGGTGTGTGTGTGTGTGTGTGTGTGTGTGTGTGTGTGTGTGTGTGCGTGCGTGCGTGCGTGCGTGCGTGCGTGCGTGCGTGCGTGCGTGCGTGCGTGTATGTGACTGATTGGCCCTGATTTGGCCCAGGTTTGTTAAGCTTATACTTTATATATTCCCTTATATATATTGCAGCACTCTGTGATGTCTTATTGTCTCACCATCAGAGATGGTGAAGGTCCTCTCAGTGTTTATAGTGTGTTATAGAAGTGTGTGATTCTGCATAAGCACCACTTGACTTGTTTACTATTTTCAGCAGCAGCAAAGTATAGTTTATTGGTGCTGGGAAATTTGGACCTAGACTATTTGTTTCTGTTTAAACACAGGCCAGGTGGCCTTAGTGTCTCAGCTGTAGAGAATTTTGTTGTTCTTCCCTATTAATATAGTTTCTTATGGGACGCTGGTTTCCTATTGGTTAGTGCAGCCCAGGTTCGAATTAAACCTGTGGCTTCTTTCCTACACGTGTGTCCCCACTCTCTCTCTCCCCAATTTCCGGCCCCTGTCCACTGTCCTATCTCTAAATAAAGGGCTATTGAGAAAAGGGAAACAATTTATTTTGGCTTGTTACCATTTTGGTTCTTTTTTCCCCCTCCATTTTTAATGCCATGCGATTTTTGTAGTTATCCCTCTGGGGATAACTTTATGATACCCCGGGTCCCACCACCCGGCATCCTTAAATTATCCTGAAAATAATATATCCTATTGCTGTCCTAGAGCTTCAAGGTTGGTAAAATATGTGTATAATGACTTGCAGGGTTTGGCCAATGCTTGGCATGATTAATTGTACTCCTGGTAGCATGATGAAATTAGGAAAAAATTCTGACCTAGTAGTTTGATCTAATTTGTCTGAATTGCAGCATCAGTGTACATAATTATTTCTTCTTTACTTACTTTCCACTCTTGATCCATTATAATCTACTTTCAATTCTCTTTCTGTTTTGATTTCATTTCATTATTTCTAGCCCAACCTCCGACATTTGTTTACTGACAAATTTGGGATTCTAATCCGACGGGCCCTTCCAACACCAAGTGGGCCACAGCTGGCAGGTCAATTTGTATTTTTGCCCACATTTTTTTTGGCTACTTTGCTGGTGATAGCCTGTGACCCACTGGGTGAAGCATCCCATCTGGCCTTTGACAGAGTTGTCGGTTTGCCAGTCTGGACCCGCCAAGAAGTGATAACATCATTAACAAAAATGTGTTACCCTACAGTGCTACAGCATTAATGCTGCACCCTATGGTTGAAGGAATTTCACCAGCATGGGACAGTAATCAGAAAAATACATGATGCCAACAGTGAGACTGTCTGCTGTGAAGGAGGGCTGTTCAGTTTACAACAGCCAAATCTAAAATACATGAATGCCCACCAGTGGCAGACCAAGGCTGTCTGGCGGGCAAGGACAAACTCATTTAAAAAGGGCCACAGCTGCATTAGATGAGGCACCAGTGCACAGAAAGTTCACCAGCATGTAGAGCAGCATATTAAGCCACTGAAAGGGCCACCCTAAAGGGCTCTTTATCAGGGTTTCTCCATTGTAAGGGAAGCGAAAAGATGTCCTTGGTCAGGTAGACACATGTGCAGCTCTTTATTCATCCATTTACAAACAGAAGAGCGTCTACAGTTTTTTGATTCCTGACCTCACATCATGCACTCCATTGGCAGGGGGCTACACATCCCTGCCAAAAGATTAACACCTATTTAGTTTTTTATTTGTTTTATTTTTATTTACAGACGCACAGGTGGGACAAAAGCAAACTACAGACTTTTAAAAGGAACTCACCTAACTTT
Organism: Tautogolabrus adspersus; assembly: GCA_020745685.1. Taxonomy (NCBI): domain Eukaryota; kingdom Metazoa; phylum Chordata; class Actinopteri; order Labriformes; family Labridae; genus Tautogolabrus; species Tautogolabrus adspersus. The sequence continues at coordinate 7,010,404 of CM036546.1, read as the reverse complement.
CAAATGAAAGCATCTGCAAAGTCACAAAATACAAACTGATTTAGGCAATCATAGAAAGTCTAAAAGCAGGAAGAGAACACAATTAACAATGAGGATTGCTTTTGATATATCGTAACATACCGCTTGCACTTGCTTAAGATCTTTTTTAAAACCCAAAATGATGGTGGCCCTGAAGGTCAACTGCACAAATATTTAAACTTCTGAAAAACATATTTCTCCTTCTGTAAAACATGTTACACCTTCTGTGAAAAATATGTACAAGAGAGAAGGAAATTGGGAAAGCTGTGACCTGTACCTAATAAGGGGCGTTTTCAAATTAGGCATGACTGTTTCGTACCGTGCCGGAGTATGATTGCTCTCCCCCGCTGGTCTGCATTCACATTAGTAACACTGTTCCGTACCCGAGTACACTTGCGTATGTACCATAGACTGTAAACATGTTTATTTATGCTGTCAAAACAGCTTTTTTGCCAGTCATGTGTATGTGACTTCCAGTGTTCCTGGAGCCAGCCTCAAGCAGACACTCGATGAACTGAAGGATTTTGCACTTTTGTATTGGCTTAATTTTTCAAGGCCGGAGGTTGCCACTTGGTATGTATACAGTCAGATACAGCAGGTGGCAGTATGCACATAGTTGGTTTGCAAATCCGCCAAGAAGCAAAAAGAAGAAGAAGCAACCACTCGCGGACTGAGTCCATCCTGCTTAATGTGGATGTTTTTGTTACTTCTAAGATGCCAACAGAGACCCTCTTCCTACTTTTACATCTACCCGTGCAGCTCCGAAGACTGAATGGGCCCATGCTGCGCGAATAGGACGATTTATGAGCCGTTTAGAATTACGTAATATATCAGTCCACTGCCTTGTTTGAGCACGGTGGCGTCACATCTCCTGCTGTTCTTGAGTACACATGAATTTGGCCGACACCACATCTTGAAGTGAACTCGAGCACGTTACCCAAATACGGTATGATTGTGTTCACAATTATAAAATGAACCGGACTTTGAGGTCAAGCGTGATGGAATCCAGGCCCAGGTCCTTAGTGTGAAACCATCCAACAAAACTGTCCAGAGACTGGTTCTGTAGAAATCACTATTAATTGGATCAACAGATCAGCTGTGGTAAAAGCAGATCTGAGACACAGTTACAAAAAAGCTATTGATGGATTAAGGAATTTAATCAGAAACTGAAAAACAAAGGTGCCTGTCTGAAGTGTTTTTACATCGTATATGTTTATTAACTGCAGGCTCTGAAATATTGGACAAGTATGAGGAGTCAGCAGAAATTCTGATGCATTTCTTTAACAATAAAAATTGAATAGAGACTGGTTTATATTTGCTTGCTCATACTATATTGCCATATGATATGAAAGAAAAAAAAATCATAAAGCAATAGAGATCCTCAAGGCTTTTTCTTGACAAGATGTGTCTTACTTGCATTAAAATTCTTAATATATGTTGCTACTTTACTGGACACGTAAGTGGTTTTTATGTGCAGCTTGTAGATGATACTGACAAGAATGATGTGGAAGACATGTTTAAGAGCAAAACTGAAGAGGATTCTTCACTGCATGCATTTGAATCATACATTTTACATCAAATTCTTGTACTTATAGGGCTTTAGTTATACGTAAGATATGTAGCTGTGATCATTTCTAACGACATTTGGTCGTGCTTCACACTGATGGATAGTGTCTTAGGACCTGTGTCTACCTGGCATTTTTTTGAGTGTTAGCGTCTTTTTTCAATTGTTTTCAATGAGTAGAGAGCGTTTGCAGTAACAGACAGGCGCCCGGAGAAAACACACAGCGTCCAGCTTCCCTTTTCCGATTGCTCCGCCTTTTTCTTGCGGTAGCTCCGAGCGCTCAAGTTAAAAGTTGTTCAACTTTACAGAAAGGCGTTGTTGACGTCAACAGTGCTTTTTTTCAAATGTATGATATTCCCTGTAGTTTTGCAGCCCATGGTTTGTTTCTTGTACCCATATCCTCTATGCAACGTGAAATAAACAATCTCAGATAAAAACAATACAGTAAAAAGTAACCGAGCAGTGTCAGTCATACAGCTGCAGCTGTCAGCAGACTGTTGCCATAGAGACAGGACTGATGTGCAGCACTTTTCTTCTCAGCGCAAAAACACTTCATGCAAGCGCTCCCGAGCACACAGCCAGTGCTTTACTGCCTGGAAAAATGCTAGGTGGACACGGGGCCTTGAGAATGTGAAGGTTTTTTACTTGACATAAAGATTTGAAAGCATTTGGAGCTCAAATAATTTTTAGGATTATAAAATGTGTAATATTTGACAATAGTTCACTGATTTGACCTGATATTGATCTTTACACTCCACCAAATTGTTTGTGGCACGCTGATGAAGCTTTCCCACCTGTAACACAGCTGTTTCTGAGAGTCCATGATTAGAGGCATGGTTTCACATGAGCAGAAAAAGGCAACCCAGCACTTCTAAATGTAAATTTTCGAGTGGTTAGAGTTTTCAGCAGTGAGAAAGAGAATACAAGTCTATACAATTAGTGCTGATTGCTGATGGACTCTTGATTTGCCATGTAATTAGAAACACAGGGAGCACCAGTAGTCAATGGTAATTTATTGAAAGCTGATACTGAAATTCAGCAGTCCCGATGCTTCAATATCTGCTCCTGATTTGAGAATTTAATTAAATATGGTAATACATTGTGGATTAGATTTTTGGAATTGGATAGAGTTGATGCAAATAATAATCAAATTAAATACACTGAGTGGAAGATGAGACTGACTACCAAGAGCTCAATGGAGGAGATCCCTTGAAAGTTTGTTTTTAAAAGGGTTTTTTTTCAATGCAGAACAAAGCAGTGCACAATTTGACAAATTATTTGGTTGTTAAAGCAAAGTTGTTTGTTGTGTTTTAAACCTCTACTTCCATCTGAGAAGAGTTTTGTTGTTGGAATGAATTCAGTCAACTAAATGTCAAGATATTTAAACCCTTCTTGTTCCAGAGGTCATGTTATCTGTATGAACGCTTGACAACAGATGTGAGAATGATCCTGTTATAGCCTTAGACACTATCAAAATTAAGGGTAATGACCATAAACCTTATAAAACATGGACGTAGTCTCAGTGACGTCACCCATTGGTTTCTAAAGCCAAGTTTTGAAGGCCGATGATGGTGGTGGCCATATTACAATCTGTATTTTCTTTTAAAGCCATAAAAGAATGGAATCTTCCAACTAGTCTTTAGTTTTGCACAAACCTCTGCACTTTCACCCGCAAAGTCAAAAAATGGATTCTAAGTAACCAGTCTTGTCAGCATTAATGTGTCATCTCCACAACCTTTTACATCTCAGGGAAACTTGTACATAATGTTTTAATATCTGTATATTGTTCTGTCTTTCTTCTCTCTTATGAAATGTGTGTGTGCGTTTGTGTTTGTGTGCGTGCGTGCATGACTAGTTGATTTGTATTTTAACTCTTGCCATCACCTGCCCAGGGACAACAGATTGAAATTAGCTAGTTAGCTAAATCTGGTACAAAGCATCTCTTCTCTTCTGAGACTAATGTTTTTTGTACAATGTCCCTGATTCAAACTAATAAACGAAACTAAACTCAATTAGAAATGCTTGGTAATAACATATTATGACGACATTTTTTAGACCATGGCCATCAAAAAGACAGACAGCTAGAAAGTCTAATGTAAGGTCTGACTTGAACATGTACTGACTGTATGTAAAGTGGGTCAGTTTGAGATATTAGGGAGAGTCAGGTTTAAGGCATTTACATACCTGCCAACATTATGAGGTGAAAAAGAGGGAAAACCAGCCTATCCCCAGCAACCCCCGCCCCCCGTATCACCTTTACCCCAGCATCTCATCACCATCTTGGGTAAATTATAGAAGCTTTACTCAGTAATGTAAGAATATCAGTTTTTCTAAGAAGGAAAGTATTATTTTTTATAAATTACACGTTAAAATGCAAAACAGGAATTGGATAGAGGCCTGATGATGTGATTTGAGCTTATTTTAATGTTCAAAGGTATGAGGACATCTTTGGTCCATTTAGGGCAAATCCAGAACCTCTTAAAGAGGTCAGGGGGATTCTCCCCCAGGTTTTATTTTTTTTAACAGACTCTCTATTTTGATAGCATTATATACTATGTATTTCTGTGACCCCAGGTTCACTGAAATATTTACGTATCTTTACTCGTGTATTTTAATAACTTGTAAACACTCACACAATACAAAAATTCATACAGTTTGGTAATGCAGTGCTAGGTTTTCACCTTTTATTATATGGCACTGTGTATTACATTTCTCTGTTTCTCTGACTTTATCATATACAGCTGTCTCTCTCTTTACATCATGCATTGCTGTCTTATCTAAATGGTTTAACATATCCCTATAGTGTAAGTATGAGTCACATTAGCAAAAAAAAATCTATGGTCACTGTTGTTGTATTTAATTTATTAATAGAGCAGATGATCATATGAAGAAACGTACAGTGTCATTATTCAACAGTCTTCGGGGTCTAACTTCTGACCCTCACTACTGTTTCTGAACAATCAGAAGAGGATGAGTTTATTTTTTTCCTCCAGGGTCTGAATGCTCTGACATTTCTCCTCTCCTCTTGCTGTTGTGGAGTGTGCAGTGAGTGAGTGGTAAAGCGAGCCAGATAGAGACAGAGATGCTGAGGGAGAGGAAATAGGTAATCGGGAGAAATTAATGATCGAGAGTGAAACGGGAGAAGGGGCTTTAAAATAGGTAGACTCAAATGGAGAGTGTTGGCAGGTCGAAAATGTGTATATTTGAAGAAATTGTCATACTAATTAAACACATTTATTGCATTGTTGAAGGAGCCAGATAACTAAGAATTATTTGCACTTGAATGCCTTACTGCTATATTAAATAAAATAACAGCCTTAAGACCTTTATGATATCTGCATGTGTGGAGACAAATGACTGCTATTAGGAATACATTCCTACTGCTTTTCTGTTTCTGTAAACCCGTGTGTATCACATACAGCAGCAGCTATACAAACCTGACAGGTTGACTACGTTATTGGACTAAACATGCTTATCTTAAAAATATAGGGCATCACAGCAGTGTCGTTTCTGTTCCATCAGGAGGCCAACACAATGTTCGGGTATCAAACTGGGTCCGACAAATCGGTTGATACACCCTATCAAAACACATTTTTCTCTGAACCGTTTGTCCCTGAGTGGGCTGAATGTTGGGAGCTCCAGCAGGGATACATCAGGATCACACTGCTGAAAAAAATAGAAGAAATGGAGCGTGTATACTTCTGCTGACAAGTTTAGAAAGGTTTGAGAGGGGGTATTGGTGTGCTTTAGGACGAGCAGTTTGAATGTTCTGAGGGAGGTGGACAAGAGAGCAGTTCATTTGAAAAAGTCGATACCCAAGAGGTGTGGAAACTCTTCAATGGGATCATGAGCACTGAACTGATATACAGAAAGAGCAAGACAGGCAAAAAGGCTATAGTTGGTCTTGTGAAAATACAGTTGAGCTCTACAATTTCCTACAAGGCCAGCTGAAACCTTTAGAAACTCTATACTTCAATACTTTGATGGCAAACAGGTATCATCTGTCAGCTGATAAAAGAAGTCAGCTAAATCCAATCAGTACAAAACGGCTCAGAGCCCCACCTAAGGTATTTCATATTTTTTAAGTAAAGTTTACAGTGCAAATGTGTCACGTAAGTACGTTTACCAACTGAAAATAAAGGTTAAAAGAGCCTCTTGACTTAAAAAGTGAAGGAAATAGGGGAATACTTTGAACTTGTAATCTTTGCACTGGCCAGCAGGGGGCTATCCACTGTTTTGAAATGTAAGACCTAATATGACTTATTGCACGAAGGAAAAGGTTACATATTTTCCTCCTGTTCAACGATTTTAAATAAGTCTCAGAGCTCCCAAAAAACATGTCTACGAAGTTTCTGATCCTGTATTTGATCATGCTTACAAACCCCTCCATTTCAGTCTGGCTCACAACAGGATGTTTCTGTGTCTGTAGCTTTAAATGCAAGTGAGCTGTGTCTGACCACGCCCCTCTGGAAAGGCTTTGGTGGCTCGGGCTTTCTCACTCTATGCCCTATTGTTTACGGAAGGCAGACTAAGAGTGCAGAACAAACACCTAGCTGTGGGAGTGTCACCTACCTGGGGGAGGGGTTACTGCCCTTTGTGATGTCATGAAGGGAAAATCTCCAAACAGCCTCTTTAAGCACACATTTTTTTTAGACAGACTAGAGACACATGAGTGTTAGAAAAACATGGTATAGTGTATTTGCATTATATGTGACCTTTAAGTTGTTTTTTGAAGATGACAATGAAGGCAATAGTTTGTCTTTACCATGCTCTGGGCAGCAAATATTCAATTATTAGCATCACACCTGAGCTACAGGTTTTAAAAAGGTCAGTCTGGAGAACAGTTGTGCACACCAGTCAGTCCTACAATTAACCATACAACTTAATCCAATGTCAAAAATACATTGAAATCCTGTGTTTGGTGCTTATGTCAAAAGTATGTATTCTTTGTATCTTGTCTTCAATGTTATGTTGTAAATGGCTGTGTTGTGATGATGCAAAACAAATTTCAGACATTGACAATTAAGTGATCAGTCAATAACGTCTTTACTCGTTTGCAGCTTCCTCGAGACCACTCCTGTTCGTTGTTGATGTCATTGAACAACATAATTATGGTTCTGGGTACTTTTTAAACACAGCTGTAGGTAACTTTACAGTACAAACATGATGAATAGTAAAAGAATCAACATAAACCTTTAATCTTACACAGGAATTAAGCTTCATCTCAAAAGGCTTTTATTTATCTCTCTTAATTCTCATATCACGACTATCTAGAAAATGCCTGTGGGCACAACAAAAAAAGGATCCTCATTAAATTTCCATTGGCTTTGTTCTCAAATGACGTGCCCCCATTCACCATCATGCTGTGTTAACAAGTCGTGGTGATAATACACATTTCTTCAAATCCACTTTGTTTTTTTCCGAATCATAATCAAATTGTCCCTCAATCTCTTGCATTCAACCTTGTCCTTTAGTCTTTCTTGTGACATTTTCACATTTATTATAAATGGACGTTGAAAAAACATGGTTTGATGTAAATTACATCACTGTGAAAGCAAGTCTCTGCTTTGGTTAAAGGCACTGATGCAAAAAGGAGAAGATGCAGAGATCACCCAGCAGTAATGAAGGCAACAAAAGATGAAATAAACTTGATGTGTGTAAAAATATTTGAACACTTTCTCCTGGAGTATCTCCTGCATACAGATTACCTACATTTAGGCACATTTCCCAGAGCCTCCTGAGCTCCATTATTCCTCACTTGCTTCAAGCTGTTATTTCACGTCGCCTCCTTGCCAGAATTCTAATGATGAAAAAGCTGAATCGCAGATACTGCGGCTCCACAATCACTTCGAGGTATTAGTACCACCAGTGAGTGAACTCATGGTCAAGGGCTGTCACCTGCAAATTCCTCCCACAATTGACATCCCGTTCCTTCTTCTGGGCTTTAAAAGGTACTTTAACGAGACCTGCTGAACTGTAAAGGAATATAAATGGAAGTACAACACCAACTGCAGCCTGCTCCCATTCCCTGCTTCTGTATTTGGGAAGGGGTTTCTGCTGTGAGTGAATTAAAATTCGAAAGAAGTAGCCATTTTCAATTACTGTGAGGGGTTTCTCCTGTAACTGAAGCCAGCTAAATTTAATAAATGCAATGCCTGAAGACCACAATGTACATGCAGATTGAATATTTAGTCACAGAGCTAATACTGACTCCACACTGGATGGCTTAAATTCCTTACAAATGTATGTTATGTGGTATGAGGAAACATGTCTGTTCAAACATCTATGCACTGTAAATAAATGGCCATTCTTCACATTGCTGCACTGTTGGGCTGTTTGACCAAACAGTATCTGATGTCTCTGGTAATGTGCACTCTGTGAACAAGATTCACAAAAAGATTGTGCCTCTTGTGCGACCACTGAGCCTGTGCAAATGAGTTTGATTCACAACACACAGACAAATGGTTAACTGCACCACTAACTGCGCTTCAGAGCAAACAGCGTCTCAATGCTGTCTGCGTGTAAATGAGCCATCATGCAAACCCTTTGAATGCAAATGAGCCTCGTTGCAAAAATGGTATAATTCACTATGAGAGTTGGGGGGAACTGTGCTGCAGCATTTACAAGCAATGACATGCACAAACTTTTTTGGGATCATGTCACCTCTGTATGACCTCAAAATAAATCGTACGTAAATACAGTCTGTAAATATTACTTTGACAGTACTATTATTGTTATAATCAGGGGTTAAATACATTTGTTTTGGGTGTGCCGGTAGCCTAGTTTTTAGTGCGCGTGCCCCATGTACGGAGCCTGAAGTCCTCAAAGCAGGCGGCCTGCGTTCGACTCCGACCTGTGGCTCCTTTCCTGCATGTCTGTCCCCACCCTCTCTCTCCCCAATTTCCGACTCTGTCCACTGTCCTATCTCTAAATAAAGGTGTAAACCCCCCCCCCCCCCCTAAAAAAAAAAAAAAAAATGTTTTACAGGCACACTTCAATCACGTGCTGAGACAGACTAGACTAGAGCATTTGCACAGGATTAGGATGTGTTTATTTTTCTTCATCCATGGAAGAAGCTTTGTTTTTGAAAGTGAAACTCATATCATAGTCAGTCGCAAAACAAGAGCAAACTGCCCAGAGCTGGACAACTTTATGGTTGTGTTTGCTCTGGAGTGTCATAAGCGCAATATGCTTGGTGAATTAGACCTTGACATTTAAAAGAAAGAAGGAGCAAATGATGCACATCCCTCCTTCAAATTCCCCCAAGTGTCCTTAAATTTAAAGGTAAGGTAACAAAAATTCATCATGTTTTTCTCACCCAGACATGAGAATTGCCTGAACTTTATCAGCTGTCAATTATTTAACATGTCATAGTGTAGCTGTCACACTGTCCATGTTCGGTGAGTTCATTACATTGAACTCCACTGACTATCAGCGACATAACACACATATGAAGAAATATAAATCTGCACCAGAAAAATAAACCGTCTGATCATGTTAGCACACTGAAGCGAGACTGTACTGCACGCTGTGTCAGAGGCTCTCCACTCTGCAGGCTGTCGTCATCCTCTGCCCTCATCCGGTTTGACCCGCCAGCTGCATTCGACACAGTCCACCACTGCTTACCCCTTGCCTGCCGCTTATGCAGAACTTCAACAGTGAGAGAGCGTGCCAAGGAAGGCAAGGGTAATTTTCTTCTTTGCCAAATGCACCTTACAGGTTTCTAAAGCTTAACTACCCTCAGTTTTCCTCACACGGTGCATCAGTGCTCAATCCTTCACACCTTCTCCTCCTTGCGATGAACCCAAATGTTGCATTACTTGGCGTATGCAAATAATGTTTAACTGAATGTGTTACCACTTTCAAATCACAGCCAATGTATGGCCTATTGGAATCTATTCTTGTGTGTGTGTGTGTGTGTGTGTGTGTGTGTGTGTGTGTGTGTGTGTGGGTGTGCCCGTGTGTGTGTTTGGTTGATACACAAATCCAGAAGACCTGTTGTCATTGAATAAAGAGAGATTAAGTTTGCTTGGGGTGGCAGTCAAGGCCAAGTGTTGGTTCACACCAGGATCAGCTGAAGTACTGGGATTCATTATGGTGTGAAACGTGCAGTATACGTTGACTTCACTGTTCATCATTTAAGGTTAAATTAAAGTTAATAGTGTCATGTTGGTCACACACGCAGTAATGTTTATATGCAGCTTGCTGTACTCATACACATTATGAAAGCTAAGTAATGGCATCATTTTGGTCTCCAGAGCGTGCCACCAGCGCCACGTCGCTCTGCTCCGTTTCAAATACATTGCAGGTCTATTTTCGACGCTGCAGACACGCGTCAAGCTAGACAGAATATCACAACTTTGACAGGAAATCAGACAAGGAAACGCACAGAGCACAGAGCATCCGGTCAATTTCAAAATAAAACACAATACACGGACTCGCGATCGTATTTTCCTCACTTTATCAACGTAACGTCAAAACAGGCACCAATAGAACAACAAATCATCCTCAGAAAGACAAAGAGACATGTTGTCTGCACGTTTTTGTCTTTATTCCCGTGTGATCTTGTAGTTCTCCCGTGATGTGTGTACAGCTGATCATGAGTGCGCTTCGCTGCGCTGACGTTCCAGAAACGGATCCAGTGTAAATGGACGCGCACCATCCGACGGAACAACCGTGGCGCAGACGGACCGCGGCGCGCACGGAGTATGTGTGAATGTGCCTTAAGCCTTTGTTTTTTTTCCTTTTTTCAAATAAATATTTTTGTGATCTGCAATTGGGTCCATATCCTTGTTTTTTTCTGTACTGTGATGCAGCATACATCTGTTCTTATTTATCCCAAACTGCGATGGCCAACATGGTCAACCAACCTGCATAGTCAAACGACGTACATTAGGAATAACATGTAGCTAATTCAGAAAATATATTGATTCAAAAGCAGAAGAAAAGTCCAAAACAAATGAAACAACTGAAACGCACTGCAAATAATAGAAACATGCTGCAAAAAGCTGAAACATCTGAATTGAGAAAAACGCTGCAAATCCAGTCCTCAACAGAAGTTCTCCAAGCCTGTAGGGGGCGCCCAGTGGAAAAGTAAGTTTTTACAGGAGATAGTGAGGGAGACAAGTAAGGGAATGTTTTGTTTGTTTTGTTTCAGGGGGAAAGCTGCATTGTTTGAAGACAGAGAGTAATGTTAAAATGACTTCAACTAGGACATTTAAAGCGAGCCTTGACTGGGCTGGCACACTGGAGATGAGACAGCTGGGCAAGGGTTCTGTCGGGGCAGCCCCAGGATGCATGGAGCTAGTGCTAGTGTGAGACTTACTGAGCTCCTTCGCTAACCAATCCCCCTTTATTTGACTCTGGTCATTTGGGCTTTCCCGTTGTTCCTTTACCCCCCAGAGATGAATCAAGTTTGACTTGAGAGAAGACAGTAGCACAGTGGTTTTACAAGGTTTGGCTCCAGGCACCCCGGGTCTGCTCCCACTGAACCCCAGTCAGGTCTCTGGAGAACTCTCTGGAAACTAATATATTTAGGAGTCAGTGGGGGAAGTGAATTTATTACCAGACCGCACAGCAATAAGCACCGCCGGAGCAGAGTGTCTCAGGGGAGGATGCCCCTCTGTCTTCTGTGCAAAAACACAACGTTATTACATGTAGAAACCCACACAGCTTTGAGGAAAGGTGTCTGATGGACCTGTAGCTGTGGGTATGGGACTCCGAACCGCCGGGAGATTTAAGTTGCCTGACTACAGGGATTGCCCCCGAAACACTCGCAGATCACAGCAGCGTTAGCTTCTAGGCTAATTTAGCAGAGCGATGGATGCTTGCAGTTGTAGCAAAATAATGTATTAGATATGAATTTATCTAATACACCTCGAAGTAGGGCACCACTTCCGGCTTAACGGAAGAAAATAAACATAAATGATATTAGTTTATTAATAATCAATCAATCTCATATCAGAATGTGTGAACTCTAGAGCAGCTTAAATCAGGAAAAGACACGGACAATAGTTCTGAATTTTATGTTTAAGTTTAATAAAGAAAATAATAAAACAATAATATAAATGAAACAGATATAAAGAATATGGTTATGACAGTGATGATGTAATTATGATGATGTATGACCAGACATGTTATACCTCGAACTCTATAATTCAACTCGTATGGTGAAATTATATGTTTAGTAACGAGATAAAACGCGGTATTGTTTAATTGATTTAACTATTAAACGAACAAGAATAAAAAGGTGATTAACGAATTTTGGGATTAAATTTGGACTCGGATTGTTTAAGGAGACACGACCAATCCTAATCTCAACACAAGCTCATAGCAGACGTCTTACTGTTGATGTCTCGTCGACTTTCCCCAGTGGTCTAGCGTCGATTCTCTAGTTCTGATCCTTCAGAACTTTTACTAGCCAATAAACTGCCGTAGTCAGTCAGGTGGGAAGTCGGGATGAGCCAGAGGTGTTGAGGTTCGATGATGAATGCAGAAGTTGGTTCGCGTCGTCTCCCAGAGGCTCCGAGTGGATCAAAACGGGAAAATGTTCTTTAGAAAGTCTTTTGACAGTTCAATTTCCTTCTTAGAATAACCTGATGGCCATCTCGATTTATCCAAATCAGGAAACTGGCGTCAAACGTGAAGATGAACCCAAAAGTTGGAAAGGCCTTGCTTTAAGCCAGGAAGAAGGAAAGGTCTCAAAAATGTGCGTAAAGTTCAGTAGGAGTCGTTCCTACGGTTCGAAGTCTTGAAAGTTTAAGAAAAGAAAGATTCTGCCTTGAAATAAAAACGAAATTAAAAGTTAAGGAACTAAGAGTCAGTCTCAGATGAAGGAAGACTTTGACTCAAACTTTCCTTTCCTTGAGGTGAGCGTGTGCTCGTGCTCGTGAGCTGCACTCACTTGGAACTGCACAACAACTGAGGTTCTGCTCTGCAGAAGGGATCTTTATCATGAGGAGCAGAAGAGGGGGGCAACTGGCCAACACCCTGTTGCTGGGCGCTGCTTTAATTACCGAGTTTACTCAATAATATTACAAGTCAGAACTAAAACATATATACGTCACCATACATTTATCTCTATGTAAATTGTAAATTCACGTAAATGTAAGTCACGTCATATATTTAGATATACGTTTATATGGCACATCCTGAGGGAATCATTAAATGTCAGCCTGTAGTGAATCAAAAAGTGTTATACATTTGACATACTTAATAAGGCAGATTAATAAACATATGAAAAGCAATAGGTGTCTTTAAATAACACCTTATACAGCTAATAACACATCATACGATTATAATACATATGGAACATGTGATTATAACAGCTTACTTATCCTCGATGTCCTGGCCACCAGGGTGGCACTGTTGATCCACCTAAAATTTCTATTAAAATTGACTTAGTCCTAATTTCTTAAGTAGACATCGGATTTTAAGCAGAAAAATATCATTTCAATACATTCAATGTGAAATTTACAGATCTGTGGACTCAAAGAGATTTAAGTGTTCATTTGAGGGAGAATTAAACATGTTGGTTCAGATCAGAGTTCTGAACCTTAGTCTGGGTGAGTGCTTTCTTGAGAAATACCAGAACTCCAAATGGTTCACTCCTTTGGGGAGTTTTATGGCGCCACAGTTCAAAATGTCATTCTGTTCATGGATATCACGTCTCTTGGGTTCCTGTTAGTTGTTTATCTAAGGTTTTACGAGTTGATGATATACTCTCGCTTCAGCTTTTCTGAGGGAGGAAAGCTTTCCAATCGTCAATCAGTTCCTTTGGTTTTGACTGACCGTAAATCCGTTAATCCACAGTGTCATGGTTCATGCATGTGGATCTTTGAAGGTCTCAGACATACGTCTTTGTACTTACAGATGTCTCCCAATCATTTACTGGGAGTTCCGACCATAGGTTTGTGTGAGAAACTTTGTTTAATACAGTTGAAGCTGCTGAATATCGCTACACAGTTTTTACATAGGCTACTGCCTGCTATTATAGCATAATACTGTGTTAAGAGGCCATTTTCTGTGTTGAAATGAAAGGTGACATTTGAAGTGCACACTTTGTTCAGCGTGCGCATCAGAAAGCTTGGCTCATCTTGGTAAAGATGGCAGGTAAAGTATTTAATCATTTCAAATTTAATACAGGCCACTGATGGCTACAGATACTAGTATCTGATTTACTGATTAATGTTGCATCATATAAGGAATTACAATAAAGTTGTTTTAGCTGAATTAATACCAACTACAAATGAATACAACGCTCAGTGTCTCTCTCCATGGTGCTGAAACATTCAACCTGAGTCAAAATCGCATTCCAGATATTTCACCATCAGCCTCATAACTATTGGTACTGCGTCCACATGCTGCAGGGCTTCAGCACTTAAAGTATTAAGAGGCAAAGTGGGACATAATTAGAACATGAATACATTAAAATGGATCAAACTAATAAAACACATCACTTAAATCTATGTTAAGCTGATAAAATCAAAAATCTTGTTATGAATACAACAACTTAGAAGGGTTAACAAATGAGTAATTAAACTAGTGACCACATCAGGGTTAATAATCATCTGGAGGGCATGGAAATGTAGGATTTTATGTTTATTGAGTATCACTCAAGTGCTGAATTTGTGCATTGTCTTACTCTTAACTGATGTTCTGGCCTAGTTTGTGTACGTTTGTGTATGTAAAAGAGAGAGAGAGAGAGAGTGAGAGTGTGTGTGTGTGTGTGTGTGTGCGTGCGTGCGTGCGTGTGTGTGTGTGTAGTGTGTGTGTGTGTGTGTGTGTGTGTGTGTGTGTATGCAGAGTTTGGCTCAGGAGTTTGCTTGCACTCTGGCCCTCAGACTAATTAGAGGCTGTAATCTACAGGCTCAGTCTAGGATCTGGGCTCAGAGGGCACCGGGTCCCTGAGCAGCGGTCCTCACCTGCTCAGCCGTCTGCCTCCTCACTGACACACAGATGGTTCAGAGCAGAGCGTGCTCCTCCTTCAGAGCCGGTCAGAACATCACTCCATCAGGGAGAGCAAGACCTTTGTGAAGCTTGGTATTAAACATATCCCCTCCAATGAATCTAGAGTTTTCCATTCCAATTATTTTGGACAGAAAAGTCCTTCAAGGCAGTCAGTGTCTTCTTTAACTCACTAAAATCTGACCAGGCTAATCTTTGATGTTATTAGGTCCCCTTTGATCGAGTCCATTGGCCCAGCGAAACAGAGTTAGAGGCTGACTCTGGCATATGGGGCTTTAGCCTGAGTTAGGACAGCTGTGATTCAGAAGATTTGTCTGTATGCCTGTTTACTGTCTGTGATGAAGCTCCACCATTGTTATATGTTGACGTCATCACTTCAGTTTAGGCTAAGAAGACAACTACAGCATGAAAGGCATTCCAGCCTGAATGAGTCATATCCAAAGCAAGATTAAAGGGAAAATGTGTTCTTTGGAGCCCAGTTTATCCTAAAAGTCAGAGTTTTCAGTGTCACAAAGCTGGTTAGCTAGATTACCATGCTAAGTTTCTTTGCAAAGCTAACCTAGTCTGGAACAGGTTAAGCTCTGAGTGTTGGCTCTAAATTGTCTGTAAATTGCCGTCCTTTCATGAAATATTACCTGAAGATGTTATTTGTAAGCAGTTTAGATCACTTTTTTTTTTAAGATTTACTTTTGTGGGAAAGGAGCCACTAGTTGGATTCGAAACCCAGGTTGCCCGCGTTTGAGTGTCCGAGTGGGCTGATTTGAGAATGCGGATATTATCTGAAGAATTCCCCTCAATCGAGTTGGAGAGGGTGGTGTTGTTTATATCCTGTGAATGGAGTCAGTGCATAATCTATATGCACAGGACCGCTAGAATCTCTGTGCACGTAGCATTGATATGAAGGCAAATATTCTCATTATGGCATCGTTTAGCAGACTCTGTTGTTGGAGCAGTCCTTCTGAAATGATCTAGATATTTTCTGGAGTGGCTTAGGAGACCTATATTACGCCGTCACAGAGTCAATATGAATGTAAAGTACAAAGATGTGATGAGTTTAGTTACGCAATTTAAAAAAAAAGCAGTCTGAAAAGGGCTGAGGACATACAAGCTGTTGGGATCTCTATCGAGTCCAAATCTCAGTCTTTAAGCAGATGTTCGTCTTTTTTAGTCCTGTTTTCGTCATTTCCCCTACTGAAGGCAGCTATGTTGCAAGCTATTTTGCGACTCAAGGATCCTGTTCACTTCAATGCATCCTCTCTATAAACGGAAGCATACTTCGCCTCTGCTTGTGTCAGGATTTTTGCCATAGGCAGCCTACCTTTGTAAACTTGTTTGTATTGCAGACAGTCAGATGCCACTCTGCATCAAAACAAATCACTTTTCCAGTGTGATCATGCAGACATGTATCCATTCACACCTGTACTCCTCCTCTAAGATGAAAATAATAATGGAGAAATCACTCTGCTGTTGACAGACTGAAAGCACATCTGTGTGGGACGCTGGTTTTCATAAAAGCATTCTAATACATCTTTGTCTTCTCTGGTAAAAAACATGACAAAAACAAATGAATCCAGGAGAGGGTTAACAAGTCTCAGGTGCCTCTTGTCCTCTCCTACAGCGGCTCATTGTCTCCGTCTGCCTCTCGAGCATCACTCAAAACCCTCCCTCACATGTCACAATGACACTTGTGAAAAATGATTGCCGGGTGAGACGTTCAAGTGATTGAAATTTGTATTCATATTCCTTTTGTTCTTCTCTCAAAAACTAACAATGTTAAGGTAGAAAATGTTTTCTTTGTTGAAACTTTCTTCAGTTAACCAATCTAGGCTGGACAGAAACATAGAAACTGAAAACAAAGCAGCATCAGAAACTCTTTTTATTTGAAGAAACAGGTCAAAGTTCTATTACAAAATATGATAACAGTGGCAGTGATGGAAGACATCTCTACCTTTCCTTTATCTAATAATAAGCTTATTGTATCCACTTTTATTAAAGTCTAGAAGGCTGCTTTGTTTGTTTTAAGATGAAGATATATACTTCTTGGGTTCACTGATAATGTTGACACTCCGAAATGTGGGCTGAATATAAAAACATTTTGTGTTCACAGAGACTAAAAGTTCTTGTTTCTTTACCAGTGACAGACACGTCCCTTAAACATTTGAAAATCCCCCAGATCTGGATCAATCTATGAATAACATCAGCACTGTTCCTCCCATTGGTCAGGCTGAAACGAAATCTTACAGACTCAGACTCATATGTTTTAACCCAGCGGTTCTCAACTGGTCTAACCTCAGGACCCACCACCAACTTCTTAAAAAGAAAATGCGACCCAAATTTCAGATTTTTTTTAATCAATCAAATTTTGATTTTGTGCAGTTTGGACCTCAGGTGGTACAAAACATGTAAGACACAAGCAGCAACCTCCGGTGTTGAAAAATGAAGCCGATGTGGAAGTGCAAAATCCTGCAATTCATTGAGTGTCTGCTTGAGGCTCCAGGAACACCGGAAGTCACATACACATGACTGGCAAAAAAAGCTGTTTTTACAGCATAAATGAACATGTTTACAGCCTGGTACACAAAATTACACAGGTCTGATTAGTTATTGTCATCACAGGCACACACTGTAATTGGGTAACTGGTTAATCTTTTTGAAATGGCTCTGTTTTGATTTTGAAACGATGCGTGTTATCCATAGTTAGGAGCGTAGCTGACATGATTGAAAGGTGGGCGAGACGTAACAGTTTGTCAAGAGGCTTCAAACCTGCCTCAGCTCCAGCTTTCAGCCTGTCGTTTTTTGACTGAAAGTAGGGTTGAAACAGGATTTCCAGCATGGCGACGGCTGCCGATGAGCCTCCGGAGCCCCCTGCAGTAAAGATGGCTGACGTCACTCAGGCTTCGTCCAATAATATTTACAGTCTGTGGTGATACACTAATAGACGGAACAAAACAAACAAAAGAGCTTCAGAAACATTTTGACACAATTTTTTTTCAGACAGATACACCCATTTCAAAACTGCTGGGCAACCCACTTTTGGGTCTCTACCCACTAGTTTACCACATTTGTAATCTACCTGACAGCATGTACTTTATACAGCCAGAAAATGGTTAAAATAATGCTCCTTAAACTGCAGCAGCATCCCATGCTGAAATACCCCTGTGCACTGTCATGTTCATGTAGGAGTTAAAGGATTTGCATATCTGTAAACAAAACAGCAAAATGCACTAAACAACATGCACAGGTTGGTCATACTGTCCTGCAAATCTGAAGGGCAGTATGAAGTGTAAACAGAAGAATGGCTTCATAAAGCTTAAGCTGGCCAACCAAAAAGGTGACTGGTATACAGTATATGATATTGAACTAAGTTTACATGTATTCACAAGGTAATTTTAATGCCCAAAAGACATGACAGCTGATATGACTTCTTTTTAAATTTTACATTTTGTTTTACCTCAGAAGTTACTGTACTCTTTCCATTGCTTCCATTGGTTCCAATAACAAGAACAAAACGTGCCTGGACTAAACATTTTTTCTTTCTTTCTTTCAGATCTGTTTTAGTGAATAAAGTTTTGACATTGATATTTTCATCATTGTGGCAATGATTTGAGCATGCTTAATGAAGTTAATACCTGATATAATAAAATGACGTCTTAAAGTGTGTCTTGACAGCATGCGAGTGTCAGATATGTCACATAAATGGATGCTCGCTGTCCATCCATGCATCCGTTAAATAATCTGTTTTTCTGACACCTTGTGCTTTTATTTTGAAGGAGAAGAAATAGGAGTGTGGTGCTTTGAATTACGGAGCAAAAAGCAAAGAATTTAGCAAAAAATACCAACATAACGTGAAAGATTTCAAGTGCAGTCAAAACTATAAAAATATCTAAACTCTGTTTATTAAAATAAGCACATCGTAAGAACAACACTTCCATCACATTAAGAAAAAGTAGAAGCAACTATAAGCACTGGCAGACTAATTCTCATTCAGTGTGCTAAGGGTTAACACATTTGAAAACTAAGTGTTAAGAATTCGCGATGTAGGACTCAAAGTGTCCTGACAGAAACTTACAAATGTGCAAAAACGCACAATGCTTGTCCCCATGTTGGGGTTGTTGTTTTTTTCCTGGCTTGTCTGAAAAGTCACACATCTGAAGTCTCCAGGGGGCAATATGCTACACGATATTTATTGGATTGGGAATCAGAAACCCCATTTACTGCACCATGTTCACTTTTTTTTATTTCTTATATTCAACATAACCACCTTTGCTGATGCCATCCGCTCTAAAACTGGCATGTGTGCTGCCTCTGCAGAATTCAGCGCCTCACTTTTGCAAATGTATCTGATATCTTTTCCATAAACACTGTGTGACAGAGCTGATTTCCCCAGAGCCATATTATACTGAAATTGGTTCAAAGTCCCTTGAGTATTATACCACCAGTCTCGTTGTATATTAGGCCAAAGCCTTAACCAATCACGCCTTCTGTGCACACACACACAAACACCCAAAATTGTGTGCACAAACTAACAATGCACACCAATATACACACAATAAACTCCTCCCAAAGGCAACCAAGTATGACAGCATCATCTGTCTAAATTTCCCCCAGATTGTGTTTCCCTGCTCTTAAATATATCAGTGGAACCAAATCACAGGAAACAAAAACTTTGCATTCACATGTGGCTGCAAAATTTGCCATCTATCCTGATCCATCCATCCACCCACACGCCAACTTTAAGAATGACAGAAGGGGACATTAGATTCTGACTTCCTGTTTCATCTAAAAGCCTTCAAGACACAATGCAGCATGCTTGTAAATCATTTTACCATCCCAGGCTTAACCTTTCCATTGGCGAATAGATGGTGGTCCATACCAACATTTTCCAGAGAACCTTCATGTGTTCCTCAACGTGAAGTTAGCCAATGATAGCCTGTCTGTACATCCATTTCAAACAGGACCCGCTAATTCTGCATATTTTAAAAGGTGCTGTTCGGTCAAAATGTAAACAAACTGAGGGCTTCATATGTGACTCAAGTTGTTATATCTCCGACTGTATCGCACAGAAGAGAAAAAAAAAAGTCTTGAGTTTTGGAAAGTTCAAATTAAGTGTGACGATGTTTCTCTTTTGATGGGAACAAACATCAAGACAATTAAATTCAACCAATTTTTGAAGAGTTAAGATAACATTTTACAACAAGATGGAACATGTACGGCTATAAACAGATTATTCAGGACCAGACGCTGTTCCAGAAGAGAAGAGGTTGAAATGAACCATTCTGTGTGTGACTCTTGATAACGTCGTGAACCCAGACACAACAGGGTTCGTGGTTGAAAAGTAACACGAGGTGAACATTTGCTTCACTTTAGGTCTGGACAAAGCTAAAAACTAGGAGGAGTCTTTTTTATTTTTGTGATGACATTTTGGGAGCAGGTTCCTCCTTCTAGTATTCATGTGGGCAGAGTCAAGTCTTTGGGGGTCCCTCGTTAGATTCACCGGGCCAATATGGTTATGTGGTGTATATAAGGGTATCTTGACCATGAGCTCTCTTAAAATCCTGAAAAAAGACATTTGAAGTTTAACTCATGTCTGGTCTTCCCACTTTGTCCATCCTTAGGCCAGGTTGTGACCAGCCCCCCACCCATACATTTTAAAGTTCTCCAGCTGTCCTTTATAATTTTCCTCAACCTTGTGCTTCAGCAATATTTGTTTTCCCAACAGACAAAAGCCTCTCCATCCCGTAAAGTTTCATCTCATCAAACTTTTAAAGAAAGATGAAGGACATGGATCCCCTCTAATGTTCGTCCTTCAGAGCTGATTCTTGACATACAGCACTTCCAGGTGTGTTTTCAGCTCGCTGCAGAGAGCTTGGCCCGCTGCCACAGGTGTTTTAAACCCGGCCCAAATGGAAACTGCTCTCCCATGTGGAGTCAAACATGATTAATGGATCATCTTCCTGACAGGTGTGACAGGCCAGGTCGACAGCTTATTTCTCCCTTATGAAACATCAGTCACTCAAGTAGACTTATGCACGCACGAACAGGGCATTAGGTGTTGACTCCAAGGAGGATAATGTCACATATGTGCGCTAAATATAGACCCGCTAATCTGGCTTCATTTATTAAACAGCGTTTTATTATCTAGCTTATAAAGGAAGCTCTGGACTTCATAGTAGATATGCTAAGACAGTGGTTCCCAGTCTCGTTCTGCCGGACCCCTCTTTTGTAGATGAAAATATTTTTAAGCCCCACCCACCCCTAACCACACATTGACACATAAACATATATCGATATACACTAATCACACTATCAGTCACGACCTTTTACAACAAATTCTTATATAAGAATTTATCCCAAACATTGTCTGTAGAGAATAGTAACCTCAATGTGTGACAACAAACTGACAAAACTAACAAGCAGCTTTTAAAGAGGAAGCAATTAAAAGTGATACTGCAACAGGAAATGTCTCTATTTGAACATGTTACAACACTCATTGCTTTAAACCTGACTCTCTGAATTAGAACAACTCCCTCAATTCCATTTTCAGTGTCTAACTCTGACACTTTCTTGTCTTGATTGAGGCAACTTCAGGAAACCCTCTCTTGAACAAGTTGGATGTGGCAAAATGAAGAAGTGTGGCTCTCTTCATTACCGTTGTACAAGTGAAGCGGAGCGCCGGATGTAACTCTTCATGTTTCTTGTCTTTGGTTTAGTAGCTGAGACGTCTGGTGTAGACTCATTGTCAGCCTTAACTATACCTGGAAGTCCTCTCACAAAATGTGCCCTGTTTTGCTGGCAGTGGAAAACGGTGTGCATTGTTTTATTTAGCCTTGCTGTGCCCGCACGTCATAATCTCGGGACCCTCAAGGGGCCGTGTGCCCAACTTTAGGAATCATTGTGCTAAGAGAGTATGTCTACTATGTTTGTGTATCATAAAGTTAAATGAGAAATCACACCTTGAACAATGTTTTTGGGTCCAGGCAAACAAACAGAACTCACACACTTTAGGATAAAACTGTCCTCTTATTAATTCTGGGCAAAAACAATAAATTGGTTTCAGCCATAGTTATGTTTAAATTATGTCACTGTGATATCTCACAGAATTACCAGGGACCCCACGGGTCATCCTGCTGCCAGTCTTTTTTGTCCCTCTTCCCTCAGGCAGACGGTACCGCTCTATTAAATACACTTCATCCCGTCATGCAAATAGTTTCTTCCCATGCTCTGTGCGCAGCCTGAGCAAACTGAAATGATTTAATGGTATGTTTCTCATGTGGCCTTACTGTCTCTGTTCTTCTTCTTCTTTTTCTTTAATTCATATTTATATTGCCTGTTTATTAAACTTACTGCCATGTGTCTTTGTCCAATTATACTGTCTACCTCTTGCACATGTTTTCCAATGTGGTTTTATATTACAAATGGCAATAAACGTAACTAAACTAAACTGATATCTTTCTAGGTTTGTTGACTGTCTTGTACGCCTTGAGTTCAGCTTCAGCATCTTTTTTTTATCTGTGTGTGAATTAGTGCCAGTAGTGACCATTTTTGTCAGGTGGGTGGCACATGAACGGAACAAGGTGTTGGCAAACCCTAAGCTATCAAAGATGGTATAAGGTAAATGGACTGGACGTATATAGCACTTTCCTCTCACAACTCAAAGTGCTTTTTACATGACAGTACATGTCACAGTCACCCACTGACACAAAGTGCACATCAATATTAATACACATTCACATGCCGCTGGCTATATGCCACTTATGAGCAATCGGGGGATTAGTGTATTGCCTAAGGACACTCCAACATGTACACAGTAGGATTGAACAGCCAACTCGTTCTTTGAGAGACAACTGACCTTACCACTGACCCACTGCTGTCCCTCAGCTGGGTTATAATATAGTCTATACCCATGGTGAATTCAATAACTGGCAAATAGGCTTGGTAACCTGTTTCGATGGATTTGGATTCTATTTATGGTGGTATCTGACCAGAGTCATTGAACAATGTTGTTGAATGTAATTAACTAGATGCTTGCTTGTCAAAATCTCCAGTGGGAGAGTTAACATCGATGTCACTGACATGATCCAGGTAAATCCAAACCATCATTCTTCTCCATAACCATGATGCACCATCTACCCTGTGAGGAAGACCAATAACATGAATACCATGAATAAATACACAAATGAATAAAAAACTCTGAACAAGCAATAAGCCAGGTATGGGGAGCATAGAATTTGAAACCTGTTATAAAGTATCAATTAAAATTAGAGCCTGATCGATTAATCAGCCAGCAGATAATATCGGCCGATATTAGCATATCCAGTGACTATCAGTATCGGATAGTTTTATCACAGATATGCGCAGATAGAACTAGATTTATTCACCAGTCAAATAGCATTTCATCTGTTTCATTGTATTACACTAGCAGTTCTCTTTCACCAGCAGAGGGTGCCATATGGATGGACAACAACATTACCACTCAAAGTGTAAAGCAGTGACGCATGTACATGGGCAATTACTTTCCAGTTGATGAACCATCTTGTCTACGTTATACCGTATATCTTTTACACAAGGGTTTGATAACTGCATTTATCCATCTCTACAGATTTGGTAGATCTCAGAAAGATATTGGCCAATACATCAGTATCTGATTTTTTTTCTCCCAGATATCGATATAACTGATAACACTTGTTATGAATTGGCGCTATACAAATAAAGATTGATTGATTGATTGATTGATTGATATCGGTATGGCCCCAAAAATCCCATATTGGTCGACCTTAATTCAAATTCCACAATTTGTCAGACATTTGAACAGAAAAACCTCCAAAAGAGACTCATGTTGTTCAAAAAGAGACATGTTTTATGTGAATATATGTCTGACTGAAATTTTACAAAGAATCCTGATTGAAATTCTGTTTTTATTAAAGTCAAAAATCATGAAGTTATTATTATTAGTTATCGAGGAGACGAGGACCTTAAAGACTACAATCTGCTTGTGTAGTGACAGTCATTATTGTGTGTGTGTGTCCATTTCTGTTCTCCTTTGTGTGTTTATCCCAGACTAACAGTCACTAAAAGAAAGAAAAAGTAATCCTTTTGACTGCATCTCCTCTCTAATGTGAACTGAGAAGCAGAGAATCAAGCGGCACGACCATTTCAAGGCTGGAAAAATTCATGCAGATGTCCACAGACATTTTTGCACTGCTCTTCTGACATAGTGGTATTTAAAGCTCGTCAAAAGGCTCAGGGACATCCCAAATCAGGCTTGTCAGTGTTTGTGTGTCTCAGCATTATTAGAGCAGACAGTTAAGGAGAAGTTGAGAAAACTATGTCCTTATTTATGTCCACTTTAAAAACTTTGTTCGCAGAATGGAAAGGTCACATCAGCTGTCTCTTAATGATTCATGAGAAACAGTGTTTGTTGGTTTAGCTTTACTTGCATGGTAACACTTCTCATCAGCAGGGGTCCATAAAGTGCAGTCATATACACAAGTTACTTTTTAAACAACGCAATATCTTCACAGTTGTGCTTTATCATTCACAATGCCTTAATTCCATTTTTGTCTTGTCTTACTTAAAGGTAGAGTCAGTAGCATTGTCTGTTGCAGTCAAGCGGCAACCTCCGGGTTTGAAGAATTAAGACAAAGCGAAGTGCAAAATCCTGCAGTTAGTCGAGTGTCAACTTGAGGCTGGCTCCAGGATTTTTACAGCATAAATGAACACGTTTACAACAAAATAGGTCTTATTAGTTATTGTCATCATGCACTTTTTTTTAAATGGCTCTGTTTTGATTTTATTAACGATACGTGTTATCCATAGTTATGCTCGTAACTGACATGATTGACAGGTAGGCACGATGTAATGGTTCGTCAAGAGGCTTGAAAGCCGCCTCAGCTCCAGCTTTAAGCCTTGTCGTTAGGTTGACTCAAAGTTAGGCTGAGGCAGCATTTTCAGCATGGCGGCTGCTGCCGATGAGCCTCCAGAATCCCCTGCCGTTACAGATGGCTGACGTCACTTAGGCTTCGTTCATCAATATTTACAGTCTATGGTTGCAGCTTGCAAACACATTCAGACTGGGCACCTTCTCCTGGGCTCGTCACCCCTAGAAACGCACACTCACTGCAGGATGTAGTGTGTACATTAACTGCTTGTATCTACACTGCAAGCTAACGCATGCTAGCACAAGCTAATCACTAGTGCTTGACAGCCTCCTGTCCATCAGAAAAAGCAGACCAACTCTGCGTCCATGGGTATAGACCAGGGGTGTCAAACTCATATTGGGTCGGGGCCGGATTTGTTCCAATGAGACCTCCAGTGGGCCGGACTAATTTTGCCAACTTCACTATAACTCAGAACATGTATATATAGGCGGCTGTATGATTAAAAACAAATCAAAATAAGCTACTTGTACTGATGACTTTATGTTAATAGTTGCAAATCAGGTCAGGCATAAATCATTATGCTATCCTTGCATCATGTGATAAAAAGTTTGAAATTTGATTTTTTTTTTGACATTCACTAAAGATGAATTTATAAGACTGCAGGAATCAGATTTAAAACACAAAATCTCTGTCATTGCAAACTTTACTATATTTTTAATTGCTGTTCAATAGATTAACCCTTGACACAAGGGTTATATTACCTGCCGTGGGATCAATGCTTTAATAACGCAGAGTACAGTAGAGAGAGAGAGAGAGAGAGAGAGAGAGAGAGAGAGAGAGAGAGAGAGAGAGAGAGAGAGAGAGAGAGAGAGAAACGAACAGACGGGAAAGTATCCTTCAGCGTTGGGCACTGCGGTCTGATCAGCTCCGTGTTGAGTTCCACTTTCTCAACTTAGTAATCTCAGTAAAGCGACTTAATTTACTTTAATATGAGCCCGGCAGTCCGTTCTGCTAAGTGTCCGTACCATCGTAATCTAACGCTGTCACTGACTTTTTATGCGCCATGAATCTGTGCCATCTCCGTGCGTAATTCAAGGAAGCATTTTAGCGCTGCTCCGCGGCTAAACCAGCGGACCTGTGTATGATCGGGCCACCTGTGCGTGATATCGTTTTCGGATAAGAAGGAAATGTTCAGTAATAATGACATATTTACAGCCGGATGAGAGCTGGTGGTAAAGGCGCAACAGCAGGCTACTCTATTTAGAAGTGATGTCGCACTGAAACTGAAAAGTGATCATCAGCACACTTTCACCTCTCGGTGACCTAAAAATGAACCTTCTTTAAATAAAATCAGTTAATATTCATTTTAAATGAATGATTTTTACCACAATCAGAGGTAAAATAAGTCTGGAGATGCATCAGGCTCAACGCCGGTGTCCGCAACTATACACTTACGGATGTGTGGAGCCGGTCTGGGCCGTTACGCATGACGCAGTCCCGTAGCTCTGATATTCTGGCAACTTCTGAGCAAATAAAACTAAAGAAATACCTCTCCTTCAATCTCTCTTGAACACCTGCATTCAGTGTCACCTGCTGACGTAATGCAGCTCGTGTACTCGGCCAACTCGTCTTTTTTATGTTACTCACTGCTGAGAAGATATTTCAAAGTGCCATGTTTAATTAATTTTCGTATCATCATATTACCCTTTATGTTGCTAAATATCGGTGTTTTACTATTTGGTGAAAACATATTAAAAATATTTTTCAAAAATGTCTCTCTTCTTCCCAAAACGTCTCGCGGGCCAGATGAAACCTGCTGGCCAAAACGTCTCACGGGCCAGATGAAACCTGCTGGCGGGCCGGATTTGGCCCGCGGGCCTTGAGTTTGACACATGTGGTATAGACTAACACAAGATTTACCTTTGCTTTGGAGCAAGCTTTATCTGCTTGGCGTTTAGCCTCACTAAGATTATATTTTCTCTTCTTTGCCGCTACGTCCACTTCCGTCATATTAGCCGGTTTGAATCGCGTCTAATCACTGAATTGTATACACTCCTTAACTCACCTCCACACTTTCACAGGACAGTTATTCGCCCAGAAACGTCCCGTATCAACCAACAAAGCAAAACATCCAAATCCAGTTAGAGGACAGGATCCCTGCAGACACAGTCACAACCACACATGTATGGAGGCCCATAAGTGAAGATTCAGTGGCATCACTTTTGGATAAGTCTCTATTTTATTCTAGGAAACCCAACCCAACCCTAAAAAGATGTTAATTATCACAACAAGCTTCAGATGGTAACAGGGAAAATTCACTCACTGAAATCAGAATATATTTAAAAGAACTGTGATGAGATGCAGCTATTGTAAACCTTAAAGCCCAAAAATGTGAAGTTCATGTTCAAACAGATGTCCCTTTTCTGCTTTACAGCTGCTAGATGTCATTAGAGTCTAATTAGAGCATTTAATTTAAGCGTGTTCATTAAGCTGTTCTGGCCTATAGCCTCTCATCTATCATCACTAAATACATTTAATTAGCAGAACTAAACCAATGTAATTTCCCTCCTTAAATATCAATTCTTAATGCTTTTTAACAAGCTCAAAGGGTCGTTCAGTGACATCAATTAAAAATCTCTGTAACCAGTTAGCAATATTACATTTTTAATTCACTGATCAGAAAAAAGGAACCTGTTATATAACTCATGGTTTGTGAAAAGGTTCTCCCATACCTTTTCACCTGCCCCCACCTTCCCTACACTATACTGCAGCCTGCAGATTGATTAGGCTGCGTGAGGCCACCTGAGCATAATAGGACAGAGTGAAGCCTTTGTTTGTGTTGTTTCTTGTTTCTACTTAAAAGGGTTAAATAAACCAATTATCTGTTACTGTTGTTCGCTGATATTGTGATTTAGCTTCCCACTTGAAATAATATTGTGATATTTTGCTGTTCAGTGATTTATTATTGTTTTAGGGGTATTTTTTTGTTCTTTGACTTCCCTTTGTGCATGACATGGTTTCTTCCAATTAGGGCGTGGTCAAGAGGAGTATAAAGGTAGACTCAGCGAGAGTCTGGGGGGAAAATTGTTTTGGGTGGCAGCTTGCTGTAAGGCTGTGTTTTCTTTCAGTTTATTTAATCTAGTTTTTTTATTAGATTACCCGGGACTTTTGTTTTTGCTATTTTGTGCTTTTTTTTGGTTAATAAATCAACCACCTTATTTTTGCATCTATTTCTGCCTCCTGAACTCTTTTTGCCACCAGTGCCGAACAGCCACATTAAAATCCCTATTTTAATGTTGATTTACAATCTGTAATGTTACATGGTTATCTACACATATAATGTAGGGACAGATCAAAATCATGTTTTTCAATTTGTATGAACTCATCTATTTATTTGGTTGTCTCTTGTAGTCAGTTTCTGTATATTTCTCTGAATAATTGTTAAGCTAAGTTATAAAGACGTGCTGTCTTGTCAAAGGAAAAATGTTACATTATTGTATTTGAGAATACACAGAAAGTCATTAACAAAGACTTACTGTGCAGCTGAATTTTGTTAACCTACTGAAACCAAAGATTTAGTTGCTTAATAGGTTACATTCCTCCAGACTATATTGTGGATAAGTAAGTGGACAGCGGCAGAGCCAGACTTTTTGTCTGGGGTGGCCAAACTGGGCCACTGACTTGTGCAGAGGTGGCCGGAAGTGTTCAGCAGACACACAAATGCTACGATGAGATTGAAGGGGTGAAAAAAATAGACATGGTAAATGGTAAATGGACTTGAGCTTATATAGCGCTAGTCTTCTGACTACTCAAAGCGCTTTTACACTGCAGGTCACACCTACACATTCACACACTGATGGCAGAGGTTGCTATGTGAAGTGACCATCAGAAGTAACTAATCCCATTCATACACATGCATTTGCTGCCGACGAAGCAGCGGAAAAAAAATGGACACAATCAGACATGTAGCAGCAGGAAATGGTGATCTAACCCCCGGCCTTCCAGTTGGGGGATGACCAACTCTGCCAAGCCAACTAAGCCACAGCTCCCCTGAAAAATGCTATTCATATCTAAGTATCAAAAATGTTATAAAACTGTGTATCAGTATGTTTAACCTTAAAAGAGTAGCACTTATTGAGGAACTGAAAATAAGATGTATGTTCAAAATTACGATTTAAAGTTCTACCTAAATGTAATTAGGTACTTTATCTACCTAAATGTAATAGGCTGCATTGAAATGAAAGGAAAGCTTTAAGCAACCTGTGGTAACACAGCCTAAAAAGTTGATTTTAACACTAGTCCCACAGTGTTGATTTCACGATTGGTTTTGACAGATCATAGTTCAGTATTTTGGGGTGGACACTGTGGCGGCCAATCAGATTTTTAAGGTTGCCCTGGTCACACATGGCTACCCCTTGGATCAGCCCCTGCTGATGGAAGACTAATTATATTTTCACAGGAAGATTTTTTCATTTTTACATTGCTGTGCAATAAGCACATTTCAAACTAACACCATCTCTAAAAGCCTTGTAAATAGTGTCCCTCCACATCAGTGCTTTCCTTTTGCATTCAGTATTCTTTCTGCTCCTGACAGAGAAATCTGAAGACATTTAAATTAAAGCAGGATGAGATTGTCAGAAAACTTTTACAGTAGATATGACACCATCTGCAAAGAGATAAGAGGTACAGTTGTCCTTAGGGGTTGTGAAAATCAACACAAAATTAAAGTTCCTTACTATAGCGTTGCACAGAATATAGACTAATGTGTAGCAAACCAGAAATGTAATGTCCCCATATGACAAAGGGTCAGGGAAGCTTTTAAAATATCTGACATCATTAGCGTGACTTGTAAATGTTGCCCTGTTACAAGCTTATATCAGCCCTCTTTGGCTTGTAACAAATGTTGCACTGCTACATGCACCAAGACCAGTAACACTTCTAATCCCAAAGGCCTCCAATCCACTGGGTCATCCTTTGTGACTTTGCCCTGTGGAAGATGTTCCTCCTTAATAAAAATGAGCTCATCTTTGCCTCGCAGCAGTGCGAGCAGCACCAACAGCAGTGACACAGTGCAGAGGGGCCGGTGCCTGCACAGCTCAGGGCCAGATAACAGCAAATGAGATGTGACAGCTGAGAGAGAAAACAGGCCCAGCTGACGGGGCTAAAATGAGAACAGAAGGTCCTTTGATTCATGTGCTTTAGTATTTACACAGAGAGGGGACAGTATGCAAAGTAGGGGTTTAATAATTATGTATAATGCAGTAGAGTTTAGAAAGATACAGAGAGCATTAAGAGCAGGTTTCCGTCACTTTTACCCTAAAATGTCTGCATTAGAAATGTTGCATATACCAAAGCCCTATGCAGACAAGCATACAAATGTATTTTTACACTGTTTTCCTGTGATCATGAGTCATTTCTTGATTTTTTCTCTAGATCTCAACTTTTTTAATGCTGACTTTCCTGTGATTACAAGTTATTTTGCAAGGTCTTGAGAAAAAAGATGAAAACGAGATAACAAAATGTACATGTCATCGAAGGAAAACTCCGTACAATAAAATGTATGGATTCATGTCCTTTTAGGGCTTCTGTAGCATAGAACATCAGTTTTCTGTTCATTTTAATGTTACTCCTTGGTGTTATTTCAAATGCTTCATATGGAGAGAATATGTGCAATTTATGTCAATAAGAATAATTTGATCAACACTCAGGATTTGAAACCAGTTTAAACGTCATTTCGGCTTGCAGTCCTTTTCTTTACTGGCTCCAGTCCCAGCCAACCCGATTTTCCCCCCTTCGTTGATGGATGCTGCATGGTTTTCTTTCTTGGTCCACCCTAGGTACTACATCATTCAAAGACCTTTATATAGGTAATGTAGTAGCATCGTTTGAACAATTATCTGAAAAATATGCACTTTCTAAATCATTTTCTTTAGAATTTTTTTAATTAAATTTCTTTAGATACCTGCAAATCCGTAGTTTTCTCCGGAGTAGAAACCTAGATTTCCCCAACCTGCCAGACCCCACTCCTATACAGTAGATTCACTCCTGAAACCCTCACTTTGTGTAAAGGGTACTATTTCTGTAATATATGCCCTTATCTCCTCACTGCGCCCCTCCTCTTTAGAAAATATAAAGATTAAGTGGGAGGAGGACCTGGGCGAAGAGATTACTGATGACATGTGGGAGGTAATTTTGCGTAAAGTCTACTCCTCTTCATTTTGTGCTAGACACAGATTAATCCAATGTAAAGTTGTCCATCGTACACATTTCACTAAAGTCAGATTAACAAAAATCTATGGCAATATTGACCCCACCTGTGACAGGTGCCATATCCATATGTGTTTGCACTTATGTGTATGCACGTTACACGTATGCACACTCGATCGGTTTTCTTTCTCTTGTCTCTTATAGCCCTCTTGTATAATATGCTATATCTACCTCAAATACACATACTGTTTTTTATTTCTTTTGTAACTGGTTGAACGGCCAAGCTTAGGTTGTGTTGTGTTCTAGTTGTCTCCTTTTCTTTGTTTTTTGTTTTTCTCAGTTTTTGTTGTTGTTGTTTTTTTTACTTAAAAATACTCTTATTACTGAAAAACCTGTCAAACTTATCTCTGTATGTTTCCAAACTCAATGAAAAAAGTTGTGACAAAAAAAGAATAATTTGAATAAAATGTTGTAATAAATAAAAAAGCAGGAAAAAATATTTGATGTTTGGTTATGAGAATTTGTCAAATAAACACAAACAATTCTGAATCTTAAACATAAGCAAACTATTTCCTTTAAATCCAGTTATCATTCAAATACCATACAGTTTCTTCAATTGAAAAAAAGCTTATTTTTTTATAAGAGTGCAAAGGAGTTTCATCTTCATTGTCCCTGTGTGCTAATGCTGGTTATTTTGCATATTGTGATGTTATTTCCTATGTTTCATTTCCCTTTTGTAAGGTCGGGGTTGTTTCTGCTGTCTATATAATAATAAAATCGCGAAACAGACTGTGGATTATTTTACGATTTATTTCGGCCGAGGTCAGACCAACGCAACAAAACACAATCATTGACAATTGCTAGCTGACTGACTGACAAAGGTTTCTCTATTAACTAACTTGCTTATATTCTGCTCAAGGTACAGCCTACAAATTCCTGACTATTTGTGTACATTCTTTATAAGGCTTGAAGAAGACATCAGCTTGACTCGTAAATCAGACATATACATTTCTTCAGTTTCAGAGTCACATTCCTTTTCATCTTTCAACAGACGCTTGTTTGTAGTGAAAACGAACGGGCAAAACCAACCTGAGAAAGAGAATATGTTTACAAGTATAATTCATATGAGGTTTTTATCACAGCAGCACATACAGCATCAGAACGGCAGCTTTCAGTAGCAGCTCCGGCTTCTTTATGCAGCGGTCTTTGACGTAACATCTGGTGTTTCCACGGCAACAATAAACATGTTAATGGAAATATTTGAGGTAATGGTAATACTCAACAAAAAATATACAGTATATAACATAGGGATGGTCAATTTTTAATAATTCAGTTATTTAATGTAAACATTGTAATACAATTCTACATATTGTACCTTCAAATGTGAGCAACTTGCATGCTGTTTAAGTTTAGTAACTTGTGCTATTGTGTCTTTAGATGAATTTAGGAATATGCAAACATACGATGCATTTTGACAGGGATAACGTGATTGAAATCAGTTTAACTGCTGTGATTTGTGAACACACTCCAGGCCTTATAACAGATTCTGTGTGCCCAGTGTTCAGCAATTACAGCCTCTCGGTGACCTTGTTAATGTGAATTATGAGAAGCAGGCTTCACAGCTCAGGGCTCATCTGTTAGTAAAAGATCTGAGCTGTCCTTGTCAAGTAAAGTGAGGAGATTTGTATGTGTGTGTGTGTGTGTGTGTGTGTGTGTGTTCTTGCTGAAATTGTTGTTTCATCAATAAATAATGGGCAGACAGAGCTGTGATGGCCTTACAGCTCCTCTGATCTGTGATCAAACAGGAAGCACCGTCCTGCTCTCAGACTGCAAATACAGCCAGACACCAAAATATCAAACACAGACGCATACAAAAAAATTCAATCTTTGCAATCTTCACAATAACACAACTTAAACCTAAACAGTTAAAGTAATCTTTAATTCCCATGTCATCTTTCAGATCCTATAAGGATTCTCGGCAGCCTTTTTTCTTCTTTTTTGCATCTACCTCTCCGAGCTTCTGACTCAAAGGCTTTTTACTTCCAGCAGGTACATTTTGGAGCGCTGCAGCCAGTTCCCCTGCACTCAGAAGCCAAGTGAGTGCTTAAACCTTTCCTTGTCAGAGGAGATATCCTGGCTCTGCTCCTCACACACGGCTCGGGCGGGACAAGTGCTACGGCTTCTCTGGACGTGAATATTTTTCACCTCCTTTTTTCTGATGTGCAGAGTGCTGCTGCTGATCTGTTTGCCGCTTCTTTTCATCTCCTCGTTTCTCCCCCCCCTTAGGGAACAGATTTGTCAGGCAGGTGGCCATCCAGGTTTTTTATCTCCAACTTTTGGTTTCCAGCACTTCTGCCAATTCTGTTGGTACCAGCTTGTGTAACCATCTGTACTAGTATCATACTTTAAAAAAATATATTACTGCATGAAAGGATTTCAAAGAGTTGTACTATGTGTTGGTGGTCCTGCACAGACTGAGGGTCTGGTATATAAATTCTACAGGGAGAAGTTTGATGCATGGGTGATTTTAAAAGCCTGCATTTTATTATTGAAGTTGCCAATACGCCAAAAAAGTGTAATGTGATGGTGCTCTGATTCTTTTCTTCTGCAGGAAAGATTCTCCATCGTGTATACCAGCTGCAGATTACACTTCTTTTGCATTCAGAAATTTGCAAAAATCTGTCAAATTTAACAACATCAGGTCATTAATAACAACAATACAGCTTCAATTATGTTGTGCTTTATCTTAGAACCTACAGAAGACTTTCTCTGCAGTGCACTCTTGATGCATACACCAAGGCACACAAGCTAGCTTTGTGTGGCTCATCACATAAAAAAGACTCAGATCCTCCATCAGCAACCAAACAAAAATGATCTGGCCTAATCCCCATCCATCCATTGAAGTTGACAATACCCATCTGGAAAACGTGGAATACTTCACATATCTTTTCTAGAGAGCATCTTATCCTCTAAAGCTGACACTGCTGATGAGATACACCACCCGCTCAGCAGCGCTTTGAAAACCATGACCTTCAGGCCACAAATCCTGGTCTATATAGCAGCAGTTATGCCCACCCCACTGTGTGGATCTGAAACCTAGACCAAGTACAGCAGGCATCTGAAGGCACTGGAGGGACAGCATCAGGGATATCTTTGAACAATCCAACAGTCTGAGAGCAGTAAGCCATCATCAGCTGCCCTGGGCCGGTCATATCATACGTATTTGTGATTCTGGCCCTCTGAAACATGTCCTTACTTCCCAGCTGCTTACAGGAAAACATGGACAAGGAACTCAAAAGAAATGGTGCAAGGACAACATCAAAAAGAACATGCACATCAACCTTGAAAACTGGGAGACCAAAGGGAATCCAATAAGGTGTCCTCGAGAAAGCTTGTCTGTGACAATGCTGCATTTTAAAACAATGACATACACTGCACTGCAGAGGACAAACGCATAAACTGGAGAGATTATCCTTCACAAAGGCCAAAAAACTCAAACCTAACACCACCACTGCTCACCCCTGCCCACACAGCACCAAAATATGCACCTTAAGAACTGGCCTCTTTGTCTACCTGAAGACCCCCAAGGACCAGGAAGGACGCATGTCATACTTGACCCTAAGTGACCAATTATGATGATGACTAATATGTTTTTAAGTAAATAAGTTCTACATTTATGTTTGCTAAACAGAGCTGTAGGGATGTGTGTTGGGTTGAATGGTTTGTGTGATGGTTGTCTTTGATGCCGCACACCAGGATGATACCAGTTGATTGATGGTCAGTGGGCATTTTTTTGATCAGGTTGATCGCTAAACTCAAATATAACCTGCTCCAGAACAGTAAAGGTGTCAGTGTCTGTTACCATGGTGATCTAGCCCTGTAAGAAATTAACCACCATGGTAGCATTGACAACCCAGAGTAAACCTAGCAGTCAATCTCGGAACCCATCAGCAATCATCGTCTATCATCAGCTAATAGACGATATGCCTCTGGGACAGATGAAAATGTCTCCATAATTCTGGGGAAGCCAGCGGTTAGCGTTATCGACTTCCAGGCAGGACTTCCTTTACAGTGCAGCATTTACGTTGCAGACTTAAGCACCTTCATTCCTGGCTCACTTCATTGGTATAAGCCCAAGAAATGAAACTGATTTTCTATTCATTTACTCACAATTTTACAGGTAGCCAAGTTAACATCTTTATGATGCAGATTCAAAAACAGACGAGCTTTGCCATTGGTGACTTTTAAAGTGTTTTAAATGAAGGTTGGATCGATAGTTTCTGAAGCATCTCAGGCTTTGTGACAAAGCGTCAAGCAGATTTGTGGCTTGCGTTGAATATTCAATCTTTATCTGCACTTTTATGCAGGTATCTATTAATAAATGAATAAATACATTTTAGAATACCGCCAATGGGAGCTGGACAGTCATTAGCACGGTTAACGTTCTGCCTGTTTTTTGTTGTCCACACTGTTTTTCCTGAAAACATCAAAACGATGTTGGTCAATACAGGTCGGACTACAAACGTACTACAACTGGAAACTAGAACACTTCCCTTACAGATTCTTATTTTTTTTGTAGAATCTATAAATACAGGTGAACCCTGAGGTGAGTACTGGCCTCTGATCTGTAAAGGCAACTGACTTGGGGGGAGACAGTAAGCCTAGTGGGTATACGTGCAGCCCCATGTGCGGAGACTATAGTCCATCAAGCGGGCAGCCCGGGTTCAAATCAGACGTGGCTCCATTCCTGCATGTCATTCCCCACTCTCTCTCTCTTCCTGATTTCTGACTCTATCCACTGTCCTATATCTAAAATAAAGCCACAAAAACACCCAAAATAAACCTTACATGTAAAAAAAAAGATACCTTACTTGAATTGAAGCAGTGTTTGCTTTTTAACAATCATGTTCTGTTTGCCTTATTACTCTTTCTCACTGCCTCCGGTTGATCTCTGTGACATTTAAACTTTTAATGTTACACCAATTTGCCTCTTTCTCCTTTACTGCACACCTGAATATAAAGTTATTTTTATTCTGGGTACCTGTAGCTCTGTTACAGCTTTGCTTCCTGCCTCATGGTGACATGATTCAGTTTGACTTTAAGCCTGTTTATGAGAGAAAGCGAAGAATCCCCATCACTGCATGGCTTATTATTGTAGATTGTTTTGTTTTTTTGGTGAATATGTTTTTGCAGTTTTTCAACCACGTCTGTAAAAGTTTGCACAAGTGCCAACGGAGCGTAACTGAACTCCGGCTGACACCTGATCCCCTGCACTTAACTTTTCTTTCATGTTTTGGTTCTCATTTCTCTTTTTATGCGGAAACATCCCGAAGCAAAGATGTTTTCTTTCACATATCTGTTTGGCTCAGCAAGAGGTTGATGTTCTTGACCTTTTTGGATTCTCACATTCTGCTCTGAGCAGGAGGAACATTCATTCACGGCTTCTATTGAAACATCAAAGTGTTTATATTTTTCTCTTTCTTTCACAGACACGTGTAGATACAGGAAATATTTTAGGTTGAATAATTCGTCATATCGTGAAAACAGAAAGTTATATCCAATCTAAAGACATGTATTCCCTTTGATAAAGTATGAACAATAAAAACTGTTTTCCCAAGCTGCCTTAATTACTTCGTCTTCTGCTGGCTTATTCCTGTCAGTGGTGGATGAAGTACCTGAAAGCCATATTTGAGTAAAGGTCAAACTATGATACCAGAAAATGACTTTTCTAGAAGTGAAAGTCAGATTTCTAATATTTGAGTTTTTAAATATCTAAAGTTTACTGTACTTATATCAAAAGCGTTTTTTCTGATCTGAATTAAACTTCAGTATTGAAAAAGTGGTAGCCTACGAATTTGGACATTTTTAATTTATGTTTTTACCTCTTCACAACTTATAGACTTTTTGGTGAATTGGCATTTAAGAACGTGTGTGAATGTGATTTGCGGTTGTCCTTGCAGACAGCCTCAAGTGGACATTTTAGAAACTGAAGGAATTTGAAATTACATTTGGTTTCATTTTTAGGGGCCGCTGTGGCTTAGTGGTAGAGGCGCTAGTCTCTCAACCGAAAGGTCTGGGGTATGATCCCCCAGCTCCTGCACCTACATGTCCGATGTGTCCTTGGTCAAGACACTTAACCCCTAATTGCTCCCGCTGCTTAATCGACAGCGCGTGAATGTGTAAAAATGGGATTAGCTAATACTGATGGACACTTTACATAGCAACTGTGTGTGAATCGGTGTGAATGAGTAGGTGTGACATGTGGTCACATTGCACACACAATCTGCACTGCAGTTAAAAATTATGGCTGTCTGGCCGACAGCTGGCTGTCTGGTTTGATATCATCATATTTTTCCTTTTATATTTGTTGCCTTCCATGATGGTAGCAACAGATCTGTGAGTTTACTTCACACTTAGTCTGACGACCGTAAACTGAAGAACACAAAGTGGATTTAGATTCTTGGTTTCCAAAGTGAAGCAAAGAGAATTGCCGTCAACCTGCTTCTGTGGGATTCACTGCCCCCATGGTTTCCAGTTGCTTTGTATCCATAAGCCTCCAGAAACGTGCAGAAATGCGGATGAAATGAATGCAGAGCATGGACAGAAGGCTCCATCCTATGTGTATCTGCTGTAGCGCATATTTGAGCCTTCAGGGGAAATGTATCAGAGTAAAAGTACACATTTTATTTAGCAAATTTAGAGCCTGATTTACTAAGATCCCAATTAAAGAGTACTAAATTGTGTGTTCACTCCAAAAAATTGCAAGTTTGGTTGGTGGGCGTTTTGCGGGTGATCTACTAAGAAAATGTGCGTGAATGATAACAGGTGCAAACGTTGTGGAGGCGGTAGTATTTAAGTCAGGCTTTCGCGTGTTCTGCTGGTTTACGTCACGGATAGTTTGGACGGAAAGCAGAATGACTGCAAGCGCAAAATAGGTATTAGTGGGAGAGGCAAATGAACGTACAGTATTTTCGAGTTATAGCAGATAAGCCTGTGTCTGATAGGACATAAATGCCCTGGCAAGAGGTATCGAAGATGGGGGTACAAGCAGTGATGAGGTCCCCCAATCCAAGGGTCCCAGCATAGCAGCAGGGGGCTGTAGAGGGAGGAGACGAGCGCGATAGGGAGAGGAGCGCACCAGAGGGGACGAGCTGGGGGAGAGATGCGCAACACGTACTTGCTATAGAATACGTTCAACATGTAATGTTGCCGAAAAGAGGGAAATAGGAAGACATAAATGTCAATGTTGAAATTCTTTAGAATGCAGAGGCTGTGAATGTTCAGTTATATTAGTTTAATCATGGTGTTTCTCTACGTTAACTATTATTGAATCGAAATAAAAAAATAAATGCATGCCATTTATTTTTCTGTCATTCGAAACATGTTAACATGTGGTGGGAAAAAGCGATCTTCATGCCTTCTTTTATTGAGCCTATGTCTCCTCCTAACCACAATAATAGCAGCTTGTTGTGCGTAACACTGGGCTCCTGGATTAGCACCTTCCTTTCACAATCACCGCCACAATCACCGCCATTTTTGCCAGGTTTGGTCAATCGCAATGCGTGTACTAAGTTAACTTTTTTGCATTTTCTCCTCCCAGTATTTTGCACGCAAGGGCAGAAACGCCCCATATTGCATATTCATTAAGGCAAACGTACTAAATGGACAATGCATGTTGCTCATATGAAAGACGCAATCCTCACTGCGTGCCGTTAGTAGATCAGATAGCACATTTTTTGCCGGAGATATCAAGTTTGCACACGTTTTACAACACGCAAACCTTTAGTAAATCAGGCCCTTAGACTACTAAAAACAAATTGACAATATAATAACTCAAATACAGAAACTCCCAAAAAATACTTGAGTACTATCCGACTTAAGTCCTTAAGACAAAAGACACAGGTGAGAACAATCAGGGCAAATCAAGACTGAGGGGAAACACAGAGACTGTAGTAACCAAAAAACACAGAGAGACACAAGGAGAAGAAAATACAAAATAAAACAGGAAACACTAAAGACAACACTAGGAAACATTAACACACAGGGAAACAAGCAACACTAGGGAAAAAGAGAAATAAAACCAAAAACTAAACTAAACTCCAAAATACAAACTAAACAAAGACCAAATCATGACATAACCCCCCCCTCAAGGGACGGATCCCAGACGTTCCAAAACGTCAATAAACCAAAACAGGGTGGGTGGAGGGGGTCCGGAGGAGGGACTCCGGACTCTCAGGCGGACGGCCTGGAGGCAGGGCACATAGCCCGGACAGTTCGGGAGGGCGGCCAGGAGGCCGGCCCAACAAGGAGAACAGTTCAGGCGGACGGCCTGGAGGCAGGGCACATAGCCCGGACAGTTCGGGAGGGCGGCCAGGAGGCCGGCCCAACAAGGAGAACAGTTCAGGTGGACGGCCCGGAGGCCGACCAGACAAGGAGCACAGTTCAGGTGGGCGGCCCGGAGGCCAACCAAACACGGAGCACAGTTCAGGTGGGCGGCCCGGAGGCCGACCAGACACAGAGAGCAGATCAGGAGGGCGGCCTAGAGGCCGACCAGACACGGAGAACAGATCAGGAGGGCGGCCCGGTGGCCGACCAGACACGGAGAGCAGATCCGGAGGGCGGCCCGGAGGTCGACCAGACACAGGTGACAGTTCGGGTGAACGGCCAGGAGGCCGACTAAACACAGAGACCAGCTCAGGGGGAGTCAAAACCTCCAACGTGGAAACGGGTGTTGGCAGGGCTTCCCACAGAGACATAGGAGTGAACAGATCCTCCAACTTGGAAACAGGTGTTGGCAGGGCCTCCCACAGAGACATAGGAGTGGGCAGATCCTCCAACAGAGAAACAGGAGTGGGCACATCCTCCCACTTGGAAACGGGTGTTGGCAGGGCCTCCCACAGAGACATAGGAGTGGGCAGATCCTCCAACGGAGAAACAGGAGTGGGCACAACCTCCAACTTGGAAACGGGTGTTGGCAGGGCCTCCCACAGAGACATAGGAGTGGGCAGATCCTCCAACTTGGAAACAGGTGTTGGCAGGGCCTCCCACAGAGACATAGGAGTGGGCAGATCCTCCAACGGAGAAACAGGAATCGGCCGGACCGCCGAAGGTTCGTCAGGAGTGACGTCAGAAATCGGCCGGACCGCCGAGTGTACGTCAGGAATCGGCCGGACCGCCGAGTGTACGTCAGGAATCAGCCGGACCGCCGAGGCGACGTCAGAAGTCGGCCGGACCGCCGAGGCGACGTCAGGGGTGACGTCAGGAGTCGGCCGGACCGCCGAGGCGACGTCAGGGGTGACGTCAGGAGTCGGCCGGACCGCCGAGGCGACGTCAGGGGTGACATCAGGAATCGGCCGGACCGCCAATGTACGTCAGGGGTGACGTCAGGAATCGGCCGGACCGCCGAGGGGACGTCAGGAGTCGGCCGGACCGCCGAGGCGACGTCAGGAGTCGGCCGGACCGCCGAGGGTACGTCAGGAGTCGGCCGGACCGCCGAGGCGACGTCAGGAGTCGGCCGGACCGCCGAGGGTACGTCAGGGGTGACGTCAGGAATCGGCCGGACCGCCGAGGGTACGTCTGGAGTCGGCCGAACCGCCGAGGCGACGTCAGGAGTCGGCTGGAACGCTGAGGCGATGTCAGGAGTCGGCCGGACCGCCGAGGGGACGTCAGGAGTCGGCCGGACCGCCGAGGGGACGTCAGGAGTTGGCTGGACCGCTGAGGCGATGTCAGGAGTCGGCCGGACCGCCGAGGGGACGTCAGGAGTCGGCCGGACCGCCGAGGGGACGTCAGGAGAAATCCCCCTCTCTTCAACAGGGGGACTACGGAGCTCAGCAGTCACGGGCAGCAGACGGCGCTCTGCAGGGACGCAGTGAGGCTGAGGCCCTGGGGCGCAGGGGGGCAAAGTCACTGGGGAGCACAGGGGCAGAGTCACTGGAGCTCTGGGCAGTGAAGGCTCGGGTGAGCTGGGCAGCGTAGGCTCGGGTGAGTTGGGCAGCGTAGGCTCGGGTGAGCTGGGCAGCGTAGACTCTGGTGAGCTGAGCAGCGAAGACTCTGGTGAGCTGAGCAGCGAAGACTCTGGTGAGCTGAGCAGCGAAGACTCCGGTGAGCTGAGCAGCGAAGACTCCGGTGAGCTGAGCAGCGAAGACTCCGGTGAGCTGAGCAGCGAAGACTCTGGTGAGCTGAGCAGCGAAGACTCTGGTGAGCTGAGCAGCGACATGGGCTGAGGCCTGAGTGGAGGCTTTTGCTGAGGCTTCGGTTGAGGCCTGGGTTGAGGCCCAGGCTGATGCTTGAGCTGAGGCTTGAGTTGAGACTCGTGCTGAGGCCTGGGCTGAGGCTCAGGCCTGGACTGAGGCTCAGGCTGAGGCTGTGGCTTGAGCTGGTAGACAGGCTGCTGAGGTTGAGGCTTAAGCTGAGGCTTGAGCTGAGGCTTGAGTTGAGGCTCATGCTGAGGCCTGGACTGGGGCTGTGGCTTGGGCTGGTAGACAGGCTGCTGAGGTTGAGGCTTGAGCTGAGGCTTTAGCTGAGGCTTGGGTTGAAGCTTGAGCTGAGGCTGCTGCACCAGCTGCAGAGGATGAACAGGCTCAGAGGCATGTGACTGGGAAGCAGGTGAAGAGAAAAAGTCTCTAGTCCACTCAGGGAGTAAGTTTTTCAGCCATGGTCTTGACAGAATTTCCTCCTGGGCTGTGGAAATGGCTGCCAGTCTCTCCTTGCTACTGCAAGCATACTTTAAATCATTTCTTAAACATGTGAGGTTATAAGTAACCTCACGTAGTTCTAACAAAAAACATCCATCCGCTGGGTCCATAGCTGGTCAGTTCATTCTGTCACGGGTTTGAATGAGGAGGAGGAGGACCCAATTGCAGAGTGAACCAAAAATGTATTTATTTAAACTCAAACGGCGCAAAGGCAAACAAAAACTTACTTAGAGAAAATCCAAAAAGGTAGCCACGAGGAATCACTGGGAGAATGAACAAAGACATACAACACCGACGCTTGACAAAACAATGAACTGACACAGAGGGGAAGAAACACAAAGACTAAATAGACAGGGGTAATCAGACACAGGTGAGACAAAAGACACAGGTGAGAACAATCAGGGCAAATCAAGACTGAGGGGAAACACAGAGACTGTAGTAACCAAAAAACACAGAGAGACACAAGGAGAAGAAAATACAAAATAAAACAGGAAACACTAAAGACAACACTAGGAAACATTAACACACAGGGAAACAAGCAACACTAGGGAAAAAGAGAAATAAAACCAAAAACTAAACTAAACTCCAAAATACAAACTAAACAAAGACCAAATCATGACACAAAGTGTTCATAGCGGATGCTAATTTGCAGCATCTGTCCCTAAAGGGCTTTTGTGTAGTAAAGATAATTCTCTTGTCTTCAAGGCTAAGCCCTGCTAGCCCATTTATGCTAGCCATCCCTGCTATTATTATCCTCATCTTGTGTGATTCTGAATGACATTATGTCCCTGGGTTCGCTACTTTTTTTTGGTGACCTACTTCATATTTTGGGCAAACTGAACAACTTATTTGTGAGTTTAACTTCTGCACATGATGACTCGAGGAGGGCACACGCTCTTCTATCAATTTCTGTGTAACGCCCTGAAGTCTAAAAATGCAAACAAACTAGATACATTCAATAAATGTTAATCTATTCAAATTTGGTGCCGATAGTGTGTTTTGTATTCCTCACTAAAAGGCATATTTTAAAACCAGAGCAGAGAGAGATCAATGCATCTTCCTCTTGGGCAACCACAGTGAAACAGCTTGCAGGTGGATTCGGAAGTGGATGTGAAGGTGGGGTGTGATCTGCATAGGCAGCAGATCTCACCTCGGGCGAGCTGAAGAAGCAGATGAAATAAGCAGCTAGATTTTATGACTAATGATGTCATATTTCTGTCAGAGTATACTGATGTGGTTAAAAGATTCACTACCCTTCATGCATCAGTTTCAGCAATTCAGTAGGTGGAACTTTTTCACAAGAATAACTTTGTAAAAGTCAGAATACAGAGGGCAGATACAGGGAGCCTTCTCTGCAGATCAATTGGCTCAAAACAGTCTGAAAGCAAAAAGACACACTGAAATAATGTCCCTCTATAACGTTAAAACATACTTTAAAATTCAGTTATCTATTAACAAGAACAAGAGTGAAGGTTGTTATTATTGATGAAAGAGTGTAATGTTCGACTCATCATTTAGACTCACAATATATGGGTTCATATTTTATCAGGTTTAAAGTCTAACAATACAGAAGTCACGGTTTAATGGGAGTCAGTATCTTTTTATTTTAAAAGGCAAAAAGTTCCCCCAAAAAACACTCGTCTACAACCCAAAACATACATAAGCAAAAAGCATGTTAGGGTGGTTTCCCACTAAGGACCCAGGCCCGGATCCGAGTACGCTTCACCCCAAAGTCCGGTTCATTTTTTCAGTGTGAATACAATCATAGTGTACTCGTACCGTATTCGGGTACTGTGCCCGAGTCAGCTTGAAGAGGTGGTCTCGGGCTTGATTCATGTGTACCCAAGTGTGGACTGTGGGAGATGTGAACGCATCCATGCTCAAACAAGGAAGTGGACCGCTATAT
Organism: Tautogolabrus adspersus; assembly: GCA_020745685.1. Classification (NCBI taxonomy): domain Eukaryota; kingdom Metazoa; phylum Chordata; class Actinopteri; order Labriformes; family Labridae; genus Tautogolabrus; species Tautogolabrus adspersus. The sequence goes on along the minus strand of CM036546.1, from coordinate 6,967,171 downwards.
GACATGATTCCTCCTGTCGCTTCAAAAAAAGTGCGATGCGCGGTAGATGTGGAAGTACAGTAGGAAGATAACAAAAAACTTCCACAGTTAGCAGGATAGACTCAACCTGTGAGTGGTTGTCATGGTTTCTTCTTCTTCTTACTGCTTTTTGGCAGATCTGCAAACCAACTATGTGCCTACTGCAACCTGCTATATTGGACTGGGTACATACGCAAGTATGTCGAACGATGTTACTAATGTGTGAATGCAGACAGGTGGAGAGGGCTAGGGCACGGTACAAAAAAAACATTCCTAATGTGAAAACGTCCTTAGACTCTTAACTGTGGTAGCCCTAAGTGGACATGCATCAATACATTTTATTAAACTCCCAGACTTCTCAAGATCTCAAGTGATAAACTTATTATCACATACAATCAGTGCTTTGATAACAGGATGAATAAGTCAAGATTTGGAGAAAGCAGCTGAAATATATGTGTTATCACAGGAAAACAAAGTAAAATACAATTTATGTCCGCTTAGGGCTTTCTTATTCAACAAACAATAAAGCACCACAAACAAAGTACATTCAGCTTGAATGGGTCATTATATTGTAAAGGGGAAAACAAAGACAAAAGCCTTTGAGAAATTCTATATCCAGTCTCTGATTTCCAGTCAACAGTCCAAAAACAGTTCCTCCTCACAATGCACATACTGTAAGCGCCTGATACACTAAAGAATTGTTCTGCTTTTGCAGCCACTAAACCTGTGCGAATGAGAGGACAATATAGCATGCAATCCAGGGCGCATGCGCAAAGGGTGAAATTGCACATTGCACACTAACTGCACTGCATTTAAAAATGATGGAACATTGATTTAACACTCGAGTTGGAAAAGTTGTAATTACATTATCATATTTTTCCTATCATATTTGCTGCCTTCCATCATGGTGACAACATATCTGTGAGTTTACTTCAGATTTAGGCTGACGACCGTAGACTGCAGAACACAAAGTGGATGTAGCGTCTTAGTTTCCATGGTGAAGCAAACAGAATTGTCTTCAACCTGCTTCCATATTAATGCCCAGCATGTGGCAAGAACACTGGATTCATTCCCTATTAATGCCCAGCAGGTGGTGAGAACACTGAACGCATGATATCAAATACAAATAAATAAAACATGTAAAGGCGCATAAGTCTACCAGAAATGGAAATCCTTCATACTTGATTTAATACATTTTTCTGATGAATTTAAAACCTCAATCCCTAGTTTCAGATCTCCTTCAATACTATGGAAGGTTAAAGTTGTGTTGTTTGTTAATGTAAAATAAATTATAATATGATTTATAAGTTGCAGCAACCTGTTTATCAAGACTGATGTATCCACTTTTAATTCACCCCCTCGTCACTTTAGGCATATTAAGATCGTGTCGACCAAAACTTGAATCTTTCAAACTTGTTTCCAAAGCAAGTGGATGACCCTACGGTTCAATTGTGCTATCGGCAGGTAATTTAGTGGTTGCCTAGGAACAATGACATTACACAGCACATCTGTTAAAACTGGAGGCTTGAACAAAAGTTGAAGTGGGACCCACTTTTTGCAAGTTTGATCGGACCCTTTGTCTGCCTATTTATATGAAAGAAAAACCTGCACACTACTCTTGCTAAGTATCACCAATTTATGAGAAAAAACACAACATTTCGGTCCCTCTGAACCTTTGTCAAGTGTGTTCTGCCTTTGTATATAAATGAATAAACAGTAATGCAATGCAATGCTCTGACTAACCTAATACATATCATCACAGCAGTGTGAATAATTTGACCATTCTTCTCCCCTAAAAAATTACCATTAAAGTTATTTGCAAAATGACATAAAATAACCAAATGATAGAGCCAAATGAAGGAAAACACCATCCAGCAAATCCATGGAGGCTGTTTAAGTGGAAACCAGCCATTGGCACAGTGATTTCCCTGTGCTAAGAGCCTTTTGGTTTCAGTAAATAATGGATAAATGAGTCAGTGAGGGTTTGTTATGAATGAAAACAGCGTGAAAGGAAACTGAGCACATTTGTATTCAAAGGGACTGGTGCCAAGCTGTAGTATCAATACCCTTTAAAACCAATTGGATTCTGGTTTAGCAGTCCTTTCTCATATTACAGCCCTGGAGGCTCATGACACTGAATGCTTGTTCTTGCCCGTGCCATCCGTCGCCCATTCAGTTGACAATTTATTACTCTATTCCATTCAAAGACTGTGAAGCTCTCATTGAGACATTGAACGCTCGCTGGGGGATTGTTCCCTGACGCCAAGAGACAGAGTTCTTGCAAATGTATCCCCTCCAATAAATGTAAGCCTGTGTTCGCTATTGTTACAGCTTTGTGTCTGTTTGTAAGAAGTGACTCACTGTTAATGATTGTTCCATTGTATAGCTTCCCAGACAATACCCCAATGTCCCCAATCCCAACTACATTATGTGCCGTTTGACTCGGCTGGTGGCTTTTGAAACAAATTTAAAGAACCTCTTCTTTAGGACCTTTTGTCTTGGACTCCTTCCATGAATTCTGGCATAAAAGTTTAAAATTCACATCCTGCGTGAGTTATATGGTACAAAATAGGTGTGGACTTTCTCTAAATGGAATTAGCGTCACGCATTTGAGGTTGACAGGTGCAGGTACGCTTCACGACATCTTCAGAGTGACACTGATTGACATAAGAAATGCGCAGACAGCTTTGGCTTTCATTCGGGTTAACAGCTTAAACTGCTTACCACACATTTGATATATTCCTGAAGATTGAGGAGCCTTGCTTCAAACTTACTGACAAAATACAAAATGTGTCATCGGGCTGCATGAGTGATGTGATCCATGGGGACGGGTGACAAGGTGATAAATCATCAAACTCTCCATCTCCATTACAGACATACGTTGAGTCGACTGTGAGTAATATGAGGCCATAAAATCTGACGTACCATACGTTGTAGTGAAACAATAACAGCAAAAATAACTTTAACTGTGCTAACTGTTTTGCAACCCAGGCTCCCTGCATTCTTCTGAGTTGTGAAGGGCACTTTGGTTTGCATGATTTACAGTCACAATTTATATGAAGTGACCGTTGATGGCATAAATATTAAGTAGAGACGGATGCACACTCTGATCATCAACAGCTAATAAACTGAAGCTTCATTTTCACAACCAATTTGACTCGCTGATTATTGCAATTCATCATTTTGAGTCTCAGGGATCAATGAGCAGCACCGAGCAGCGGTGTTGTCTGTAGTCGCCTGTAGGCTTGTCGTAATGATGAATGACTTAATCACCTGAAGCTGAGGAGGCCGTACCTTTTAGTTACACTCAGATCAGAAAAGTTGAGTTGCGTTTTGGCCACAACTTTATCTTGTGCACGATCAGTTTGATAAATACGCAGCCTCAAGGGGAGAATCAAGTATTGAGAAGGAGTTGGAATTTGGAAAAGTGTCTGCCTGAGAGATGCAGACTGTTTAAAGAATAACAATGAAGCATGGCTTTTCCCTGTTGTAATACATCCCAATAAAGACACTAAAGACACATATGTATTACCCCTGTCTGTTTTAATGCAGATACTGTCTCAGCTCTGGGAGAAGTCAAAAGCAGCAGCATTTACAAACACCTTATTTAACTATCACTGGCTTATAGAGACAAATCATGCCCTCACTAATGTAATACATCATGTCGAACAGCATTAGCACTTTGTAAATATTCTGTATAGGACCAAAAGGTTTTCTCACTGCTGGTCCAACATTTTTAGAGATTTCCTACAGCAACATTATATAGAGAAACTTTGCCTAAGCAGAAAGTATTTGTTCAGTTTTACATGACATGCAAACATGTTGTCACTCCCAAATCTTCAAATTCATCAAAACACAGTATTTAGGGATCCCTCTGGTAAAAAATGTCGGCTAGCAGGTCACAGCAGGCAGGTTAGCCGTGAAAATATCTAACAGCCGTTAAAAGTACAGTATAATTATGCAACATTTATTAAAGGCAGGGTTAGTAATTTTCGAAAAATTAGCATGATTTTGAAAGTAGCATTCCCTCAGTGCTCCGTCTACACCCAGCCCCTCCCCTCTGTGCTCCCTCAAAAGCCACGCCCCTCACTTCCAGGGAGCGGTCTGTGCCACAGGCCCGTCCATACCTTGTTCTTGCCTTTATTATTTTTTAATTGCTGTATTACATTGCATGAGCGTCATTGCTCCAGAAGCGGACCTCAGCTCATCATTTGCATTGTGTAGAAACTACGTCGTCTCATGTCTCATTCGGCGGTAAGTAAACACTAAACTTTATCATAACATGTTAAAAAATGTGACAATTTTACTACTCACAACGGCTAACGACAAACTCACAGTATAAACTCTGTCATCGGTGACGCGCTTTGAGTGTAGGCTAGTGCAGAGACAGGGAGGCATGATTGGTTCATCAGATTGGTACCTTGTGGCAGACATTGGTCAAAGTTTTTACAGGCTTACAACTGCTGCAGATGACGGGTTTTCTTCGTTCCTTTTTCAGAGCACATGAATTTTTAATTTCTGTCAGGAACTTAAGACAATTTCAACCAAAATCTTAAAAAGTGTATCTGGGGAAAATTACCAACCCTGCCTTTAATATCGCAGATATGAAATATATCCTCACTAAATATATCAGTGAGTAATGCCTCTCAAAACAAGAGTCAATATCCCTCTGGGCTTGTTGTGTACGGCTCTGTGTTCATGCCGGACAGGATGGCGATTCCTTCAGCTTGTTTATGTTTCGCTCAGAGGCTTACACATGTTCCCTCCAACCGTTAGTCCTGCCGTGGCAGAAGAGAGACGGCCCTCCCAACTCAGGGATGCTGTACAGTAAGTACAGGCAAAATGAGTTTCCTTGCAAGGGTACAATTTTGGGGGGGGGGGATACATCTTTGTTTTAGTTTTAGAGACTGGTGCTAAAGTGGGACACTACTGGACATTTACTCTGAATATCTAGCATTATACCTTTAATACCTTGATAATAATGAGGCCATGACATGATATGAGACATGCAAGGTCTTCTTAAACTTTAAATCTTTTTGGACTGCAGTTCGGCATAGCGGTTAAGTTGAAATCCATGTGTTGAGGTTATAGTCCTCTGTGGAAGGCAGCCCGGGTTCCATTCCGATCTGCAACTCCTTTTCCGCATGTCATTCCCAATTTCCTCTCCTCTGATGTCCTATCCACTGACCTCGCAAATAAAGCTTTAAAGGCCATTAAATACATCTAAAATAATGCACATTTAGGTCCCAGTTTAGGCATTGCTTTGGCATCAAAACATCTTGGTGAAAATGAGCCTTATTGTTTTTTAAAAATCATTACTGACGTTTATTTTTTTTAACAAATGTAACTAACGTTCATTTTGCAAGAGCCCAACTATGTAGTAATTAGGCATTTAAATGTGCAATATGAATATTTAAAATAATTTTGAAGATGAGATAATGAACAAGCCTGAAGCATAATTTTCCCTGCAGTTAATGGCTAAAGATTAGACCTGATGCTGCTACAGAAGCTTGCATTTACAGAAGCTGTAGCCCGAAACAGCAGCTGCAGATGTAGCTCTCTCTTTGTTTTAGTTGTGCTTGTTATCAAAAGTAAGAGCTCAACCAAATCCTCAAGTGTTATAGTGTCAGGGACAACACTCTGCAGAGTGAGATGAGCCATGGATGAGATGCTGTGATATCACATGTGCAAGACGCTGATCTGCTCCCTGACATACCAGTGAATCACTGAATAACTGTAGTCCATTGCACCAAAACATGTTGGCATAAGGTAACATAGAGGATTTTTTTTGTACATTTTCATAACTCATTAAATGATTATAAAAAAAGCGTGACGTCAAACTCCCTCTGGGCTTGTTGTTTTCGGCTCTGGTTTCATGCCGGAGCTTCCTTCATCTTGTTTGTGTTTCGCTCAGAGGCTCGATTAAAGTCCTCCCAGAAGGCGGCCCCCAAACCAAACACTGAAGCGTTAAAGTGTCAGGGACAACACTCTGCAGATGTGAGACATGGATGAGATGATGTGATATGTGCAGGACCTGCACCCTGGGGTGTCAGGTCTATACCTGGCATACCAGTGAATCACTAAATACCTGTAATGCACCACACCTGAACATGTTTACAAAAGGTGAAGTAGAGGATTTTTGACATTTTCAAAACTCATAAGATCATAATGGTAAATGGACTTGAGCTTGTATAGCGCTTTTTCTAGTCTTCTGACAACTCAAAGCGCTTTTACAGTGTTGGTCACACCTACCCAGTCACACACTGATGGCAGAGGCTGATATGTAAAGTGACCATCATTCATACACATTCATACGCCCCCGACGAAGCAGGGGTCAAGGTCAAGTGTCTAGCTCTTGGACACATCAGAAATGTGGCTGCAGGAGCTGTGGATCAACCCCTTAGCCGACTGTACCAACTGAGCCACAGCAGCCCCATAATGAACAGGGCTTTTCCATTTGTAGTCGAACAAGCTTGAAATGATTTACAGCAAAGTGTCTGATAATACGATTGTTAACTTTCTTCAGTGCAGTTATGGTAAGCTACCAATGTACCAAGCACAAGTTGTACTTTTTCAGGACACAACAATTCAACATCACTGTGTTGTGAAGAACAGAGTAAAAATGTTCCTTTTTTCTGTAAATTAAATTAAATCTCTTTTTTCCCCCTTTTTTCTAATTGAGTTTTGATGCTTTTAAAGTGTCACACCGTACGAAACTACTCCAAAAGTGCTCAAACATGATCTGAGTGTTAGAGTGTTTCTTGTCTGTGTGCACATGCTTTTAATTGCATCCTGCATCTCTTGTTAAATGCACACAATTAAATAGATTGATTTCTCACAGCTCCTGAAATCTGAAGGTATTTGGGCTTTACTTTAAAAGCTGCTTAGAGGCGAAATGCAATCGGGCTCCTTAATGTAGCTGAATTAAATACAAATGAGCTCATAAAGCTGCTCGCTGCACCATTCTTTAGAAATATGTGGTTCTTTCAAGGTGTTTTCTATCAAAAGGTGCCAAATTCACACAATGCTCAGCATTCCTTTGAATGGACTGATGGGGAAAGGGCTGCTGCTCCAAGATCATCAAGCCTCACACATAATTACAGTTTGCTCAGATTAATGGAGAAAGAGAAGGTCTTATAGCACTTTTATTTAGACAGGGTCGATGCTTAATTTCAAATGGATGGATTCCTTTTGGTTCAAGACAGAATACTGAACTCATTTCGACATCTAAGCCGTGTGTTTCCTCACATATTTTCTTCGACAGTTCAATTTGCAGATGCAAATGAGTGTTGTGGAACGTCCTAAACCCGTCTGAACTCTGAATACACCGGGTCGTTTTCTCCTATTCCTGTGCAGACACTGAAAAAGAAGGCAATGCTTTTACATGGTCAAAATAAAGTCAGAGTGACAGTCCAATTCATTCAAATAAATAAAGATAATAAAGCAAACAGGAGGGTGAGTGTTTCAGCATGGTACACCCTTAGAAAATAACACATCTCTCCTGCATTTTCCAACTCACTGTAAAACATAAGAACTGCTTTTTTGCCAGTCAGCACTTTGTCCTCACACACAATAACTTACTCTCTCTCTCTCTCTCTCTCTCTCTCTCTCTCTCTCTCTCTCACTCTCACAAACACACACGCACACGCACACACACGCACACCGAACAACCTCATAACCAGAACTTGAAAGTGGCTTCTCTGCTAACACTCTTTTTTTCTATGAACAGCTACTGACAAGGTGCCCTTGAGCGACCCTCTGCCACACTGCATTTCTGAGCAGAGTATGTGCGTCACAGGACCTCATGCTTTTCTTTTTGGCACACAGTCTAACAGGTTAAAGCAGCCACGTGAGGCGCCTGGTTCACAGCAAAAACAAGAGAGTGACAATTATCCTTGAAATGCCGCGTTGACGTTACAACAGAAACATTACAGTTTTTACAGCAGTTTGAATGTCTTTTGACACAACGATGAGAAAAAACATCAATTACTGTAGCTTTTAACATTTCTGCCTATACTGAGTATGAATACAATCTATATTAAAGAGTATTCAGATATGATTATTACTGGCTATTACCAGAGGAGAACTCAATAATCCTTCATCCTTGCCTGTTCAAGGCCCGGCTGTTATTGTTAAAACAAGGACGTAGTCTCAGTGACATCATCAACTAATTTCCAAATAAGCTTTTTAAAGCCCATCGTTAGCTGTCAACATATTAGAAAGGCCTTTCAGCTACAAAGCACTCGACTGTTAGCCAACTCAGCCATGCCCCTCATAATGCAAATAACTCTTTGCCTAATTATAAAGAAAACAAATGAGGTATAAAAGTCCCTGTACTGATATGATCACAAAGAATGAGCAATTGATAACAGCTTCATTGTTTGCACCAGGATGTAAAGAGGTTTATTACTGCTATAAAAATTGACATGTTCATTTGGAACGTAATCAGGATTCGTTGGCTTTTGCACCAAGCCTCCAGTGGACACTTGAGGAACTGCATTTTTGTGCACTTACGCATTGGCTTTTTTTTTCCACACCTGAAGTTGCCTCTTGGCTAAACCTTTGCCATAAATGTAAATGTCACAGAGGATTTATTGTAGAGCGAAGTCATTCCGACACTGAGCCAACATCGGAGGTAGATGGAGGCGTACCAGGGACAAAATTGCATTACTGTTAAACTGTGGAGCCATGGGGATGAACCAGTGCTGTTGGTGTGTGCATGGTAAGCCTTTTGTGCTTTTGCAACGCAAAGTAAACTCACACACGGAACAGCATTGTTACGTGGTTTAATGTAAATAGTACAAAAATGGAGTGATGGTGCAGCTTCGTTACTCCACTGTGGTGACATCTCAGTGTAAGATGAACTAATGTGAACTGACAGGCTGTCTGGCTGAGATGCAAAGCATGCAACAAGCATGAAGATCAGACAGAAGATGTGAGCTAATGGTTTGCCAACTCTGCTCACTAAGGGAGGGGGGTTGTGAGCCTATGTATGTCTCCATGTCCTCCAGTACACCAGTCAAATAAAGTGAAAATTGCTTTTAACTTACAAAAAAAAAAGTCCACAAATGTATTCCCTTCCCTCTGCATGTGTCCTATTCCGAAATCACTGCAACCAGTTCCCTCTTCCCCAGGTGAAAGTCAGCACTGTGTCAAACAATGCATCATTCTCACTAAATTGAACATTGAACTTTTCAGAAGTTTACATCCAAAAATCAACTACAAGAAAGTAATGCCATGCATACTCTCACAGTCTGACAGTCAGTCCACAGCTCCTCTGCAGACAGGGTCTCTCCCCCCCTTACACTGTTCTCAGACAGTCAGTAGTTGTGGGGTAGGAGAGTGGTCAGACACAGGAGTGGGATTTAATTCAGTTGTTTTTAGTTTCTATGGTTACTTTTAGACACTCTTCTTATCTATTGTCGTGTATTGTAAGTATACACTGAGGTTAAGCCACTTGTTTTGGACTTGTTCCAATTGACCTGGTTGCTTCTTTTTCCCAAAAGATTTGGCAGCTCTGGTGAGACAGAGGTAGCTTCCAGGTGTGAAGAAATGTACAGAATATTAAGCAGGGCAACACTGAAAAAGAACATGCCCACTCAGCAAAAAAAAAAAAAAAAACGTCCCTGAATGAATAATGGAGGGAGGAATATGAAAGCTAAAGCTTGATATTTGTGTTGCACTAGTTAGAACATAATAGTTCAGGGGTATATCATAACATTATGACTTAACTGAAAAGGTCAAAGGTGTACATGGTTCTCTATCAGCTGCTCAAACTCTAACAGTCATCTCTTATATCCGTCCCTTCACCAGAAAGTGAATAATGAAGACTTGTGAAGAAGACTGTGGAAGACAGTTTTCTTTATGAGGCAGGCCTTCATTTCTTACCTCCTCACATTTAGTACCACACCTTGATTTAATTTGCTCCCATTTATAAAATGTGAAAATCTGCATGATTAAATCAACATGAAATCATCACAAATCAAATTGATCTCACTGCCCTCCTGTGGCTCTTTCAATGCACTACAAAATACAGTTTGGCTGAGAGGTATAACAATTAGTTTCATAAAATGGATTTTTTAAATATTCTTAATTTAAGTGCTGAAAATGTAGGCCTACCTAACACTTGGTTGGCATGAACATTTGAATCCCATGTCGTGAGAAATTTGTCCTCGCTTTGCTTTTTTATTTTATTGGTTTGTGTCGACAGTGTCTACAGCATTTTTCATGACAAGTCATTTATTTTACTACCTGTTTCAGTTAATATGACCCAAATATTACAGAGCCCTCTAGTGGTAGTAGGAGTTATAGCATGACCAAGGGAAGAAGTGAGGTGATGGCAAGAGTTGTTCAAAAGATTATATCTGGATAGAAATGATCTGGATTTGGTGATCAACTTTTTTCTACCGTAAGGATCAGGTAATCCAGCTTCCTCTTATCCTGCTATTCAAGGAAAGCTCGATAGGATCACCCTGATCCAGGTACACACATTAAAGGATTACTAAATCCAGATTACAAGTGCTTTAAAGGGGACTGGACAATCTTTACCTTGGCTCGCTAAAATCCACACAACAAAACATCAAAGGATTTGTGCTCATAAAACATTTCACCAAAAAGCATTTGAATTAAATATCAAATATCTAATTGAGCTGTGAGGATCTTTCAGTTCAACGTCGGAGTGAAGTTCTCTTTAAAGAACTTGTTATCTGGATGAGGTAATCCCTGAAAATCTGTACCTGGATCAGGTTGAAAATCCAGTTTGTCTTTGAAAAACCAGGATAAAAGTGAGCTGGAGTATGTGATCTGGGGTGGAAAAAAAGTGGTTTAATAAATCAATAAACCTTTTAAACAAATGGGCTTAGGTCCTCAGAGCGGTGTGTTACGGGTTGACTAATAAAAGTTTTAAACTTTACCGGAGGAAAAGTCTCCCATTCCATGTCAACATAGTTTTAGTTATGCGTTACCACAATTTTTCCTTTACCCTTATTATTTGTGAATGGTAAAACAAAAGCCCTGTAAATGGTAAAATAAGGGTTAAAACCAAATTTGAGCTGAATCAAACCAAAAGGTATCTTTTTGTTGTTGTTGTTAAAGACGCTAACTTTTGATGTTTAGCTGCTTAAACTGGCTGCAGAATATCAAGTAGGTCTAGATGATATGTCAAAAAATCGCATCCATTAAGATATGCCATATCAGCTGATATCGATAATTATCACGATAAATGTCAAAGCATTATTTCTTTTAAATTGAAAGGCAGATTTTCGCTCCTGAGTGAAAGCCTTTACTGTCAGAACATGCCCAACTCTACTTGAACAGAGGAACATTTCACAATCACAAGCTCAGTGCAAAGTGCTGAAAAACGCTGATATAACAGTTTGCTGCTGGGCAGTAAACACTTACTGGCCTGCTGCTTGCTGAGGGTCCACTAACACTCGATTGGGATGTTTGGTCATTTCTTGCTCTCGGTGTTTCCTAACAGGTCATATTGTTTCAAACGGTGGAAAAGGTTTGTGGTGTTGCCCGTTTTAGCCTCACAGCCTTCTGGTGTAATTAATGATATCACAATAATTATCGTCATCGTTTTATCGCCCAGGCCTACCATCAAGACTATTTCAGCTCTTGTTTGTATTTGATAACTGGTGATAAAAAAGGCTTACAATACAATTGTTAAAGATGGATAACACTGTCATCATTTACTGTTTCTATCTTCACATCTCGTTTGAGTTGCTCATGAATCAGAGATCAAATAACTGTTTAAAAAGAACCTGGAGGAATTTCAGCATATGTTTGTTTATAAAACACTAAATAATGAAAAAAAACATGTTTGTAGTTCAGTTGACTCTACACACACACACACACACACACATTAGCAACATGCTGAGCACACATGCAGTTTAAAGCACACACCTCCTGCAGGAGGTCCGCCTTAGGTAACACATGAGGCTGAGACGCAATATGAAGATATTTCATACCCAGCGGAGCGACTCCAGACTTTTTAATATTTCTATGTGTCTTCATATTCTGTTTCATGCTGTGTCTGTTTGAGGTACAGCCCAACTACAGCACATTTACCACTAACCTCATGTTCCATTCAGATAAAACACAATTTGCTTGCATGCCATATGATTTACCAAATGTCTTTGGATTGATTTAATGAACATCTGCTGTTGATTTGAAAAGGTTTAATATAAAACAGTATGAGTAAGTGTGCCATGCATTTGTTGGCAGCCATTAGTTATGTTTATAACATGGCATTACACAGCAGGGCAGGCCTCAAACACAAGAAATAAATCGGCTAAATGTAAAATTAATAAATTATCGCCTTCATATAGAACAGGGAAATGTCTTTAGGTAAGATTTCTTCTTACTAAAAACATGTCAAATAATCTACCAACTGTCTTGAGTTCTTACAGTTACGTTATATTTTGTTTAGATTTCATTTCCTGTTTTATTTTGTCTTTTTCTTCCTTTGCCTTGTGTGTATTTTGAATTGCTTAAGTGAAGTCTTTAGTGTTTTCTGTTTTATTTTGTAATTTCTCATCCTTGTGTTTCTCTTTGTCCTGTGTGTATTGTTACTGTTACATTCTTGAGTTCTCTGTTTGTCTTAAGTGTTTCCTGTTTTATTTTGTAGTTCTTGTCCCCAGTGTTTCTTGTCTTGTCTTACTTCCTCCCTTTGTCTGGTTTCCCTCCATGTTGATTGCCCTGATTGTCTTCACCTGTGTCGTTAGTCTCAGCTGTGTCTATTTAGTCTCTGGCCCTTTCTGAATAGCCACAGTTCAGCAGGAGTGCAGACTTTTCAGTCGGGGGTTTCAGTAGACTGAAACCACGTGGTCATTCAATGGGCATTTTTAGGTCCACCTCAGTAGACTGAACATTTCAGCATGGATACTAACTTCCGGGTTTTGTGCAGTATGGATCCGATGCATACTGTCAGGAAATAAATTGTGTTTTACCACCCACAATGCTGTGCGAAATTAAATGTAAAACGTCACTTCAGGTGCGCCTCCAAATCAAAACAAAACGTGGATGGATTAACTGAATCAATTCTTTATCTAGAATTAAAGTCCCTACTGAAATCGCTCCTTTTTTTTTTTTGTCACTTAAATTTTTATTGTTTTTTTTTCCAGCAACAAACAATCAAAACTTAACTCTAAGTCCTTGAGGACTAATAACATTAAGAAACAAGTAACAGAAAATAAAGTAAAAAAAAAAAAAGGTTGTTTGGGAGCAATAATTCCAGTCGCCTGTTCATTTTCTTAACACCGGTAGCTTAATCAGTTTTTTTTGTAATCCTTGTCGCTGCATTGAGTCCTGAATAAGGTCCATTTTTCCCACTTGTCCTCCATCTGTGTTTCCTGCAGTCTCAAACGATATGTCATTTTTTCCATGATGTAGATTTCCTCTACCGCCTCTATCCATTGGTCCTGAGTAGGGGGGTCCGTTCTACCCCACCTCCTTGTGATAGATTTTTCTTAACAGATATCAACAATATTTTCATCAAATAGCGATATCTTGTTTGTACATTTCCCTCAGAAAAATTAAAATTACACAGATAAAGTAGCATGAAGCTAAATGGGATCGCATAACCCAGTAGAAATCGCTCCTTTTAATTAACAACAAAAAGCATTATTATAAAACCTTTCCCCCTCTATTTAAAACATGGTTTCCCTCTTTATGTATGCATCTTTATTGGTTTATTTTACTTTATATACTGTATATAACTGTCTTTCATTTGTACTTTCCTGTATGTACTGTATGTTATTTTATTATTTAATCTGTCTTTTCCTTGATTTACATTGTGATGTTCTTTGTTTACCTGACTGTGCATATATATATATATATATATATATATGTATATGTGCATTCTTGAATAAAGCTAAACAAAAACAAAAAAAACAGGATGGATGCAGCCGGTTCGGGTAACACAAATGACGCCACTTCCACACTGAATGAATTAGACGAAGTAGGAACAAATATCTGCCTAATGTGCAAACCTACTGAACAGTAGGTACTAAAAGTATACAGCACGGATAGAAGGGACTGTCTACTGTCTACTGACAGATTGTGAAGGCACTTTGCTATCCGGATCCACCCGCTGTGTTTCTTCCTTTCTGTGTTAGTCTATCCCTCTTGTTTCTGTATTCATGGTTGATTGTCCTTGCGTCTCCTTGTGAATTTTAAAAGAGAAAAAAGATTGCTCTAAAAAATGAACCGTGGGCAATACATTTACATTGAACTAATGTACAAGTCTTATAACATCTTGGGGATGTAACTTGACTCTAAATAGCTGAGAAGTCTTATAATATTGGAGCCCTAAGAGGACTACATCCTCCATATATGGGGCGCGAGCACTAACCACTACGCTACCGGCGCCTCTATAACATATTATAGAAATTATGAAACAAAGAAACTTGAATCCCATGTGCTACTCAGTCATAAAAACAGAACTGTAAGGGTGGTAGGTCAGTAGTGAGTGAGTACACCACCTACATACTCCATTCTTAGCAGCATGCTAAGTGCTCTCCACAGGCCCAGTGTCTGATGGAGACACAGCACTTATGTTTGATTGATAGACTAATATTGATGACGCCACAGTCAAATGTAGTCAGTGGAGTGCATAGAGAACAAAAGTGATAACGTATTTTTGTAGGCCAACCCGGAAGTAGCATCGCCATGGGTTCTAACGAGAATTCGCCTATGGGATTTTTGCATTGGATTTTGGATCATTGCAGAAAATAAGCTCTGTGGCTAACACACGTTTCTGATGCGTAGGCATTTTGTTCAGCAGGATAATCTTTACAAATGAACACCACTTTTATGAAGTTTGAAGCGTTAATGCAGCCGAGAGAAGTAAAAAGCTAACGTTATGCTACAAGCGAATGAACTGGCGCTGGTTATGGCGACAGGCAGCAGCAATCTATTGTCCTTTTTTTATGTTGTATGCTGACTGAAGGATGTATGCGTGTGTGCATTTATTTTACTGCTGACTGCGAGACAAATTGCCCTCTTGCAGGGATAATAAAGACAAACTTGAACCTTGAACCTTGAACTACACCACGGTCGGTTGATTTTGACGTCACTACCGTTATGCTTCATCGATCTAATCAGCTGGTTTGACAAGCTAGCGAAATCGTGGCTTAATAAGTTGTTTATTAACCTAATATTTGCAAGAGCACTGAAAAAACAAGACTAGATGCTGTAAGGCGGACTATTGAGAGAGTTCCCGGCGTGATGACGTTTAATGTCCCCGACAACCACTGTAGTCTCATTTAGCCACTTGTTAGCAACCGCCATTTTTAGTACGCGTAACAACTTTAAAATTCACAACTTGGGGTCTTATCTAACGTAGTGTATCTAGTCTAACAAAACGCCAACATCTCTTAAGCTTGTGTTAACCACAGACCTTATTTCAGGCGTCTAACCACAAACCCATTCAAAATCCCCATTGACTTTTAGAGGATAGAACCCATGGCGCTAAAATGCTAACTCACTTCTGGGTTTTAGGACTCATTCCTGTGGCACTCTATTGAATGTAACCCTGTGCAACACACTAAAACTACAAATCATATTTGTGGAAAAAATATAAAATCAGGGTAATATTTATCAGCATTAATTTCAGTTCTGAATTTTATCTTTGATATGTGCCAATATAACTAGATTTTTTCAATTTCAGTTCATTTCAAAATATATATATTTCATCTTTTTAATTGTTAATTCAATCTAGGCAAAAATGTGTGTTTCAGTGTACTGTTGTTATTCAGGCCGATAAAGGCTTTGGTATACCTGTGATTTTTATCTTATTTTATTTTACAAATGCTTGATAACAGCATTTGAGGGATCAACGTAATAAATGTGTTTATATCTATATCTCAATAGATAAAGATCGAAGATATTTCTAAGAAAGATATCTGCCAATATATCGGTAAAGGTCACAAATTATCTTTACCATCAGACAAAATACACTTCACGATGTTTTTCCAACACTAATGCGTGTCCCTAGTCTGTTTACAAACCCCCCTTATTGTGAGAAAAGTCCATCCTCTCCGTCTTTTACCTGTTCCAATTTTCAGAAAACGTGTGCTCAAAAAGGCCGTTTGGAGATTTTCCCTTTGTGACATCACAAAGGGTAGTTACCCCTCCCCCAGGTGGGTGACACTCCCATAGCTAGGTGTTTGTTCTGCCCTCTGAGTCTGCCTTCTCACCGTAAACAATAGGGCATGGAGTGAGAAAGCCCGAGCCACACGCATACACAGCTCATTTGCATTTAAAGCTACAGACACAGAAACAGCCTGTTCTGAGCAGGGCTGAAATAGACGGGTTTATCAAATACAGGATCAGAGTGGATTTTTAACAATAAGCCACAAAGAAATGTTTTGGGGACCTTTAATATCGGTATCTGTATTGGCCTCAAAAATCACACAATTGTCAGGCCCTTGTTTTAACAAACCTCCTTTGAATTGTTTTATCATTTTAGAACCAAAAAGTTGAATATATCTTTAAAATAACTGTTGCATCTTAATCATAATAAAATATCCACACTCACTATGCTTTTACTGATACAATATAGCCACACAGAACATAGCAGTACACCTAGTGGTTTACCTTCTTGTTCCACGACACGATTTTTCTCTGTAAGACTTCTTCATATAATCTCCCTCACACAATCCCTTTGAGGAGAGAAAACATATTTCTCTCACTTCAGGTGCTTTGGGTACATATTTGCATTTTTCAGACATCAGGTTCATTTAACATAATTTCAGGACACTGAGCCTCCCCTGTGACACCAGCAGGAAGTTGTTTGTGCTCACTGTTTCTAAGTCCAGCTTTTTCCTCTGTCAGGAACATCATCTAATCTATGAGAGACTAAAAGTTAAAGGTTAATGCTGCGTTATATGCAAACATCAATATGCAATGCAAACTTAAAAGCGCTTAACTCGCTCCGCTGATCAACACATAGAGGTTATTTACACATACTATGTCAGCTTGGACGTATTCCTTCAATATCATTGGCACATGCGTATATTGTTGGGATTAGTGATCGATATTTCTTTCAAATGGCAGCATGTAAAAATAGATTTTTCCATAAATGCCTCACAAACACAGGTTTTACTGACCAGCTGCAGTGATTTTTTTTTTATTCACTGGAACTAAAAGCATTTGACTTCTTGCAGGAAATCAACAACATCGGAAGTTAATATGTCTTCCTAAATGTCAGGCAATATACCAGTATGTTAGGAGTTGGAGTATCCTCAGATGATGATGCCAAACTACCCACATCCTACACATACAGATCCTTTGAAAAGAAAGGCTCTGGCATAAGTAGAAGTTGTCATTTTAACTTAACAAAGGTACAGAGCAAAAGTACAGACAGTGAAATAAATCCCCTTTTTTAAAGAAAAGTGTGAGACTATTGGGAGACTATTTAACTTCAATCATTCTGACTTCAAATAGAAAAAAAGAACAAATTACATGAAGTATTAAACCTAAAAACTCGGCTGTAATGTGTAAATCAGTCGTATGGGAAATGTCATATTTCTGTAAATGTGCTCAGATGTTGTTGGCAGAGTTGTTGGGTTCACTTTCATCCTGATGCTTACAAGTTTCTCCAGTCGATCAAAGAATATTATTCCCAAGACGCCTCTTTTCATTGGCCAAGTTTCCCTCCCTTGTCTGTTTGTCTGACTACCTCTTTTATGTGGGTTGATGTTCCCTCTGTTATTGGTGCACTGAATGAACCACAGAAGGAATTTACTATTTTGTGTTCTTGTCTATCTTGTCGGGTTGTCACGATACCAGAATTTAAACTTCAATATGATACAATGTCAAATATTCCATACTGCTGCAACAAAAATGGACACAACATTGGCTCAGTTCTTGTTTAACATTTTTCATTACAGAAAAATTGCGAGCAAATTCAATCCCACTGTCTAAATACATTGGCAACATATACATGTAAATCCCAAACGTTGCCAATTTTCACATTGTTCCCTTCTTTGCTCTTGTTGTATTAGACATAAACACAAATATAACCTTTGCATCTTCATGTGACCATATGAAGACTTGAGAATTGTCAGTATTTCACAACCTTTGAATTTGAATGGACCAATGCTGCTCTCTCTTTCTCTCTGTCGTTGCAGCTTTTGGTTAAAATCATGACTGAAGGTATGCAGGTTTTTTTAAGCCATGGTACTTGTTCGATCTATTGATCGTTCAAAAAATGAAGGTTGTATCTTTTAAAAACACACTACTGTAAAGTATTGACAAATCAAACATTTTAATATCCTTACCATCTTGTTCAAATCTACGTCGATGCAGGAAAGGATGTATACAGTGATCTACATTTTTCCTCTAATGCGATGAACCATTGCCTGTTTTGAAAAACTAAGGAATACATACAGATATTTGCGTTCAAAGGTAGGGGATAAAAGTAAAAAAAAAATAATAATCTCAAGTAAAGAACAGGTACCAGTAACCCTTTGCCTCAGTCCAGTAACAAAGCAGATGCACTTCCATCAACACACAACTCTCTTTCACCAACTTCTCATCATCAACAAGCCCTTATAGTTTCACGGCTGCAGACAGAAAGAGTGCAATACACAAGGATAGTATGAGACTTTATCTCAACAGTGCACCACTCAATTGAGATGCCTCAACAAAAAAAACCCAGCATGATGTAAACACAGACATACTAAGAGCAGAGAAAGAGGGGAAAAAAAAGACTTACCTGGGAAGACGAGCACAGCAAACACCCAGGACAGGATGATGAAACACATTGAGTTATACATGCTTCCTGAGCTGATTCTGATCTGCTGCTTTGTTTTATACAAGCTCTGTTTGTATCTTTCCCACCACAGGGCTTCGGAGAGCTGCCCACTCTGGGTTTTTTTTCTCTGCTGGATGTCAGTGCTGATTGCTTCCCACTTGCAGGTTGAACTGAAGGTGCTTTAAAATCCAGTGCAAGTAGTAGCTGGCGTCACACACTCTCTCTCTCACACACACACACACAGAGATGCTGGCTCCTCACGCAGTCTTCGATCTCCCTCTCCTCCACGTACTACAGCACACAGAGGGACCAGCACTCTGCAAGGCTGGGGAGGGGAGGGGGGGAGCAAGAGGGGAGCAAGTGGGGGAAGGCGGTCTCTGCTCGGCTGGCATTGGCTGAAGCATCTGTCAATCACTCATGAACAGTCCTAGCTCTGTTTTTCTTTCCCTTTTTTTTCTTTTTGGCTGCTATAAGTCCTCAGCCACGCTTTCCTTTCTCTGCCCTCTGACAGAACTAGAGCAGGATTAAAAAAAGATGACGCAGAGTTGATATTCAATAAAGGCTGAAGAAATAGCAGCTTCTTAATTAACACACCAAGATTTGGGAAGTGTTCTAAAAATCATGTATTTATTTTTCTTGTTCTCTTACATATTTTAAATTTGAGATCATGTAGGATTCTGATGCAACCTGAAGATAGGTTGGATGGCTCTTTGCAGTTGAAGGAAATGTGTTCATTTTTTTAAGTACAGAAACACAGAAAAAACTGAAAAATCATGAGGTGACAATATGTGTGACGAGAATCCCCCTCAAACCCCCGCTGCTGCTATTTTGAGTGAGGATGTGTGATTTATTTTAAAGCCTAGTTGAAATTCCCTGCCACAGGGGTTATGAATTCATATGCCTAAAACTATACCCCTATTCTAGCAGCTTTAGCTAGTATGTGGGAAAGTGGGATGTCTCTCCTTCAGGAGGTTGGGGGTTCAATCCCTATGTGTAGAGATGTGTTTGGGAAAATCACTGGGCCCCAAAGTGCTCCAAAAATGACCAACTATCAGTGTATTGGTTTGCATGAATGTTAGATCAGTACTATTAGGACGCCTCTGCTATTAGTGTGTGAATGTATATGTAAAGGGATGACTGTGATGTCATGTAAAAGCACAATGGAAATGCAGTGCAATTACCATATGTGCAAATATTTCATTTTTTCACCTTTTTGCCTTGAAGTGCTATCTCAACATTAATGTTAACACAAAGTTTAATAATGACACCACAACAAAATTCACATCTTCAACGGATCTGTGATTTTATACCATCCGATTAAAGGCAACACGCAGGATTGTTAAAAAAAATCATTTTCCTCCCATTATCAAGACATTGTAATTATAAGAGCCCATTTGACCTCAAATCATATGTACAGCTTCACAGCTCCCATCTCAGACTTCTCCCATATTTACATAATGTTGCAATTAAGCAAATGTCAAAAAGGGAGAATTAAGTGCAATCAACAGAAATGCCCATGACACAAGAATGCTGCCATCCTGATGAAAAGAAGCACACCCTCATCTGAAATGCAAAAAAAAAGAAAAAGGAAACCAGGAAAAAGAAGAGCTCCCTTATGCAAAGCTATGGTGCTGTGCTGCACATACACAGATGCCTATATCAGTCAATGGGATCCTTGGCACTGCTTTCCTTTGCTGAGCTCCCTTATCTGGGGGCCGTACTTAGTCACTTTAAGGCTGTTTCACACAGACTTTGAATGTCCCAATCATGGACCAGTTTGTAAAATTGTTGCATAATTACTTTTAGTTTGGTCTGCGCTCACATGGGGACATTTAGAAGCGGACTGAAATGTGTGATGCACAAGTGAAATGTTCTCTATTTGTTTTGAATTTCTTGCATGGAAAATCCTGAAAGTAAACAAAGACTAATTTGCTCCTGACTGGCTGATGCTGCCCCAAAGACACTTTCCAATTTCAGAATGGCCAGACAACTACACAGACTAATGTTGGCTCTGGTCATAGGTTTTTATATTGTTTGCATTTATCACTGTAAGGAAATTATACAGTTTGAAGATTAGACACAACTGCAGCTGGAAAATAATATGTTGATGTACTGGAGTCGCCAAAGGCGCTTATAAGGACAGTACAGGAGAATGCGCATATAATCCCCCTGAACCATGACATGCTCATCCACTGAAATTGTTTCAAAAGATCCGTCAGGTATGGTCTCTGTCAGCAATGATAAATAGAGCTTTCTGAGGTTGGGTCGGATCAAGGTCGGTTAATGTAATTACTACAAATTAAAGGCACCAGAGTCTGAAAAAAGGGGTCCAAGACCCACCTTTTCAAGGTGTATTGGAACGGTCGTTTGGTCCACACCAGGAGTTCGATTGAGAGCCAGCGCACACAAACCGCACTACCCTGGCTAACAGGAGTTTCTTAAGTTCGTTTTAACCAAATCAAACAGTTTAGGTGGGAAAACTGCCTAAGTTGCACACAAGCTTCGTAGCGGTCAGTTGTCAAACGACTGCGGGAGGGGCCTAGCACGCTCTTCATATGTGAGATTATCTGCTCACAGAGATAGTTTGATCAGAAGACTGTCAGCAAAGCCAATGCAATGTTCTCAAGACAGCTAAACTGCAGGTAGATATATCCAGGGCTGGCTGCTTTTAGCTGCAACAAGGTTTTTGGAGCTCTTTGGTCTTGATTTCCTTCTGTGGTTCATAGTTGTGGATTCTCTATTTGCTTTTGGAGCTCATCAAACTGTGTTTGCAGCTTCACGTTGGAATCCGGCTGACTGTCCAGTTTGAAGGGTCAACTTGCAGCCTTGCCTTGCCCAGTCCTTCACCTGCTGCTCAAGGGCAAGTCTCTTATTTAGCTCCTGCTGAAACCTTTCCTCTGCCTTCTCGAGCTTGCACCTGTTGATGTTACTTTGGTGCTCGGCATACCACTAGGAATTTTCTCTTGCTGCCGATAGTTCAGATTACTAAATTGACTGTGGAGATCTTGTTCCACAAAGCTGGCCGTTTGGGAAGCCCCTGACTAGTTGCAGGAAGCCCTTGACCAGTGTAGGCCTGCCCTTGATGAGGTGGAGCCTGCCAATAACCATTGGGGGCATGCCTTCGATAATTTGGAGCCAGTTCATGGATTGTGATGTTGGGTTATTTTCTGTTGCTGGGGCCTGCTCTTGAATAGTGGAAGCCTGGTAAGGATCCTCCAAGGGCAGTTCAGTGTCAAGGACATCAGCCCAGCTCATTGAGACTGATTCTGTGTGACTTCCATCGCCTTCGGTGTCCGGTTTTGGGTTGCAAATGGTAATAAGTAATGATACTTTGCTTAGTATTTTCTAACTGTATGTTTCCAACATACATTTATCTGGGGCTCTTTTTATGTCTTTATTTTAGAGACAGGACAGCGGATAGAGTCAGAAATCGTGGACAGGGAGAGTAGGGAATGACATGCTGTTTCAGTGGAAATACATCAAGTTTAAAACTAAATCAAACTACTTTGGTGCTTGTTTCAAAATAATTCTCCAGCTCTCCAGAAGTAGCCCTGTGTACCAAACTCTGCTCAGTGAGCTGACAGTCCATCTGACTCGGGCTGCACAAATCACTGAGTGAGTGATTCATTCACTGATCTCTGCCCTGAGCTAAACGACCAAACTCAGCCAGACTCTCACTCACACAGAAGTTTAATGCTGTAGTCAGTAAACCATTGAGGACCAACCCTTATATTCGACTCTATCCCTTTAGGAGTTTACTACCTACTTATTTATCATCGATCAATTGAGTTTTTAATTTCTGATTAGCAGGCTGTGTAGCTAATGGTGTTGTTCTAATCACAGATCTACAGGATGACTAGCAGCTGTTACAGATCTTAAAGAAGTCCCTTTCTTCTTTACTAAAGGGATCATAGATAAAACTAATTTTATTGTGTGTTCGCCTATGATGATTTCAAATGTCCAGAAAGCATTATTTTAAATCACTGAATGTTTATGCTGTTCCTGTAGACAAAGAAAATTCAAGGCAAACCCTCTTTTGGCCAAGGAAATACATTTCCTCCATGTAAAGTCAAGTTTAGATAGTTATAATCTGTTCTGCAACATTTATTTTATTTACTTTTTGCTTTAGCTGCCAACTCCCTTACATCATACCACAGTCAGATGCCCCCTGCACTCCACATTTTTTGGCTCGCTAACAGCTGATAACTGTTAATGTAAGTGTTAAAATTTGTGTGAAACACGACAGTGTTGCATAAACTGTAAATAAAAAATAAAAAACTAACTTTAGGAGTTTGTCCTCTTTGGACTAATTGTAAGTAGTGAGTGGAAGGAAACATGACAGAAGGGGATGACGAGATTTTGTGACAATGTTTAGTCGTCACTGTTGATAAAATGGTGACATGTCCTGTCTAAGTGGTCTGTGATGAAGGAGAGTCATACTTCAGCAGCATTCAGCTGCACAACTGCAGCCAGATGATCAATTAAGTGCAGTTATCTCCTCTTTAATCTTCCATTGATAGCCTCATTACTTGCAAAGAGGAAATTGCTCTTGTTGGCTGGCAGTGTAACAATCATGAGGCATCACAGATGAAAGGTAAGATAAATCAAGCACAGATGGTATGTAGGATCCAGACTTGACTTTTTTTTTTTTTCAGTCAAACCACCTCTGTGGAATTTCCTTAAATCAAGAATGATCCAGGAATAAATCTCTCTGTTTGTCTGTACTGACACCACAGCTTTGTATTTGCACCTGGATAAAGATGAAGAAGCTCTTTCAGAGATTGGACCATTGGTTTAAAAGCACAAATGTTCTACTGGAATTTAGGTCAAATTGTCAAGAGGTGTGCAGAGTCCACATCTACTTTGCAGTCAAACAGCTTCCCTGTACTTTAAAGCAGTGTACCTAATTGTGTTAAATGGATACTTCACCCATTTGCATTAAGCTTTGTATCATTAGAAACATGGTAGTATTTTTGAATGGTCGTGCATCCCGCCCTCATTTTCCCCAGAGACGGGAAAGCTCCGTATTTCTTTTATGTAAAGGAGCCTCCGATGATGCAAAAATCATCCTTTTGTGTCATCTGAGGCTGTTTTGGTTAACAGGGGTGAAACTACATCGCTAGTTCCTCATATTTTCGACCACTGAAGCTACAGACCTATTACAGATCAGTGGGCGGGACCTCACTGCCAGAATCGAAACTTAACGTCCGCCATATTGCTTGGAAGCTATGCTAACAGACTCTATGGAGAAAGCTGATAAGAACCGAGAATGGCGAAAAAAGTATGTTCCAACTTCAAACTGATATGGATGAAGGGGATTTTAAAGGTCTTGTGCTCGAATCAGATGTTAGTTGCTCTTTCTACGAGCTGTAATATAGCGGCGAGCTGACTGCTGCCGACAGTCAGGACTTGTGTTATCGTATCGCTGCTGTCACTGTTTGCCTATGGACACGGACATAGAGTCTGTTTTCTGCCAGGAATTTCCAAGATGCCAATTCCTTCTGGAAGAAATCTCGGAATCAGTTGAGGAAACGGCCGTATGTGTTGTAGTAAATGTCTGTAAATAACGCTGCATTCAGGTGCTGCTCGGGTGGTCCAAGTTTCCGAGTTGGGAAATCGTTCTTCCGACTTCAGTGGGTTCACGACTTCAGACTTCAGTGTTGTAATAACAGCACAAAAAAAGTGGATGCTACGACAAAGATCAGTGATATGTTTCTGTCAAAAGTTATATTTGAGCAAAAAGTTGATGTGCAATACGTGCATGAATAAAAAGTATGTTAACATTAACAAAACATATTTTGCCCCCCATTTGATGACGATTCTGACATCAAGTGGGTAAGTCGGGCACCTTATTATTTTCCGAGTTGTTGTTCCCACTTGAACAGGTGTTTCATGTGCATTTTACAACTCGGAAACTCGTTTTTCCGATGTGACCTACACCACGTGAATGTACAATAAAATCCTCTAATTCAGCGGGAGTGGCCTGCAGTGCTGTGCATTCTGGGAGTTGTTGTCTTTCATCCACATGAGCCAAAAAGACACTTTCTGCCTTTTCTTGGTCAAGAAGGCACCAACTTCAAAAATTATTTCACCTTTCTACTACATATATGACCCAATGTCAATACGGATTCATGTTTCAACGGGTGAAGTATCCCTTTAAGATCTTGCTCTGAAAACCACAAGCATTTATTCTGTAACTGAAAGTAAGATGCAACTGCTGTATAATTCTATTTCCCTCTTTCAAAAAACTGTTCGGAGGATAGAAAGTAATGAGGTGCTGTTTATGAGAAACTTTATGACACTTAGGGCTGTTTGATGACCGGAAACATTGGACACTTGAAGTCAATTCATCATTTTGGCATAAAGCAAACAGATTTGTGCTTCCATGCCCTGACCTGTGTCTCGTTATCCCCTGATGGTGGGTATATATAATCCCTGTGTGTCCTCCCTCATGTTACAAGTTTGTTGTGTGTTCCCATTGTGTCACCTCGTTCCAGCATTCTTTTCTTGTGAGTTTTCTAGTGTTATACCAGTCATGTGTTAGACGGACTCAGGCATGTAGCCCCATACAGGAGCATGATTTGAGTACTTTCAGAGGGAAATGAACAAAGCTCATGTAAAAACACTCATTCCTTGCAGGACCTCACACTGAGGTAGGCCTAGGGGGACGCAGGACTCCCATTGTTCCTTGTCTCTCATGTGCTGGCCTTGCTGTATCCGAGGACATCCGTCTGTCTTCCCTGCTTCCACGGCACGTTTTCAAGAGCTTTGGAACGCTTACCACTGCACCACTGTGCAGCCCCTGTCTGGTTCTGTTAATCATAAAAAAGAAATCACTGATTTGATCTTTCTTTTTTTGGACAGCATCTATGCCAACCCGCTGCACTTCTCTTTCCCCTAGTTGAGACCTGCCTGAAACTTCCAGCATCACAAGGCTATAAAATCATTGCAGTCCTCATTCATGCACGCCCTGCTCCGACCTCCACCTCAACGGCAAGGAAGTGTGGACAACAGGAATGCGAGGAATACAAAGGAGAACTCCTTCCAGCATATTATCCCATCTCCCCCATCCCATTTTTCTTAACGAGTAAGGTCTTTTGCCTGCTCTTTTGTAAAGCGCCTCGAGATAACACTTGTTATGAATTGGCGCTATACAAGCAATGACTGATTGATTGAATGATTGATAAAATAGACCGGGCCTTAAATGTGGATGAGCTTTGACATTTTATGGTACATATAAGTCACACATCCACTACATATTATTGAAAGACATCTACCTTTTGTCTTTGAACAAGATAAGGAGTTGGAGAGAAAATGTGCAAGTGAAGCTCACTTTAAACACAAATCCAACATTTCTCAGTATTCACGAATCTATTAGATGCTAAGAACAATTTCTTATGATCAATGTTGTTTAAAAACAAGATCATGAATAAAATCCTTAAAAATGTAACTAGGATATGCTTATTTTTCATAAAAGAAACCACATTTCTCTCCACACACTTCATATAATAAAGTCCCTCTTCCTAATGGTCGGATAAGTTTGATAATTGTATTGCTCATTTAGCGTCACATCATCCTTACATAAGACTTGTGATGAGTTATAACAATTCCTTCTTGATATAAATACTTTTTTTTGTTGCAGGTTCTTGTTGTATCTGGTCTTATTTCCTTTTATCCATAAAAGCAAGAACACGTCCCACAGAGAACACATCAAAATTTCCCAAAGTGCATTGCTCCCTGTTTTTGCCCTTGGCATGGACCAACTGTGATCTGAAAAATAATGTTTTTTCAGCATCATTACTAAGAGTGCTTTGAATTCTCTCGTCGTACTGAAGGTTTATCTGTGGCATATTTCAGGTGGAATTATTTCTGAATACACATCCAGGCCTTTACCTGAAGGATTTATAATGTTGCTCTGTTTATATACGAGGGGTCCCTTGTTTTCAATGGAACATTTTTCTATATGCCATTAGCTCTATAGTAGTATATATTCTACAATATAGTAATATATTCTACAAGGTTAGTGCAATGCAAAGGAAACTGATTTACAGTAATTTACTGTAGTTCAATATTTAGCCATCTCCAACATTAATAAGCTCTTTGCTTTTCTTTGGTTGGTATTGAAAAAAAAAATTGTGTACAAGATTCATAATGCCTCAAATTCAGTATCCACTTAAAGCTGAAGTGGTGTTTCATGAAACAAAAACAACTTACAATTCAGTTTCAGTTACTGAGATAGAGCTGTCTGGAACAAATAGGAAAAAGCTGCACGAAGTGATTATTCTCAGTGAACTGCAGCAACATTAAGAAACCTACTGAGCAGTTCAGCTTTACTGCTTTGTGCATGGCCAGTCCCTCTAACCAGCTGGTGAGTTGTAAAAAAAATAAATAAAAATAAAATAAGCAACAACTGTCTGGAAGAACCTTCTAGTTCAACAAAAAGTGGCTTCTTGGACTGCAGGTAATTTGACTTGTAGTTAGGCTGTTGCACACCTGACCATGTAATACACAGTTACTCTCCCACTATGTTGACGAGCAGTGGCGCCTGAAGGGACGAAATGGTCATTGCAGAGGAATGGCGAGAACATTTTAGCATGTCAAGGACATTGTTTTTGACTTGGCTAATGACAGCCGTAACAGTGCGTTTTGCGTGTTCATGTGGACGAAGATGTTTTTGAGGACTTAGCATGTGTGGACGGGATCATTTTTTTGTTTAAAAAATTACCCGCCTATGTATGGACTGGGCCTCGATCTATCAAAACTGTCATTCCACATTTTCCCCATAGCGATGACGCAACTAGAAACAGCAGTGATTAGAAATAATTGGTATATTTTCATTTTTTCAACAATACTTATCCTCCATCTCAACTGTTGTTTTTCAGCTTTTAGGTCAAAATGTTATTTTCCATTTGTCCACTCTGCTGCTGTTCATATAAACACCTGCTGTTAGTCAGAAAGTAACTCCCCCTGAGGTTCAGCGTGGAAGGTCAACCAGACCTCAATCACCTCTTCATGACTCACTGACCACGGCCCCTCGCCAGCTGCCCAATTGTTTTTTTTTTTTTTTGTCTTAGAAATTGTTGCCCATATGCAACAGTAAGAGAGTTGAAGCCACCGGTAAAAGTTTTATGAAAAGAAGAATCTAAGGTTAACAGAGACAACACAGGGAAAAGCAGAGATGGACGGATGACAACATGGTTTTCTCATCTCAGGCTGCAAAAATGCACTCTCAAGCAGAGTAATACACAGTACATGCAAGCTTCAGGTAGTGACAGGCGGACACTACACACTCCCACCACATGGCCCAGAAGAATGGCAAAGAGAACACAAACATAGAAAACCACATTGAAGGCCTGCAGAGAGATCTCAGAAAAAAAGGCAGGGAAAGTACAGCCAGGTTGAGGTGCACTCACCCTGGATTGGGCTGTTGATCTACTCCCTCATGAAAATGAGGGAAGAGAGGAGCAAAGAGAGAAGAACATAGGAGATGTATGGTTTTATCCTACCTTTATTTTATTTTATTAAATCCAACGGGCATTATTCCACCTCATCCAAATTCCATTACTGGTTTTTCATTGCTCCATCTGACATCTCCCCTACTGTCTTTACTATCCCCGCACTCCCAGTTCTCAGAATAATGAGATAAGTCGATCGTGCTATGAAGGCTCTACAACCCACTTCTATGAGACAAACCTACAGATAAAGCAAAAAAAAATTCCCACCATTTCCTGCCACGTACCTCGTACGTACCTCACACGGTCATGTGGCAGGGGGCCGGGCTGAGATCCCCCGCGATGACGTAGTCGATGACTTAGTCAACGCGGGCAGACTTGTAACACCCCTTGTGAAAACAAGTTGCAACCGTTAATCTAACCACCAGGAGGAGCAGTGATTATGGAAGCTTAAAGGGATACTTCACCCGTTGAAACATAAATCTGTAGTGACATTGGGTCATATATGTAGTAGAAATGTGAAATATATTTTGAAATTGGTGCCTTCTTGACTGAGAAAAGGCAAAAAGGGTTTTTTTACCTTTTCTCTGCAAAGACACATCTCCCAGAATGCACAGCACCGCAGGACACTCCCGCTGAAGGAGAGGTGCATTCATGTGGTATCGGAAAAATGAGATTCCGAGTTGTAAAATGCAAATGAAATACCTGCTCAAGTCGGTTTTGTGTTTTGTTAACATACTTTTTATTCAGGCACGTATTGCACATCAACTTTTTGCTTAAATATAACTTGACAATAAGATTTCTTAAACCACCCGAGCAGCACCTGAATGCAGCATTACTCGCGGACATTTAATAATAATAATACAGCAGTTTCCACAACTGATTCAGAGATTTCTTCCATAAGGAATTGGCATCTTGGAAATTCCTGGAAGAAAACAGACTATATGTCTGTGTCCATAGGCAAACAGTGACAGCACCGACAACACAAGTCTGCCCCGGCTCCTTCTTTTCTCTCACAGCCGCGGACCTAGCCAGCTAGGCTAGCTAGCCTGCCTGTCGGCACTCAGCAGCCAGCTCGCCGCTATATTGCGGCTCGTAGAAAGAGCCACGAACATCCGATTCAAGCACAAGACCTTCAAAATCCCCTTCAGTCATATCAGTTTGAAGTTGAAACATAAGTTTTTCTTCATTCTCGGACCTTCAGCGTTATCCATAGAGACACCCAGCTTGAGCCGGGTCCCTGTTTAGCCGCTGTCTGTATGCAGAAGGCACCTGGCAGCAATATTGCGGGCGGCTCGTAGGAAGAGCCACGAACATCCGATTCAAGCACAAGACCTTCAAAATCCCCTTCATCCATATCAGTTTGAAGTTGAAACATACTTTTTTCACCATTGTCGGCAGATATTAGATTTCTAAATAGAGCCTGGTAGAATAGCCTTCAAGCAAGATGGCGGATGTTAAGTTTCGATTCTGGCAGTGAAGCCCCGCCCACTGATCTGTGATAGGTCTGTAGCTTCAGTGGTTGAAAACATGAGGAACTAGCAATGTAGTTTTACCCTGCTAACAACAACCTCCGCGAGTGACGCAATATGACGATTTTTGCGTCTATTGCGGAGGCATCTCAGAAAAGAAAATACAGATTTTTCCCGTCTCAGGGGGAAATGAGGGCTGGATGCAAGACCATTCAATAAAAACACAAGTTTACTACTGATACAAAGCTTAATGCAAATGGGTGAAGTATCCCTTTAAGTGATTAATGCATCTGAAAACAGCTGCGCGTAATACTGTATGCGTCACTCTCTCTCTCTTTGTGAGAAATAGTCTACTGTATCAACACCTTCTTAAAAGTAATCCTAAATGTAAATGTGTATTTTGCCTCTGCTATTTGGACGTGGAGTGTTTAATCATGACTACGGAATATTTTATCTCCTCATCGCTCAAACCCTTCATCCCAGCGCTCCTCCGTGCGCTGTGTGTTTTCTGCATGTTAAAGTACATGTGAATAGGTTCTATATCTGTTCTTGGTCTGAGATTAATTTAACAATAATTATAGTCCCGAAGCAGCTCTGCAAAGCAGCGGTAAATTTGCCCGACATTAAAGTGCATTGATTTTCAAGCAACAGTATCCCATTATACAATGTTGTTAATTTATCATTCTTCACGCATTGTGCACGCTTGTAGCCTGTATTAGCCCACTTATTCATTTTTTATTCCAGGTTTACTGATTTAAACCCCCCAAACAGCTGATACAAGGCACCGATCCAGAATAAAACAAGCGAATGCGTAAGAATCAAAGTTGCCAAGTCTCCCGCTACTGTACATTCAAATAGATGCTCAGAATGCGACTGACAATGTACACATATTTTCACCTTTTGAGCCTCTCATTAACGTCTGAGTTAATCATTTTATCTGCACCCGATAGACCATCCTAGTGATCCACATAGCGCGTTAATAAAAGCTCGTCTTTGTCTGGATCCACACTGCGCTGGAATAAAACCAACATAAACATTTCTTCTGTGTATGCTTCATTTTTTCGTTAGGTAAAAATGTCATTTGAATTTTGGATTAGATTAGAATGATGTTTTTGAATACATTTCCGTATTGGCAATTGATTGATAACAGGAATCAAATCATTAGCATTACATTGCGTCTTTTGTTCAAACTGAATGGGCCATCACTTCTAGCACCTAGCTCCATCCACTTTGTCACACATTATCAGAACCTGTTTCTGTCTCTCAGTGTGCTCATAGTGTAAATGTGTGAGAGCTGCACATATAAGGTTGAGAATAGGCTACCTGTGTTGACTGTGAGTGGATTAATTGATCCGCACGTCAGTGAAAAGTGATATGCCCAAAAACAACCCGCTGCCTTGTCTTAGTGCTTAGTGAGCTCATTTAGACGACGTCTTTTATTGTTATTTTAACAAAATGTATTTTAACGACATGTAAGCAATGCTCACTTAAGAAGAAGTACATGTGTAAAGGGTTTGCACATTAAAATTCTAGTTATTGTAGAGTAGAGAAGTAATGAATAGTTTAATGTCATGAAGAAAATCATAGAATATATTCGATATGACTTTGTGAACAACAGCAGCTGATGTGATTCAGGATTCATTAATAAATGTCTGAGTTAGAATGACCACTAAGTTCAGCTCAATAGTACTGTAGGCTGATGTGTTCTTGTGAGGGAAGCGCCATCTACTGGCGACACCCTGCAATTAGATATATGGGTGTGTTTACAGTGGAATGTATGCAAAGAGGGGGGCTCTCTCTTTGCCTGGGAACTGCAGGGAAAGTGCCTGGAAATTGCCTGACAGCTGACTGGCTACTGCCTTGGAGGGGAACATCCTGGTGGCTACTACTGTAAAGGAAGAATGTGGGACATTTTACTCATAAATACAGCAGAAATCAAGTATATCTTCTGTAAATGTCTCTCTGAGTCATGACTGTCTACAATGAGTGTGAAGCTTGAGTCCTGTCAGCTGTATTGTTGTCAGGCCTAGTTTACATCATGTTTACATGGACGGGACAGCCTTGCGTATAATGCTGTTTTAGTCAAGGACTAGAGAAAAGAAGAATAACTCACTGCTTATTTGGATGTCAAGTAAGTGTCTTTAGATCACGGTAAATCCGTGTCAATTTATGTGCAATATGAAGCTATGAGTTAACCCAAGTGTGCTAACATTAGCCTGCTAACACAACAATGCAGGCCACAGGAAATTGCAGCTCGAGCAAAGGACAATTATATCCACCGCTTGCGCTTATTGGTGTTTAATTATGGTGCGTTCTAATTCATAACTCCTTTGTTTGAACGCGAGTTGGAGGCGTGACGCTGGTGGAGAGTGGAGGCTTCATAAAAGCCGAGGTGTCTCCAAACAGCAGTTTGTTTTGGTTTAGTGCTGGGGCTCAAGGGCGACATCTATTTGATCAAAAAGTTGCACATTCTTCCTTTAACTTTCTATCCTCACTGTTTGCTCCTGCAGCCAAATCTGCATACACTTTGTACTTTTATATTGTTCCTCCACCAGTGTCCTCCCAGGGAACCATTACACTATGTCAGGCCGCCCAGATCTGCCTGCATCTCCCAATGATGAGCACCATTTGGTTGGCCTAAAAACATACCTCTATATTTTTTTCTCTCAAGGACAAACTGAATGACTGCAATCTTTTCCTGAGTACCTCCGAAGTTGACCTGTTGTCTTCAAATTTCATTACCTGCTGCTAAGCTTTTCAAAACCTGGTTATGTCACCGTGTATACCCACCATGCGAGAGACTTATGTCACAGCCTGACAGAATATACCTCCATTTACGTAAATATTTTAAATGGCAAACTTTAACTTAGAATTTGCCTTCAGCTGAGTCTGTATGTCAGGCTATTTGGATTAGCTGTTGGTTTTTGCTGTGCAGGTGTGCTAAAACATAAAAGAAGAAATGATAGGTTTTAATAAAATGGTTTGGAGCCAGATAATTAAGTGAGCAGGATTTTAACGGCAGATATGCGGGGGTGAAACAGAGGTTGGTTATGCAGTAAGAGGAAGAGTCGGCCCTCTAAGAGAAGCTGTCAGCCTACCAGATAATTACAAGCTCAATTTCAAATTGAAGCCTTTGAACTGTCAATTGCAGCTAAATGGAGTTTCCGTACTGCCTTCTCTTATCCTTTCACACAGTCACACCAACTTTCAACTTAAGACTTAATGTCTGGGCTGCATCTGAAAAAAAGTGGATTTCTTTTAATTTTATTTAATTCTGCAGAAAGGAAAACACGTGAGGATACACATGTGCAACCCCACAGCGTCCTTTAGAAACAAGCATCGGCCGTCACAAACACCAAAGCTTTACCTCAAGAGTCAGTTTTATAAACTTTTTCCCCAGATTTCCCAGATGGTATGTTTTCATTTGGATTTACCAACGATATGTTAGACTTAGGCGTCTTGTCTGAGATGAGTTGGGACAAGGAATTCATGAAAACAAGACAAAGTTATTGATGATAAAAATAATAATAATTTTGACGGCTCTCATGAGCCCTTCAGAAAAATCAGCAGTGAGATTAACAACCTTTGAAATGCATCGCAACAGAAAATAGAAACATGTACTAAAGGACTCATAACAGGTCATAGCCAGTGTCTTCCACCAAATGTTTGTAGAGTTTTGAAACTTTATATCCATGTGTATCATGGACAGATCATCATGGCCACAGGCTCTGGACACAAACTTGGTTTGGACCCCCCTACCTATACATGTAAATATTGCACGTGCGCTGCTTGTAAATGGTAAATGGACTTGAATTTATATAGGGCTTTTCTAGTCTACTGATTACTCAAAGCGATTTCACACCTACCCATTCACACCCACTGATGGTTGCTATGTAGTGAGACCATCAAAAGTAACTAATCCCATTCATTCGCATTCATACGCCGCCGACGAAGCAATTCGGGGTTAAGTGTCTTGCCTAAGGACACATCGGACATGTTGCTGCAGGAGCTGGGGACCCTCGACCTTGACGAGGAGACAAAAGTCACGGAATACATCAAAAATGCACAGAGCATTGGGTACACCAGAGCATTCTTAAAATTCTCTGGCGTAGAAACATGATGTACATCTGTCTGCCTTCGCACACTGTCTGAGTGAAATGCTGACTGTTTTTACTTAAGAAGAAAAAAAGTCATTCTATATGATAACGTCCTTTTATGTGCTGCGGGAATTCATAGGCTACATTACTAATTAATTTGAATGCTCGGGACTAATTAGTAATAATACATAGAATTAACAGCAACTCATACAAATCTAAGAACATTTCAAACTTCGACAGCCAACAAACCTCACTGAAAATTCACACAGACCTGTCCTATGACCAGTTTATAGTTTATAATAAACAGTGCAAAGTGACGAGCAGACACACAGACATCAATGCGCACTCATGCGCACTTATTTGGACAAAACAACTATTGATCCCTTGACCTTGCCAAAATCGCAGACAATAACACTTCAATTGAGCTCCTGTGGCAGGTACAAAGCGTCCCTACATGACCTGACCTCTTGCTATCTCTTTAAAAAAAAAAGAGATTTAAAAATGCATACAAGCAGGGATCAAGAGATCCCCAGTAGTTTAAATGCAAAAAAAAGAACATGAGAGCAGGTAACATTAAAGGGATACTTCACCCGTTGAAACATGAATCTGTAGTGACATTGGGTCATATATGTAGTAGAAAGGTGAAATAATTTTTGAAGTTGGTGCCTTCTTGACCAAGAAAAGGCAGAAAATGTCTTTTTGGCTCATGTGAATGAAAGACAACAACTCCCAGAATGCACAGCACCGCAGGCCACTCCCGCTGAAGAGGAGGAGATTATGGTGAATTCACATGGTGTCGGACACATCAGAAAAACGAGTTTCTGAGTTGTAAAACGCACATGAAACACCTGCTCAAGTCGGAACAACAACTTGGAAACTCTGAAAAGAATTAGGTGCCCGACTTACCCACTTGACGTCAGAATCGTCATCAAATGGGGGGGCAAAATATGTTTTGTTAATGTTAATATACTTTTTATTCATGCACGTATTGCACATCAACTTTTTGCTCAAATATAACTTTTGACAGAAACATTTCACTGATCTTCGTCGTAGCATCCACTTTTTTTGTGCTGTTATTACAACACTGAAGTCGGAAGTCGTGAACACACTGAAGTCGGAAGAACGACTTCCCAACTCGGAAACTTGGACCACCCGAGCAGCACCTGAATGCAGCATTATTTACAGACATTTACTACAACACATACGGCCGTTTCCTCAACTGATTCCGAGATTCTTCCAGAAGGAATTGGCATCTTGGAAATTCCTGGCAGAAAACGGACTCTATGTCTGTGTCCATAGGCAAACAGTGACAGCACCAATACCACCAGTCCGCCCCAGCTTGAGTCAGCCGGGCTCCTTGTCTCACAGCCGCCAACCTGCCTGTCGGCAGCAGCCAGCTCGCCGCTATATTGCAGCTCTTAGAAAGAGCCACTGACATCCAATTCGAGCACAAGACCTTCAAAATCCCCTTCATCCATATCAGTTTGAAGTTGAAACATACTTTTTTCGCCATTCTCGGTTCTTATCAACTTTCTCCAAAGAGTCTGTTAGCATAGCTTCCAAGCAATATGGCGGACGTTAAGTTTCGATTCTGGGAGTGAGGTCCCGCCCACTGATCTGTAATAGGTCTGTAGCTTCAGTGGTCGAAAATATGAGGAACTAGCGATGTAGTTTCACCCCTGCTAACCAAAACAGCCTCAGATGGAGGCTCCTTTTCAGAAAATAAATGCTCCAAAGTTATTGAGAGATTTTGATAGTGACAAAGGTGCCCGATCTAATCAAATAGGGGCCGGGCCCAATGTGGGAGGTGCCGGATCTTGTTCCGGCAGGATCCGGCGCAAATTAAGCCCCGACTTTAACCCTGTCTGGGTTTTTCACAGAAAAAAAATTAAACTATGTAACATTAACTTTCTGTTATGCATTACGGTCCTTACACAATCTTAGCCGGTAAACAGTCAACAAAATGTGGAACTTCCTGATATTATGACCCAGCAGTCTCTCTAAGTAATTGTTCCTTCCTTTCTTTTATATACATTAAACAGTTTGTAGTTCCAGTTGTCATGTAGAAACAGCTGTTTGTAGTTTGCACCTGGCTCTCTCTCTCTTGTTAACTGTCCTTCACTGAAAAGATAGAAAAACCCAACTAAGACTTACACGTACACAGACCAGTTTTAAGTTTCCAAGACGCAGAAAATGAATCAATGCTTTTATTAACTCTCGCCTCTATGTGGGAGTAAGTCAGTCCTATCTCTCATGTCTGCTGTATGTACAAAACGCTGCTACAAGATTTTTAACAGGTACACGGAAACTGGAGCACATCACCCCTGCACTCGCCTCTCTACACAGGCTCCCTGTTGGTTTTAGAATTCATTAAAAAATGTTATTACTTGTTTTTAAGTCATTGCATGGTTTAGCTAACCTTTATTTATAAGACATTGTAATCCCTTACACCCCAGCACGATCTCTCAGGTCCTCTGAGCAGTCTCTCCTTGATGAGCTCATAAGTAACTCGGGGGCGATTGTGCCTTCTCAGTTGCAGGCCCCCATGTGTGGAATCAACTGCCTCCTCTCATTAGAGGCACACACTCATTAAATTCATTCAAAACACAGCTCAACCTTTTTCCCTGGCCTTTGAAATTAGTTAAAACAAATGCAATATTTGATTAAAATGTGTATTTTCTCAAGGTGAATATTCACTGATTGTAGTGAGATTGGTCAGGAGTTGAATCAACAATGACAGAGAAATATTTTGCACCATGAAGCTCTTCTGGAATTGTTTCTCTGGTTTTCTGTCCTATCAACTCAATGAACTCTTCACATGTTGTTCCAGAGTAAGTACGAGATGCTCCCTCTGCCTTGCTGACCATGTGTTTTCCATATGTGTTCTGCCAGAAAGGAGTCAAATTGGGAAATTACCTAAAAAAATCCTGATTCTAGCAGCTTGTCTTTTCCTTTAAATGCCAGTCCTCTTTCTCCTAAACACTAGATCACTGCCACAACACGTCGTAGAACATCCCACCGTTATTAAGTTTGCTTTTCATCAGTTTTTGCTCCTCTCATGCTCAGAAATGCACTGCACGTGTTTACCAGTCGCAATAAACCCATCCACAAATGCATTCTTTTTTGTCCCAAAAAGTTTGCAGGCGAATCAAAATACCTTTCTGCTTACCTGGTGCTAGCTGTCCATTGGGCCTTCGACTGCTCAACATGTAATTTGTTAACGAACTAACCCAACCCACTTCACTACAAATCTTTTGTATATGCGCCATATTTCTATTTTCAAACAATGTTTCTGTCGTGAAAATAAGAAGCCCCTCTCTCAATGAGAAGTTATTATTTTGTCA
Source organism: Tautogolabrus adspersus (assembly GCA_020745685.1). Classification (NCBI taxonomy): domain Eukaryota; kingdom Metazoa; phylum Chordata; class Actinopteri; order Labriformes; family Labridae; genus Tautogolabrus; species Tautogolabrus adspersus. Next base: position 6,930,025 of record CM036546.1, on the reverse strand, counting down.
CTGAATATATTTCCCCACAGCCAAGGATCCGTAACAGTCTTCTTCCCCCCTCATGTCACATGTCACTGTACCCGCACTGCTCCACCTGTTTTTTTGACGAAAAATTTTAAAAATTGAGGGTATTTGTTGTACTAAAGGGACATCTTTTGCTTGTTTTTCTTTTTTGAATTTTTGTATGCCAAGCCACTCCGCATGAATTTCTTCATGTGGGCAGATAAATTGACAGATCAAACAGCTGTCAACTGTCGATAACGATTACATCATGCGCCTGTCAGTCATCATTACGACATTATAGTATTTAGAGGAAGAATGTTTTACACATAAATATAGTAGAAATCAGTATATCCTCTGTTAATATCTCTGAGTAAGGACTGTCTACAATGAGTGTGATTCGCGAGTCCCGCTGTCTGTGATGTTGTCTGAGCCGTGTTTACATTAGTGATGTGTCGGTCGCGAACGAGCTGATTCAAAGACACACTCTTTCTTTCTCAAAGATACACTCGTGAACAATGGGAGCCGGCTCCCGTCTGCGAGCCAGCTCCCGTCTGCGAGCCTTTTTTTTTTTTTTGTTAAAGTAATACAAGGCAGAATGACATGATGATCTCCGCGCTACGGATGCTTGTTTGTGAAAACACAAAGGCAGAATGCAGAATTTGCCGAATTAAGCTGTCATATCAAGCAGGATCCACAAACAACCTTCACAGGCACATGAGAACTGTGCATCCAGCAGTTCAGCTGGAAGAAAAAAGGCAGGATAGCGTGCCTTTTTCTGCTGGTCACTGGGTGGTTTCAGAGAGTTACAAGGGCCTGTAAATGCAATGAAAACAATTGGCTACAGCAATTTATTGATATCAGAAAATGTAATTTTTACTTTTGAATACTTCAGTACAAAGGATGTATTGAATCATTTTAGTGATATATGTGTACACATACAAATCACAAGTCAAAACCGCTAAATTTGGCTGAATTATAAAAGGTATAAGTGGTAAAATGAAGAGCTGTTTGGGAGCCGAAAGAGTGAGCTGAGCCAAAAGATCTGGCTGTCTAAAAAGACCCGGAATTCCCATCACTAGTTTACATGGACGGACGGCCAGGCCGGCTGGCTCATCCCCTTGCCTATAAAAGTTATAAAATGCGAGAAATAGGCAATGTAGTAACATATTATTGCTTCTTGTTTGCATGTCACTACCTTTAAATCCCAGTTACTAACCACATCTTCTTCTGGGAGCTCCTGAGCTCTCTTAGGTTCCTTGGGATTGTTGCTCCTGCTGAGCCCTCTTAGGCTCCACGGGATCGTTGGTGGACGGCCTGCCAAAACAAACCCCCCCCCCTTCGGGATCGTAGGTGGACGGCCCACCTGAACAACCCCCCCCCCCCCCCCCTTTTTCCCTTGTTCCCTATCCCTCTACCTGCATCTTATCCCATCTCCCCCTATCCCGTTCCAAGCCCGGCGCAGTCTAGGCTGTGAAGGCTGTTTCGTCATGAGCCGGGGTGTCACTGCCAAAGATTTCTGCCTTTTAATAAGGAAGTTTTTTCTGACCACTGTATCTTTTGCTGCTTTGCTAAAGTGCTCATGATGGATTAAGCTGGGTCCTTGTAATATAGCAATGAGTAAGGTCTTTTACCTGCTTTTTGTAACATAAACAATGAGCATGGTCTTTTTACCTGCTCTTTTGTAATATTAATAGACAAAGAGTAAGGTCTTTTACCTGCTTCTTGTAAAGCGTCTTGAGATAACACTTGTTATGAATTGGCGCTATACAAATAAAGATTGATTGATTGATTGATTGTTTGATCAACACTTCCTGATTTTACAGTTTGAGCAGCGTTTGAGAGAGAGAGAGAGAGAGAGGCTGTACTCTGCACGAGTACATCAACGAGTTGCACCTGAAACAGCCACGTTCAGATGTAGTTTGCCATCCAGTGGAGAGGGAAGCTGTTCAAAGTTTATGTCACCCAGCAGAGGAAACAGGGGAAATGAATGTGTAGCTCTGCTTTCAGACAAGTAAGTTCAACATTGTTCATTTGCATAGGCTATACATCACAGGCAAAAGCCTCTCTTACAAAGTTAATAACAATACAATAACAATAATCAGGAATAACAATAATCGGCTGACTATGATGATAGCTTTTGCGACGCTTCAAACAAAGTGGTGTTAGATGTCTGGCACAAGAGGCTTTAAACCAAAAAAATATAACTTTTCAGTTACTTAAAAAAACGAAAGTGTCTCGTTTTAAAGTGTTAGGTAACTGACCATGCTGCTGTGTTTGTCCACTCGGCAGTGCAAACAGGTGGAAAACAAACACCTGTTAGGACTAATGACCCAGAGTCTGTGAGGAGAATGCATTATTTTACAGCTTGTGATTAATGACAGTTTTGAAGAACCTGTCATTGTATTTCTCTGCCTGAGACACAAGGCTGCTTTAATAGCAGCATGGCTACAAGTGGGACTTTGTTTGAATGATTTGGTGTCTTGAGGGATTAATTTCAGGATGGCAAGGCTTCATCTATCCCTTCCCCTCATTCCTCTTTACTTGCCAGCAACACATAAGAAACGAATAGTGTGTCCAACTGAGAAGGCCGTTTAAGAGTGATGAGATTTTGATCCCTTGTGAGGAACTATTAGCTCTGCACCCTCCCTGCACAGATGGTTGTGTGCACTTTACTCTTAATTTGGCCACATAGTGGAAGGCTGGAGGACAAGTGGATGAAAAGAAGAAATTGCCGGTGTGAGGAAGAGCACTGGCCTTTTTTCATGTCACCTTTGCCATGGCAGATTCATGTGCAGTGATTGGAGCACCTCCAAGGAAGGACATTGATTAGCAGAGGTGGAAGCAAATGCTCTGAATTTCCCTGCTAGCCAGATCATCAGTGTGGGAGAAATTAAATGCAAAAAAAAAAAGACAACCAATTGCCAAGACTTGAATCAAAACCAAAACAAGGGATAATTAAAGGGTTTCATGGTAATTACAACATATTTTCAGCTACCACAAGCTGCATGATACACAAAGTTAATTATATAAAAGAAGAGGAGAGGTTATGGGCTCAAAGACAATAATTTGCTTCATGAAGGATAGCACAATCGCTTGGTTCTTTGAATTACAGTTTCTCAGCAATCAAATCTTGACCTAAAGCATATGTTGCCTAAATTTAGAAAAGAACTCTGATAAAGAAGAAAGCAACAACAGGAAATACATGCACAGTCCACAGACTGTATTGAACATGGATGTAGCCTTAGTGACATCAACCATTGGTTTCTGAAGAGGAATTTTGAAGCCCAACGATGGAGGTCGCCATATTGGAAATGTTGTCTCAAATCTACTTTCAATCAACCCAATTACCGGTTAAGAGGTGGAGCTTTTAGCCTCCGAGCAAACAGCTACAACATGCCTACTAGAGCATGGCTTGGGCCCAGATAATCAAGCCCGACCAACCCGTGCACGTTCTTTCTGACCCGTCTCAATTATTGTATTTATGGGCCAGAGCCTGACTAAAACCAGACATTGTAATTCAATTTATAAGCTGACTTTTGGAATTACAATGTTAAGTTGTTCGAATGACAGAAATCTGTTCACATGAGATATTTATGAGCGCAACCCTACCTGGCCTGAGCCTGTGGTCGGGCCGGGTTGCAGACCTCTAATGCCTTACCCGCCAGTCAGATCAGCTATGCCCCTTGTTATGAATAACTCTTATCCTTCATAAAATCAGAACTGTGGAGTAATGGAAATATGAATACAGTGTGTGCTGATAAAAAAAACAAGTTGCTCTGACCAAATTAGTTTTTTGAACCAGGCTGAAAACATCTTTTTTTTCAGCTGTATAAAAAGGGCATTTCATAATGGATGTGTATGTGACTTCTGGGGATTTTGCAGCCAGCCTCTTGTGGACACTCAAGGGACTGCAGGTTTTTGCACTTCCACATTGGCTGCATTTTCCAACGCTGGATGTAGGCACTTGAGATTTACACATGGTTCGTTTTTTTTCTCAGTTCAGACCAGTGGTGCCTCGTAGATAACAAATTGTGTCATCTTTTTCTGTAAAGGGTAAATAATAATACATTTTTATTTCTATTTTCTGCATAAAAAATGTGTATCGGTTAACGTCTTTATTTGCTATGAAATGAAATAAAGGCCAGTATTTAAACAGCAAACCATTTTTATGATTTCTATTGATTTTTATGACTTATGAGAATTATTGTGAGTTCCCTCCCGCCAGCAGGGCCTACTATTGGCTTTGCCCTTTCTGTCTGTGATTGTTTCCCTGCAGGTTACTGGTGACAGAGGGGGGTATCCTATCCTGCTGTCGGCCTCATTACCCCTCTGAGTACATTAAGTCGTCTTGATGGAGTCTAATCCCAAAAGACTTTGCTAATTTATTTCCTAAATTGTTAAATAAATAATTGTTCATTCTAAATTCAGTCTCTCCTGATTGATCTGACAAATACTCACTCTCCTTGTAATTCGTTGTTATTCTTGGTATATTTCGTAAAAAAAAAATGTTTGCATCATTTAGTTAAACTGTTTGTTTCCCTTGTTTTTGTCAGGCCTTAAGAGCCAGGTCATGAAAACTTAACTTCCAACAAAACCTGCATGAGACCTAATTGCAGAATTTCATTGCAGTCATTATGATCATTCATTTTAAGACGGTCATTCAGTAAGGTGTGTTATATTTGTAAATAAAGATATTCAGGAACTGCTTGAACGATGACCAGAGACAAATGCAGACTTGAAAATGAGGGTGCATTTTAAGTTTATTCCAGGTTTTTCTAAGCACTGCCGTTGTGTTCACCTGAGAATTTTCTCTCTTCACTTTGAAGCATTCAGCGTATTTGCTTTTCTCACATCTGCTGCCTCTAATCCCTGAAAACATTATCCTCTTTTCTCAGGACTCAAGGGGTAACTCAAGAGGTAAATCTCCCTCCCCTCCTGGCAATGCAAAGTCAGTGATGGGTTGAGCTTGTCTCTGCTTAATAACATTTTCTTTCTGCAATTTTCATATCAAACAGGAATGTGCTGAATGAAGGATTCAGTGATATAAAAGACATTTCAGATGCCTGTTTGTTGGGATTGAAATGGTATCTCTATAAAGGTATATTTGTACATTACACCTTTATGTGCTGAAGGTTTTTGTAACAATACATAAAACATTTACTTGCAATGCTAATAAAAGGTGATTCAACAGTCAAGGTAGCGTAGCCACCTGGTTAAGAAATAAAAGACTGTGTCAAGACTGGAAAATTGACGCAGACAGACTATTGATTGACTCGCTGAGGAGAACTTTTTTTAACCTTGTTCCCCTAACCTTTTGAAAAACTGATCTCTATGTATTTCAATTGTCACATATATATTGAATATGTGTTAATCACCACTTCGCATATGTCATGTCTCTTTCAGTTACTCTTACTAGACTCAGTAAACACAGCTGTGCAAGAAACCTTTAAGTGATTGTGGAGAGTTGGATAAGCTACCCGACGATTTTGCACAGAGCTTAAATAGTTTAGAGGATACGACTTCAGTAGAGGCAGCAACAGAGCAGCCAGCTGAGGACAGGCTGGCTGGCTGGCAGGTACTATACGGTTGCTCAGGCAGGAGCAGTTCACAGAGGTAGCAGACTAATTTGCATGGAACAGGGAGTCTTCAGGTTTTAAAACAGAGTCAGGTTTGGGAGCTTTTCGGTTAGGAAAAGTAAAGAATATGTTGTTATTTAACAACAAAGACCATATGACTACATCTCTTTTCAGGGGACTCAATGCAATTGATTGCTTAAGTGTACCAAATGAGGTTCCAAAAATTGTTCAACTGTATCCAAGACACCACTAGGGCCATCAAAAAGCATAACATGCATTGCTTCCTCCCTCAACCCCCTGAGGAAACCCGGGTTAAGCGGGCAAGAACTTCTGGGAGAAGGGACAATATTCTAATTGCGTTGCAGCTCTTAAAGAAAATAAAATTGTAATAATAGCTCGATCTTTGGGTGGGAGGCAAGGGTCACTTTATTTTCTTCCATATTTTCATTCTTTAAATAACATTGTCAGACTCAACACTTCACCTCTGTCTTATGAATACACCATGGTAAAACAATATTTCAGGAAAGAGTAGAGCAATAGTGTTGTCAAATATTACAATTTACAATATCTGAAATGCACAGTATGTAAATCCTGCCGCCAGGGGGCTTTCAATCAAAACAATAACAGAAGTTGAAGTAGAGGCTGGCGGGGAATCATGGGAGTGATTCTCTATTCTACCACACCCACACCCCTGATGAAAACCAATTCTGAGTTGACCGTAGTCAAGACGAACGGGCGAAACCAACCTGAGGAAGAGAATATGTTTACCGATGATGTATCCAAGTATAATTTACATGACGTTTTTATCACAGCAGCACATACAGCAACAGTACGGCAGCTTTCAGTAGCAGTTCCTGCTTCCTCATGCAAAGGTCTTTGACGTAACATCTGAGGCCTTATGTATAAAAGACTGCACAGCTTCCATAATGAAAAAACACATTTTATCTGGTGTTCTTTTTTTCGGGAATTAGACGCTGGATCTGAGGACAGTGTCTCCAAAGCAGACTCCCGGAGGCGCACAAATCCGCTGCGACCCGGGTTTTGACTGCTGAGGACGCAGATTTTTATACATCCCGACGTGTGCGTGAAACACAGCGTACTCAACATTTTTGTGAGAACGCACTGTTTATACATAAGGCCCCTGGTGTTTCCATGGCAACAATACCTCTGAAAGACAGAGGTCTGTTATAACTATAAAATTAAGGATTTCTCTGGCTTTGATAACTGTTGGAAATATTTTAGCTAGTGTTAGTATTTAACAAAAATATATAGGCTATTAAATAGGCTTAGTCAAAGTTTAATTAATTTTGATATTTAAGTATTGAAATTCTGCATATTACACCTTTAAATGCTATGCAGTGCTAAAATCTTAGCTAAAAATCTAGTTTTGGCTACTTAAAAGTGTAACCCTGTCACATTCAAAACCATCACAATTGTTATTATAACAGGGTTGAATTGTTGTCATGGGTTTGAATGTTTCACTCTTTTCAAGGTTAACATAGTCATCTAATTCTCAGATTATTATTTTTTCGGTTTGAAAGCTATTCTCTTTAATAAGTTTCAGACGTCACAATGGCATAAGCAGCAGCAAAAAAGGGAATGGGGAGTATAGGGCGAGAAGGGATGGAGACCCAGAGAAAATGAACAATTTTCATGTGAGCAGAAGAGTTAGAAAAGAGACATAGAAGCAGTGAAAAGAAGCGAGGAGCTGGGTGACAGAGCTAAACAGCAGAAGTGCCAGATGTAGAGTAATGCCAAACGAAGACAGGAGAAGAAAAGCTATATCGACATCCCTCCAGGAAGTCCTGATAATCATTACGCACAACATACCAAATCTGGGTCCTCAAGTACAGGGAAGTTTGTTGTAAGGGGTTACTTTGCATCATGGATTGGGTATTAGAGCTGTTTCATCAGGGTGTGAGTATATACTTTAAAAATATTTTGGAACAGGTGATGTTTTTGGTCGTCCAGCACACTAGTTCCCAAACTTTTTTGGTCGATGACCCCCAAAAATAGTTGCTAGAGACTGGGGACCCACACTGTCCATGGAGGTGGTTAAAACATTTACCGTTGCGCACAGCCGGATAGGCCTTTCCAAACATTGGCATTAGAACAACACAAAAGAACACAACAGCCTGAACACCGTGATATTATTTTAGTAATTTATTGAAAGAAATGCTAGAAGCAGAACACAAGTTATCTCTTGAACTACTTTTTTTGGACAAATTGTCATGATAGTTTTTATATGTTTTTGAAAGAATTCACCACGACCCCCTTCTCAGTGTCTTGCGACCCCCCTGGGGGTCCCGATCCCCACTTTGGGAATCACTGGTCCAGCACACAGGAGGAAGCTCACCAGTCTTCTCAAGAACAACTGCAATCATCTGGCACAACTTTGAATAGTTCTAACATTCTTTTTGAGAAACATATACTGCTGTACAATTTTGAATAGACTTACCAATATCTAAACTCGAGAATCAGCACTTCTGTTTGGCAAGTTGTGCCTAAATGCCAATCAGAATGCTAATATGGCAGCTAACATTTATTTGCCATGTAAAGACGTAGAGGGGTAATGGTGTCCTGAGTAGAGAATGAACTTGCATTCCCTTAGTGTGTGTGTTAAAATGTGACTTTCTTCGTTTGGTGTTTTGAAAGTGAATCCAACCGGGCATGCAAGCTAGTGCATGTGAGTCTTTGATTGTATCCCACTGGTGCGCTTATCACTATTGCTCTGCACTGCGTTCTTACTGGCAATTGACAAGTCATAACAGTGACAACGTTACCCAGGTCAACACTGTCAGCTCTTTCAGCACTGTGCCAATGTAAACACTGTTTGAGCTGTTAGCTTCCAGCAACCGGCTCACATTCATAGGGCATCAAACACCAACAACCAAAGTTGAAAGCCGCCTGAATAATAGATGTGCTCAGGATCCTATATAGAGCTTCTTAGAAAGAGATATACAGTATTCAGGAAGTTGTGGGTGGATATAGATCACAATTTTGGTGTTTATGTAAAATGCATCTCTTTTCATCACAATTGACTTTTATTCCCTGTGTTACCGAGCCTTCACGCACACTGTGGTGAATTTAAGCCCAGATACCCTTCATCCATCCAATTTAAAAGTTTGTAATAATTTTGACACGTAATAAAAAATCAACAATACTTTAAAGTTTTTAAGTTCATATTGAAGTCATGGGGCTTGCATACCACTTGAAGGTAAAGTGTTGTTTTTTCCATTCCAATTATTCAATAAAGCTCCAAACCAACATCTTCTGGTTGAGAAAAAAAGGAGGAAACCTGCCAGACTCACGGAAAAGTAACACTCAATGACACTATTACGCTACGAGCACAAATTCTGAACCACTGCACCGTGTAATTGACCTTGCCTGCTCAATAAATGTTGAATGTGCGCAGACAGAAGTGCTGTGTAGCGGAGCGCATTTGAGGGGATCCTTACGTAATTACACAAGGTTCTTTAATCAGAGAAAAGCTATACAAAAAGCAAACAAGCACTTAATAACTTGGACACAGACAGAAGGCAGATGGAGCGGGTAATTGTAAGGAGTCACAGAGTACACAGAGTGTAACATGAAACTAAATGTGATTTTACCCCAGTAGGCAATAACTCTCACTTATTGTTTTTATATATCCTCTTAACAGTAAGCAGCATTCTAACGTTTATATGTGAATGGGTATATTGTGGTCTCCATTGCAAAGCTACATCCTTGTAATCCGTCTGTCAGAAGCTTTTTCAGAGGGCTGTAATAGGAATCGCAAAAGTGGTTTTGAATTTTCTTTATAAACTCTGGCTGTGCACGCTCACATAAGAGCCCATCAGAGAGCGCTTACTGTAGTGCAACATTTGACGCCTCTCTTGTACGAAAGATAACAATCATTGGTTGTCTGCTTCAGACAGACTGATAGGCTATTATGAGAGCCATTGTTGAATATACAATTAAAACGTTTTTGCAGTCAAAAAAACGACACTGTGGCTGCAAGAAAAGAGAGGTATGCTGCAGGAAATGATTGTGTTCTTCAGATAATTATAGATTTTACAATCTGATAAACTGCCAATGCCTCCCTTTTATTTCTAATGTGAACACTTCAGGCAGTACCACTCTTAAACTTTAACAGTTGTTTCACTTATCTCATGTATTTAAAACATGAATATCTTGTCTCTATTCTTCAAGGCCTCTTGTTTTCATTCATTTCTTTATTGTTGCCTCATGCGTGGATTGAGTGGTAATGTGACTGTTGATGATTGAGAGACATTTTCACTTTCATAAAATGTCCCTTTGCACACACAGTGGGCTGAGCATTGTCTACGTAAGAACAGTTGTGTGAGAGCACAATTGACAAAGGTCCAGAGGGACTGAAAGGTGGTGTTGTTTTTCTACTAATTCTGAGCAAGAGTAGTGAGCATGATTTTTTCTTCTCAAGGTTTATTCCTCCTACGCACCTGCTTCATGAGCTTGTTGGACGTGCGAACACCTCCTTTGAAACAAGTATTGGAAAAGTAAAAGCATCAATACCACATTATACTCCACTTCAAGCCCCTGCATTCCTTTTCTAACTCTACGGTCTTTAGGAAATGTTTTACTGGTGATGAAAAACTCTAAATTTACAATACAGATGCAATTGTAGGACCTAAATAAACATACCACACCATCCGAGTTGAATCTATGTCTAGATATTGTTTAAATTTTACTCTGAAAGCAATGTCTTCACTTTTTCCCCTAGTGTCAAACTCATGCGGAATAATATCATACTTCTATCATAGCTGGCCTTCCAGTATAAAGCACACACACCACTAACACTACAAATCCTAGAATGCACCGCAACATCCGGTGTGGCAAACAGGACTTGCAAGCTCCAGCTCCCCCTCCTCCCTGATGTTTCTGTGCAGAACACCTTTGGAGCGTCCCAAGAGTTAGTGTAGTGTCAGGTGTGTGTGTGTGTGTGTGTGTGTGTGTGTGTGTGTGTGTGTGTGTGTGTGACTGATTGGCCCTGATTTGGCCAGGTGTGTTAAGCTTATATATTCCCTTGATTTGCAGCACACTGTGCTCTCTTATTGTCTCACCATCATAGATAGTGAAAGGTTCTCTCTGTGTTTCTTTTGTCTCTAAGAAGTGTGTGATTCTGCATCAGCATCACTTGATTTGCGTACTATTTCCAGCAGCTCTACGAGTGTAGTTTGTCGGTGCTGAGAAGTTGTGACCTTGCCTATTTCTTTCTTTGTAAACATGGGCCTGCTGACCTTTGTGTCTCAGCTGTAGAAAGTTTATTTGTTCTTCCCTTAAATCTAGTTTCCTATCAGCTGCTTGGCAGCAGTGGTTTTCATTCTCCTGATCTCAGGGCTATAAAGGGAACCTATTTGTTTGGCTTGTATCTAAACTCCTCAAAAAAAGTTTGGAAACGTTATTTCAGTCAATTATTTCACCCCTTTAATAATACTAATTGGTGCTGTATTATATATCATTGGAAAGCCTGATTAGTCACCTTTACAACGAGGTATAACTTGTAAGGATTGTTCATTTGTGGAATGAGCAACACAGCTAAACGTTTGGGTTGCGGCCAAAGAAAATGGGCCATAATCCCCTGCAATATTCTTCTGTTGGTATTCACAAAAATTCAAAAAACAACACATATTGGCCATTTTTACACTTTATTCATTTGACACTGTCCCATTCCTCAACCAGGAGTTGTTGAAGGTCAACCAGCGTGGTTGTGTTGGTCACTCTAGCACGTACAGCACGCCCAAGCTGATCCCACAAGTGTTCAATTATGTTGAGGACTGGACTCAAGGCAAGCCATTCCATCCTCTCCACTCCCAAATTCTGGAGGTACTCTGAGATGATCCTGGCTCTGTGGGAGCGTTGTCATCCTGGAGGATGGAGTTAGGTCCCAGATTCTAGAGATATGGGACTGCCACTGGCTCCAGAGTCTCATTCCCATATCTCACTGCATTGAGATTGCCTTCAATGATGACAAGTTCTGTTTTGCCTGTGAGAGAGATACCGCCCCACACCATCACACTGCCCCCATTGAAAGATGTCACGTGATCTACCAACAGAAGAATATTGCAGGGGATTTTGGTGCATTTTTTTGGGCACAACCAACATGTTTAGCTGTGTTGCTCATTCCACGAATGCACAATCCTTACAAGTTATACCTCGTTGTAAAGGTCACTAATCAGGTTTTCCAACGATATATAATACAACACCAATTAGTATTATTAAAGGGGTGAAATAATTGACCGAAATATGGTTTCCAAACTTTTTTAGAGGAATTTATTTTGGTTCTTTATTCCCCCTCCTATTCAAGTGCTTGCTATTTTCGCTCTGAGAAGCTGTAAGATACCGGGGGTCTGCAATTGCGCCCTACTATCCCGCAACCTTGCATCCAGATGTCTGTGCTTAATGTGTCAATGTGAAACGTACCCTTACATACTGTCTATGGAAATGTCCAAAGATTCAGAGCTTCTGGAAATATGTTGTAAAATGTTTGTCAGAGGAGTTTAAAACTAAAATGATTTGCACAAACAGAGAAACAGACAAAACTTCTGGACTTTGGAATTCAAGCCAGGAGTTCTATGAATTAATTGAATTGAATTTCATTTATCTTAAAATCTATCCAAAAAGTTTCTAATACAATGATCAAAATACCCAGATAATGATGTAAAATAGATATCAAACTTTCTAGTCAAATTCAGAGAGATATATGCAAATGAATGCATATAATGATGCAACATGATTGACAGGTCCAAAAAGGCGATATTTGTATTTTTAGGAATCTGCAAGTCATAGACCCCCTACTTCAAAGACGGTACTACAAGACGTAAGACAAAAGTTACCAACTTTGGGGATTTTTAACTCAAAGAATGGGACTGACTATAATCATTTCAGAATGATACATTTTTTGAGCTCCTCCATGCTCCGGCCTGCTTAACTTCTTGAGCTGTGCAGCCCCAAGTCTCTGGAAGTCTCTCTCGCAAGCCATCCGTGACACTGACCCTCTCTCCACTATTAAATCCCATCTCAAAACTGACCTCTTTAGAATCACTCATCCATTGTAACCATGCCCTGTTCTGCTTTTACTGTGTGTTGTTTCTGCCTATTGTTGCCTTTTAATGCATATTATTTTGTACATTATGGTGCTGCTTTCATTGTATTTGTAAGGTGACCTTGAGTGTCATGAAATGCCCTGAAAGAAAATGTATTATTATGTATTATTTAGCTGTTGCAGAGGTGATGTTGAACGTCTTCTCCAGGATTGTTATTGTTATATTTTTTTTTTTTTTACAGTGTACTCAACTTGACATTTCCCAAATGAAGCACGACAGTGTCTGTTTACATGAATTGGGCATCAAGCAGCTGACGATGGCAGAGCTTTCTTAATCAATATTCAGGGCACATCCACTTAAAGCTTTGTATGCTAAACATTTAACCACAAAGCTTCAAATGAGGAGTCAGTTTTTGGAAAATGAGCTCACAGCAGAATTTATATTAAGTGTGATGAGTTGCCAAAGTTTTACAAAACGCTGGCCTTTTATTAAAAGCAGCTCCTCTCTTCTGTATCGAAGGAAGCTGTCTCCCTGGACATCTTATATTAGAACTGCATTAAGAAGCCCATAGTGCTGCAAACCTTCTCACCTCATCTGACACTCAGACATTCGTCTGACTCCGTCCTCCCTGCGAGTCAGTCGGGGAGGAGAACTCTGATCTTATCTCACAGGCCAATCCCTGTTCAGACACCTGACAAAGTCCCCCACCCTCACCTGTGAGAGCTTTCTCACAGAAACACAACATTAACTTTGGTAAATCTTTTTGAGTTTCCCTGACCTGGTGACACCTGAGACTCGTATCTCAGAAGACCCTTAAAGCCATCAGGGCTGAAACAAACTTTCTCATGGATTTATAAATCTATGAACATCTGATACCCAAATGGAGCAGGGAAATTAACTGAATTCATGACAGCCAGACAAGTTCAATGGTATGTTTTTCTTAGCTATATGATTTGAGATGAGGAAACTAATTTCTCATTCTGAGGGACTTTTCTTCAGGCAGTAGTCAATGTTGCTCTATAGACATTATGTAAAATATATAAATGTTTAAATATTAAGTTTATAAAATGTCAGAAAGTTGTACTGTTTAACTTATAACATTTTTTTTAATTATTTTAAATTTGTATTTTTTTTTTCTTTCAATTTTTTTTTGGAAGGCCTATTTTTGTTTTCCCTTCCACTTTAGACCGCTCCTGTAGATGGACAAACAGCTGCTCCACCTCTTCCTGTTGTACAAGGATGAAGCCACAATAACGCTGTCACAGGTCCTGACATTATGCACATTTGGATACAGAGTCCGTGCAGTAGTGATCAGCTGGTGGAGCCACAGTTTTAATATCACGCTACTTTGACAAACGAAAACATACACTTAACTTCCTGATGAAATGGCGGTTATCCCTCAGGTTAGTACAGTCCACAACAGAACAATGTCGTAGTAGTTGGTTTGATAGTCAAGGTTATAAAAGTGCAATGTCCTTTGTGTTAGTGTTCGTTACAGAGTCTCTCCCTATTCCTCCTCTACTCTGATAATCCAGTGCACACAGCAGCAGGAGCCACATCTGTCAACAGAGCTGTCAATCATGGCATTTTATACATTTTTAAAGCTTCAAATAACTCATTCAAATGAAAATAATAAAAAAAAGAAGACAATTCTGTCTCACATTAACTTTCAGATAGCAACAGACAAAGGGGTGGAGCAGAGGCGGGCTTTAAGACTCCTGACCTTTCAGCCTGTTAGACATCTCTAATTATTAATAACTCTTAGCCTTAATATAACCAAAACAAATGAGTGATAAAAAAGTTCACCCCTGTGCAGTGTGTGTCGAAAAAGACATAAGCTCTTCAGGCCATAACCAAATTTTGAACCAGGCTGCCAATATGATTATTTCTACTTTTAAATCTGCACTTTGACATTTTTTGTACTGTAATGATAACGGGACTAGCGGGGCTTTTGCAGCCAGCCTCAAGTGGACACTCGAGGAACTGCAATCCACATCGGCTTAAGTTCTCTGACACCGGAGGTTAGCAACAGCCAGTCAGCAGGAGGAGATCTTTATATTTAGGCTTCACTTCTCAGGGCCAGTTGTGCTGTCCATATGTGTATATAGTCTGAGACCACAGAACTTAATGGACATCAGTTGATTTTGAGAGAGAACCCGTTGTATCCTATCACTGCTACAGGTTGCTGATTTACTGCATGAATATTCCATTGTTAAAGTTGAAATTAATTTAAATTTTTTTGGACCTCATCATTTCAAAAGGCCCCGCTTTGTTTATTGTTGGTCTCTGAGGGCATGAGCAGACAGGCTCAGACTAAAGCATTGGTAATGTGTCTTGCTATGTAAATAGGTGACAAAAGTCAACACAGAGAAAAGCAGCAGAAGGGGGAAGTTAAAGATGAACTTTGCACATTGACAGCACATTGACACAAACATGCTAATAAGATCGATTTGCTTTGAAAAGAAAAAATAATGACCATCACGGCCCATCAGATAAATAAAAGCTTAAAAACCCAATTAGAGGCGGCTTTTATGATGGATGAAAGGAACTCTCTGTAAAGGTTTGTTAATAATACGTGAAACTTCCCTGTTTAGACAACAATGCTCTCATTAGGGGGGGGACTATTGGGATGTGACCCATTTGTATCAAAAATCTGCAGCTGCTCTCCATCAGTGTGATTCACTGGAGTCTGAAACGCCCAAATTGTGACAGATGAGGGGAAATAATGATAGGTAGCAAAGCAGCCGTGTGACTGAGTGCTTGGCACTGTAGGAAAGCAGTGATGCGTGTGCTGAGGATGCCAACATGCCAGGGGTACATTTGAGAGTACAGAGAGGGAGTTGTGATAAATAACCAAACTCTCGTGTGGGATTTATCAGCTGCTAGCGGCTAAACAGTTTGCATAAGGAGAAATCAACAGTTATCTTTTATTTAATACTAAGGTGATACATGGACTACAAGGATGATGTTGCCACTGGTTTGGCAGAAAGTACTTGATTCCAATAAGATGTAATACACCAATATCTAAAATTTAGGCATGATTATTTTGGGCCCTTTTCTCCCCTTGGATTATCCTAAAAAAAGTCACGATTTTTTGTTTGTTTTTAAGATTATCTTTCCAAGTTTTACCCTGATGTGAGGTGTGTTAAAGGTCACGTTATGCTAAATACACTTTACCATTTTCTAACACTAATATGTGTCCCTGGCCTGTCTACAAACCCCCAATTATGAGAAAACTCCATCATCTCCGTCTTTTACCTGCTCCACTTTTCAGAAAATGTGTGCTCAAACAGGCCGTTTGGAGATTTCCCTTCATGGTGCAAGAAAGCCTGAGCCACCCAAGCCCTTCCAGAGAGGGGCGTGGTCAGACACAGCTCATTTGCATTTAAAGCTACAGACACAGAAACAGCCTGTTCTGAGCAGGGCTGAAATAGAGGGGTTTATAGGCATGATCAAATACAGGATCAGAGTGGATTTTTAGCAAGAAACTTCACAGACATGTTTTTGGGGAGCTCTGAAACTTATTAAAACTTGTTGAAAAAGCAGATATCATGTGACCTGTAAGACTGATCAAATATGCTTGGAAGTGTGACATGGCTGCACTGACTTCAAATCGCACATTTTAAACATATTCAACATTTATGATCACAAATCCTGTTGTGTGTGCGGAACCCCATGGACATCCAAAGCACAGACGCTTTGGAGTGTCACATCAAATAAAAATGATTGCCAATTTGTGAAGCGAGCTGACTGAAGAAGGAAGCACGACAACTGGATCAAAATCACTTTTTAAGACGAAGCAGCAGGAGCAACTAGGGGTTAAGTGTCATGCCCAAGGACACATCAGACATGTGGCTGCAGGAACTTGCCATCAAGCCCTCAACCTTCCGGAGATGACAGACTCTGCTACTCGGCCTCAGCTGCACATTCACATTGAACTAGTAAGTAGCTTCGGTAAACTATTGCTACACTCCCCTGTGAATACTCTCCTGCCATGTTCACTGATCCTGGTCCTGTAACATCTGCTGGTTTGAACTACACAGCGAAATCTCAAGGCCATTCGAGTTTGTACATCACACTGGTTGACATTTAAGGTAATGAGGCCTTTACTCTTTTTTTTAAAACTGTCGTCTAGAAGGGTAAGCAGGGTTGTTGTTTCTTACAGTACTCTAAAAATGACTGGGTGGTAATTCTCCAATGGATGGTTTTCAACCCAAATGTCCTTCACCATAAATTAAATACAGAATTGATTGCAGGCAGGAACAACTTACATCTGTACATACCAGATTTGAGGCTACTAGGGGAATTTTAGAACTTATTAGATCAAGGTTAATGCATCTAATGCATCAAAGTGGCATTATGTATCTATCTGCAAAGCAATGTCAAGAGCAACGTAACGTTTTGTAAACTGCTGTGAATTATATAACAAAGCTGCTGCTCAGTTGTATTATCTGTCACATCACATCATCGTGCTGTTGCCATGGCTTTATTCCTGAATGACATGAAAGGACTCAGCAGGACAAAGATATCTTCAGGAGAAAACAGTTTCTGCCGTTTGGCATTTGGGTGACATTGTCATCAGCTCTGTGTGTGCACTCCCACCATTCATCTGACAGATCTCCTGCCCAGATTTCCATCAAGGAGTGAGTGCTGAGTTATTTCTTTTAGACCCTTTAAAGGCCACATTTATTCTAAGCCTCCAGCCAAGGAAGGAGAAGAGAACTGGAATATTTTATGCCAGTCAAAGAAACTTTACCCACATAAAATTGATAATTAAAAATGTGAATGTAGTGAGCCCCCAAAGGCTCAGGTAAGAAAAAAATAAAAAGCTGTTTAAAAATCCATTCACACTGATTTGAAATCTGTGGGCACGGATTTGCAAATCCTCCACAATCTACGTTTTTTTTCTTGATCATAATCCCATCATACAATAATCTGTCATGCTGCATTACTGATATACTTTTTAAACATTTTGAAATAAATTACTGCTAAATTCAACCAGATGCGTCACGTTTGGTACTTCTCCGCTCCACCACGGCAACAGAGCTGATTTTTCTTTAGTCAATGCGTGTGCTTCCTCTGGCTCTGCTGTGCTGCGTCTCAGCTCCGTCCCAGGTTCAGGCAGCCCAGAGCCCTCTGCAGCCTCTACGCAAGTCTTCTATTTTTACTGGATGCAGGAGCACGGCACATCCTTTTAACACAGAGCAGATCAAGTGGGACATGACACTCTGTTTTGACGGTTCAGAAAAATGACCTTATGTGCGTTTGTTGTTGTGTTTTACAAGGGTTTTATACCATATATATCGTATTATCTTGCGCTGATTCTGTAATAACCGCGGGAACTCCTTGGTGTCCGGCGGTGCTGCTCCTGTTCTGCGCTCTGATTGCGCAGCCTGTGGGTGTCGACGGACGAGGGAGCACGGAGCCTGCCTGGAGAGGAGCTGACAGGCGAATCTGGTGGAAGTTCTTGGTATTTCTCTGGAATCACAGCTGTGACAGCAGGAAGCGTCTCTGAGAGTGAAGGTTCAACATGATGGCAGAAATCTCCATGTTGATCCATGAAGACAGAAAAATGCTTGACCCAGAACAATCCAAATATTCACACCTTTGAACTCAGACTTTAAAGTGAATTTGCACAAAGACACCAAAGGCTTAGGGTTATCTCACTGTAAAGTGCAATATAGGTCAGGGAAAACCCAAAAGTATTCAAATTAGGTAAGAAAGGACATATTGGGTGCAATGGAGTGTGATAATTACCATAAAATCTGGAATATAAATCGCACCAGCAATATAAGACGCAGTCTGTTTTTGAGGGGTCTCCCAGAGGGAACAAAGTTTAAACTGCCTTCCTCAAAAACCATTTCCATTGCTGAGTGTTTAGGGCTGACACGATAGGCAGGAACATTGGGATTGGGGGTGTAATACAAGTATTTGATCAGTGTCAATGAGCCTGGCTACTGAGTGGTAGATGTTATTTGGTGCGGATTAAATTATATGATTATTGCTAAGCATACCCAAACCACATATGAACGCAAGTCTTTGAAGGTATTTGGTCATAACGCAGTGTACATTTTAAGTCAACACATCCTATAATGACGTGCATTAAATATCAAAGAGTGGTCAAGTAAGGTATTTAATACCTTAGCTTTCCTACTAAAACATAAACCCCAAGAATGGATAATAGAGAATAGTTAAATTCAAGGATTATGTGAAGTTTTTTGACATTTTCTCTTTCTTTTTTTTAGGTTTGAATGAAGATATTAACCAAGGTAAACATCCAACAGGTGCTGAGCTTTTAGATAATAATGTTTTTTTATAGCAAGGACACAGGTTCAACAAGGAGACTGCTTGCATTTTGGGCACATACTCGCTGTCTGTACTTTATCCTTATTGGCATTTTGAATTCAAGACACAATTTTTCTTTATGGAAAAATGTACTCTGGTCCACTCTGCTGTCTCTTGTGCCATGCTAATAGGAAATTGTGTTCAAAAAGACTGATTTACCTGGGTGAGCTGAGGTTGAATGCATAAATAAATGAGAACCTTGGTGGGCCCGAATGGAAAAGATAAGCACGTCTTTGCCTTTTTGTGAGATTACATCCTTCAGGATGACTCCTTGATTGAACCTCGATAAATAAAACAGTAAGTAACAGTTGAACATGAGCTACAAGGTAAATCTTTGAATAGTGTGTTGTGTGGTTTCAGTAGGTGTGCAGAAAACATGGTGGAACGGCATGCACCCTTTTTTTTTGTATTTCCTTATAAGCTTCTATGCATTTTAGCATCACAGTAGAGAAAGCTTGCCTACATAAATGGAGATGTACTTTATTAATCCCGCAGGGAGAAATTGAATTTTACACTCTGTTGTTGAAGATGCTTCACACACAGGCTGAAATACACACATGCCCAAACAGCATCCTATGGACTGCTGGGAGGGTGAAGTGCCTTGCTCAAGGGCACCTTTGCAGTGTTTAGGAAGTAAACTGGCACCTCTCGAGCTACCACACCAATTTCCAGACTTGGTCCGCACCAGGACTTAAACCGGCGACCCTCCGGTTCCCAACACAAGTCCCTACAGACCGAGCTACTGCCGCCCCACACCTTTACTTCACTGGTATTATCTAACTATCACCAGTCTTTGAGCTTCCTACTGTGCAGCATTCGTCAGGCTTATTTGTTGAGTCCAAGGTGAAAATGAGACTGCAATTGAGTGGAAAGGCAAATTGCAATTACACACACATAGGGGAGGAGAAACAGGTCATTATAATCTAATGAAGAAGCTGTTTTATTAAATTTGATACGCTGATATGAGTATTCTGTTTTGAAGAATTAATGAGCTTGATAAGGACTTTGGAGCCACAAATCAAATTTCCTTTCTCCAAACTAATAAACGGGAAAAATAACAGCACGGCATGATGAGTTACAATTCTGGACCAGTTAAAAAGATAACTGCTTTATTATGAAGGGTTGACTGTTGATGAGTATGCAGCCCTGTTGAAAATTGGAAGCAAAGCTACAACACAGAGTGCTGATGTCAAAATGTCTCGTTAAATGTGTTATATTTTCCAACTATGGTGTTACCTGTCGGTTCTGTGGACATTTAATCATCTCCATCTCTTTTCCTCATATTCAGTATGTTCTGTTTATTTAAGGCTAAGACTGAAACTCTTCTGAGAATCTGTGAAAACACAAACGTTTCAATCTTTACAAGCCTTGGTCCCAGACACTTGATTTACTTGATGTAAGAGCTTTGAAGAAGATGTTGAAAATCACTCTTAGGAAGTGATTTTTCCATAAAAATGTTAAATAGGTATAACATTTCTCTTTAAGTAGAAGCTGTACTTAGGAGATGCACAAGTAGAAGAAGCAGAGAGAATGAAGAGATACAGATCGAAGTTTAAAATCAGAGGGATTAAAATGTCTTTCTTTGTGACACTGTTACTTCAATTTGCAGATAAGGATACATGTATTGAAAAATAATAGGCCTATCTTTTCATCGTATCATTCCACACTCCCCAAAGAGCACCTGCTTGCTGTTAAGGACCCACGCAGCGCTCCCAACCATTGATGTCTTAGCAATACATATAACTGGATGTTAATGAATAAGCCAAGCAAATTTCTATATATCCTTTATCCTTGTAAAAAAAAAAAAATCTTAATTTGACCAAGACAGGCAAGTAGCCTGTTTGTTTTGCACAGGGCAAATGGGGACCTTATCAAAAACCTTTAATGGACATTTACATTCTGAAAAAAAGTGATCGTTTCATATTCACGTATCATATTTTCATTTCCCTTTATACAACCTAGGTCTAAAAAAAGTTGGGACATCCTGGCAAATGTATATCAAATCACATCACGATGATATTTAATTGGAAAAAGCAGAAAAACAACATTACACATTTTATTTCACGTTTATGTTTAGGTAAGCTTATTTCAACAAAGCAACATGAAGCGTTTTTGTTAAAATATTTGTCAATGTTTGTTCAGACAACATGGAAGTGAATGTTTGCCTGGAATTGACTTCCAGATACTTTAGGTCAGTGGTTCCCGACTGGTTTAGCCTCAGGACCCACCACCAACTCCTTAATAACAAATCACCACCCAAATTTCCGGGTTTTTTTCAACCAATACGATTTGCTTCATGGAAAATGGGGCAGTTTGGACCTCAGATGGTAAAAAATGTATAACAGGACAAAGGGATGAAAAAAAAAAGTAAGTGTTTTTTTTTTTTTACTTTTTGACACGTTTTTTTTTTCATGGCACACTTTCAACCCACTTAAAACGACTCCAAGACCCACCGTCGGGTCCCGACCCACCAGTTGAGAACCACTGCTTTTAGGTTATCCACTGACCAGTTGAACGACCTGTAAACAAGACATGCTGTCAGGATTTCTCAACAACAGGATTTTTGTCTTAGCTGTCAAGCACTTATCCACCTTTCCCTGGTGAGGAGCAATTTCATTAGAATGTCAATATCATTATAAAGAATAAAAAAAAACAAGTCCCATTCATTGACTACATAAACTCTTGCAGTGCAAACAATGTTCTTTGCCTTCAATTAGTTCAGAACATTAAAAATCCAATATGTGTTGGGCTTCTATGATCGTTCAGCTTTAAAGGAGTAACTAACATTCAGAAGTTGTGTCTTTATAATATGTGAGATAATCTATAACCTGCAAATGATTAAAAAAAACATAGCTTAAAGGTATAATTTGGGACATTCTGAGTAGAAATATACCAAAAGTGAAATATATTCTTTGTAAATATTTTGTGGAGTAATGGCTTCCGTAAATGAGAGTGAAGTCAAACCCCACTTGGTTTGTTTTCGCCTCTGTGTTCACGTGGCTGGGACAGCACTTCCTTCCGCTTGTTTGTGTTTTGCTCAGAGGTTCAACATTTTTTTGCCTGAACCCCCCTCCCTCTCAAACCTTTAGCCCTGGCACCAGGTGGGGGAAGCAAGACAGCCCCACCAATCAGTGAAGTTGTGTCTGCAGGCAAAATAAAGTAGTGTCCTTGCAAGAGTACAACTGAAGAAGAACCAACAGACTCTCCCATCCAAAGAAAATACTTTCTATGATCTATAAAGAGCACCATGTAACCATGTTACACCATTTAAAAGAAGAAAACCTCATTCTCTTGTTACAGTATTGTGTTTCCCTCTGAACATATTTGGTATTGCAGAGATGGGGCTGATAAAAGGCAGATTGGCAGCACACCCTTTATAAGAAAGCTGAGAAGCCACCAATTAAAGAGAGAAAACAAGACGTGAGTGCTATTTGTCTGAGCAGGATGTCTCAGCAATTTAAAGTGCTTGTGTGTACCATCAGAAAGTCTGGCACGGAAAAGCTGTTATTTGTTCTCTCCAAAGTTCCCTAATGACAAATCTGTATTACTAATAGTTTTCTTCACCTAGTGATTCAAGGAAACCTCCTGCTGGGTCTAATGTACCGTGTTTAACAGTCCCTCCCATCTGTCCACCACTCTCCCTCCTGAGATTGGCAAATTGCCTTACACTGCATTACACAGATGATTTCTAGGAGAAAGTGTCTTCTATTTCCTTTTCTTTGTAAATCAGGGGTTGGATTCAAACATAAGTACACAGTAATCCTTCAAAACAGACGAACCAGACCGAGCCTAACGATTCAGTAGCTGCAGGGTTGCAGGTGCAGGCCGACTGAGGGATTGAATTGCAAGGGAGAGTACTGCGAATAAGCAGAGGGGTTACAACTTTATCATTTAAAAGTGATTTAATATCCTTTTAATTTCTGATAGAACTAGGATTCCAGCAGAGAGATGATCAATTTGACACCAAGGGAATGAACTGACCAGACTGCTCTGTGTCTGCACAGGTTTACCTGCAGGGCCAGTGTGTGGTCAGGTGATCATCCAGGAGCCGAGTGCACTAGCTGGGCGTAAAGAGACAGGTCTTTATTCTTACGTTCAGATGAGCTAGAACTTACTTCTTGACTCAAGCTGACGTCAAGTACATCAAGCCTAACTGGGACATAAATATCCATGCTAACACTCGTGAAGAAGTGACTGCTGCTGAACGGCACACTTCTCTCCACTCTCTAACTTCTTATCCATATAAGATACGGCTAACACAAACCAAGTTAAAAAATACATTTAATGGATAGTGACATAGGAAAACCCAGAGCTGTAAAACCAGTTTTCATGCTTATATATATATAAAAAAAACATAACATCGTAGACCCAACAGATGAACCATGATATAGTGAGGAGATTTTTTTGGATCACAGTCTTCTTGTTACTCTAATGTTTGAGTACCCAGAAATCAGTAATGCTTTTTACATTATTTGGCAGAAGAAATCGACCAGAAATGACTAAATAAAGTGACCAAACCTCTTCAGGGAGAGAAATGCACTCATCTGTGGCGAGTGTTGTCTCTTGTATATAAGCCAGCAGAGAAATTCTCTCATGCTTATAGACTATTGATTGAGATTAATGCCCAAGCTTATGGGAAAGAGCTCTAAAACAATAACCCATTACATTGGGTAATTGATCATTTCAAAAATCTATATTTGTTCTTTCCTCGGGCAAGTATTAATGTCTCTTCGGACCATTATTCATTAAACGTTTGGAAATGAAGTTGGCATGTCTCCAAGCATGAGAAGTAAGAATACAAAAAGAGGAAAATGTCCTGCTTACTTGTTGCACAAAGTCACTCAACGTTCCCCTCTATTTGAAGAGGCTCCCTGGCATACACAGCTTTTTTAGTGTCATGTCACAGACTATGATGTAGGGGTCAAAGGGGGGGCAATTTGTGCATTTTATCTTATGTCAAATAAAGTGATTAAACGTTGTGATTTTTCAGGATTCAAATTATAGGTTGGACATTTTTTGAATAACCTACCCTTTCTTCCTCCCATGTCATCACAAAAAGCCGCTTGGTCAGAGGAAGAACTTGTCACAAGCAGGCGGAGGAACACATATGTGTTGGGATATGGGAAACGGTATCAAACAAAGTGGCTTTCTGACGGCAAAGGGAAGTGCTGCAAAATTTCTTGATTAACATAAACATAACTCTAACCTTTAAACGGGTATGGCAGTCTAAAGTCCTCTCTGCACTCTAACCTCTCTCCATTCTGCAAAAGCATCTTTGATATTTATTCTAGTTTTACCACGTTTCTGGTAGTGGAACTTATCGAAAAATGCAGAGACTTTTTAGGTTGGATAGAATCAGTTATATCTGAATCAGTACGCTTGACCGCTGCAACACCTGTTGGTTTGCCATTTGCCTGGCAGGGGCGTCCAAACCGCCGGAGGTGCCTTTTAAACCGCCACCTTCTCTGGTCAAAACAAAAACAAACCATTCTGCACCAGGATTGACACTTAGAAAGAGAACATACTGTCTGGTGTGTTGTTGACAGAGAAGCCAGGACTTCAACTTAGCATGTTCACTTAATGTCTGATGATATAAGGTCATTTTATGATTGAATCCAGTAGATATAGGTTGTAGATGCTTTGACTGATGATTTTGTGCTCTGTGACTCAGGAAATGTTGATCTCTGTTTGCGATGACTCTGTGTTTTATGTCTGTAACTTTTTGTTTTTGCTGCTGACCGTCTTGGCCAGGACACTCTTGTAAATGAGATTGTTAATCTCAATGAGGTTTCTCCTGGTTAAATAAAAAAATAAAAATAAAAATAAAATAAAAAATATATTACATATTGGTCCTTTCAACCCAAACAGTAATATTCTTTCTAAACCTACCCAAGTCAGTTATATGCCAAAACATAACCAAACTCCATTCAAAGCAATAACCAAGGGTTACTCATTGTTGCCTATCCAAACGTCATTATGTTAAAATGTTTGTTGGCAGGCTTTCCTTTGATCTAAATGATAAGGTTGTGTAGGATCACTGGTCTGGCTGCTCTGTTTGTCTAACCAGAAGTTGCACATTTATTCATGCTTACTTGATGGCTGGAACAAGCATGTGCCAAACTTATGCTAAAGTGGTAAAGTGGATTGTCAAATGTAAAGCCCTTCTTGATTAATCTCTTTACAACATATGCTTCCATAGACCCCTTGAACCTTAACCAAAGAGAATTGCTCCATATCATGAAATATGATGACGGTATGAAGAGCTTGAACCTGGGTCTCAGTGGAAGATATCTATAATAATGACTGATTAGGGGTCGGGTTCAGAGTATGTGTTTGGGACTCGGATGACCTGTCTTCTGTCTGACAGCTCTGGCAAAGTTAACTCCTCTAGATTTTGAGTCCCCAAGGCAACAATCAAATTTCAAATGTGGGGCACTTCCTTCGAGGGTGCTGGAAAACATGCTGATGACCCAGCAAGTGATAATGAAACCGCAATAAAAAACTCAATCAGGCCTCGTGTGATGATGACAAACAAGTTCAAAAGTTCAGTGATTGCGCTGTGTGCTCCTGATCTGTATTGTGATTAAAAGAACCAGCAGAGTCAAAGAGAGCCAGGCTGCAAGAGGATGGAAAAGGCAGAAGGCAGGATGGGATTTTACAGACTTCTGCAGGCAACAACATCTGTATATCCAAGATGTCAACACATCCTGCAGGCACGCAAATCTTTTTAAATCAGTGAGCTGGTGTGACACTTTAAACACCAGAGAGGGGGGAGGTAAACAAATGCAGGACCTATTTTAATAAGTGGACACTAATAACAGGCTGTCGAATGTTGGTTTTAAAGTATAATAATAATTAACTAAACCTGTTGCTTATCGTCCGGATTTTAAAGGGTGAAATGTTGGTGGTAGTTCCTATCCTGTCCTCGTTCCTGTCATGTTGTTTGTCTGCTTGTGTGGGCTATACAAGACTCTGTTATTCTCCTCCTGAGGCACACAGAGAGCTGAGGCCGACGTGAAGGATGGAGCAGACAGAGCAGCATAGAGAGAAACTCGTCCTGCCAATAGTTCTTGACAACAAACACCGGCAGACTGCAGCGCGCTCAGAGA